>CM070830.1:13797470-14014970 GCA_036326025.1 Chrosomus eos | reverse complement strand
ACGCAGGTGTCGTTCAGTTCTCAGTGCGATCGAGAATAATACTGAGTAAGTGCATAGACGTAATATTTTACAGATGAAATGTAGCCTAATTGTGTTTACATCGTCATAATGTAAAAGTTCCCATTCTTGTGTGAAATTACAAATATGTCTTTTTTAAATCCATGGTAATTAGTGATTGATAATGATAATAATACAGTTTCTTTGATTGTCTTATCAGCATGCTCACACTTTTTCTTTCTTCTTTTTTTTATAACAGATGTGACAATGTCCAAGCACCAGTTCCGAAGAGAGCCAAGGCAAACAAGCAGACGAGCAACATGCAGTCCACGCTGTCATGGAAAACAGAGACCGATGTTGACATGGTTCCACAGACACTGCGATTTCTTCCTGCACGGGAAACTGGACCGCAACTGAGCTCTGTAGACTCGCATTCGCCCATGAGTCTATTCAAACAGTTTTTTAAACCTGCGGTAGTTTTTTTTTTAGTATTCTTTGAATAAAAATATTTTTTTTATAAAAAAAACAAGTTTGGTATTTTTATGTTTGTTTTTTTGAAAGGATGTGTTAAGTGATAGTAATGACTTTAAGTCTTTACATTCTTAGGAAAGAACGTAAATTCTATTTTGAATAAATGCTGTTCTTTTTAACTTTTTGTTCACCAGTGAATCATTCTTTGTTCAGGCTGCCTCAAAGCACCTTGATGGCCCATTAGCCATTGGGGGAGTGTCTTTAGTCTTCCCAGGTGTAAATCACATTAATATTCATGGGCATTAACACTCCCACGCATACAGCACTGCTGACCCAAAAACTGATGTAAGAAATTCAAATCGTTATATTGATGTTTCTGAAAGAGTGGTCAGAATGATTTTCACTTCATTTTGAAGTAAAAATTCTAGCCTACAAGAATAGTAACTCAAAAGTATTGTGGACAACTATTCATTATGTGTTAAATGGCCTTATTGCAGTGACATTTTTTTTTCCAAAACGTACTAACCACGCATATTATTTTTTTTCTATAAAATGCAAACAAGTACATCAATTTTGCTCACATATTATTGTAGCAGAGTTTGTGCTGAATACAGCAAATTTATATGTTGGCAAATGGTATGTTTTAAGTAGCTGAAATAAGCACAAATGTCAGGGCATACCAAAACACCGAAAGAGCCCCAAAACAGCTCAGACCTCAGAGGGTTAAAGCATGTTGTTTCCTTTAGGAGATATGCATTTATGGTACTAAAGGATAACGCTGAACTGGAAGTATCATTTAATTTTCGAATGGATGATTTTGATTACTTGATTTATGCAACTACTGATAAAATGAGATGTTTTGGATGTGGTAGAGTAGGACATTTGGTGCGAACATGCCCAGATAAAGGTGAAAAAGATGAAGAGGTTAGACCACAGACATCTGCAGAAGCTTTGGAGGGTTCTAGGGCCAGTGTGAATGTTTCAAAGGTTGCAGAAAAAGAGCCAGATGTAGAGGTGTCTGTTGACATGAGTGTGTCTGAGACTATAGAGTCTAGACCTTCCGGGTCTGAAGAACAAATGCAAGAAATGGCTGTTTTGGTAGAAGGTGAAATGCAGTGTAATGTAAAATCATCTGAAGTGGTTCCTGATGAATCTCTCACAGAAAAGGTGGATTCACAGTCTTTTAAAGTGCCTTTGAAAAGAAAGATGAAGGGTTATGGTAGCTTAAAGATGGTGAAAAAAGTAGGTACAATTGAGTTGTCAAATGGAGAAGAAGATGAAAGTGATGAAGATTCATCTGATTCCAGTAGTGTTTATTCTCAGTCGGATTATCACATTCGAGGTTATGATGCTCAAAACATAAAACACTTTCTGAGAATAACAAAAAATAAGCGGAATGTAAATACTGAAAAGCATTTCCCGAATGCTCAGTTATTTGTGGAAAGGTCGCGTGCTTTAATGAGCGAGGGGTGTTTTACTGATAGAGAGGTATACCGATTGAAGAAAATTGTAAGAAAAGTTAGCATGGAAGTAGGCAGCAATGATGGTGTTTAAAATGGTGGATTCTATGGTCCCTGCTGTGATGCTTATATGGGGCTTTTTGTCGTTGTATATATTATCAAGCATGAGTAACATCAATATTGCTTCCCTGAATGTGAATGGTGCTAGGGATAGCAAAAAAAGAGCACAGATTTATGAGTTGGTTATACAAAAACATTTTGATGTTGTGTTACTTCAGCAGACTCATAGCAACGTAAAAAATGAAGTCAATTGGGCCATGGAATGGGATGGCCTTTCTTTTTTGAGTCATAATAATTCACTTAGCGCTGGAGTTGCTGTTCTTTTCTCAAAAATTTCACCCCTGTTTCTTATGATGTGGATGAGATTTTAAAAGGAAGAATTTTAAAAATTAGAGCTGTTGTTGAGAATCAAGTTTTTGTTTTTATGTGTGTATATGCTCCTACTGCAACTACAGATAGAATAGTTTTTTTAGAGTCAAGTCAAGTCAAGTCAAATATATTTATATAGCGCTTTTCACAATACAGATTGTATCAAAGCTGCTTTACAGTATCAATCAAAACAACTCAACAATGTTTGTTTATTACTGGACATCCAAAAAGGACATCCAAGTTTGGTAGAGCTGATCAATGGTATGATTGTTTAATTAATTTGAATATCCCCAACTGAGCAAGCCAAAGGCAACAGTGGCAAGGAACCGAAAAACTCCATCAAGTGACCTAATGGTGTCCTAAAACTCCATCAGATCACCCAATGGAGAAAAAAAACCTTGGGAGAACCCAGGCTCAGTCGGGGCCAGTTCTCCTCTGGCGTTTATGAACTAGAGGCCGAATTTACAGTAACTGTAAGATAAAAAATTTATATGAATGCCTGGCTAAATAGATGCGTCTTTAGTCTAGTTTTAAACTGGGAGAGCGAGTCTGAGCAATGAACAATATCAGGAAGGCTATTCCAGAGCTTCGGAGCTAGATGTGAAAATGCTCTCCCTCCTTTGGTGGATCTGGATATCCTAGGAATGACCAGAAGCCTCAAATTTAGTGATCTTAAAGAGCGCGATGGATTGTAAGGCGATAGAAGATCCGTTAAATAGACTGGAGCTAAACCATTTAGAGCTTTATAGGTCAAAAGCAATACCTTGTAATTAATACGGAACTTTATAGGTAACCAATGAAGTGATGATAAAACTGGTGTTATATGATCATATTTTCTTGATCTAGTAAGAACTCTAGCGGCTGCATTTTGGACTAACTGTAGCTTGTTTATTGAGGATGCAGGAAAACCAGCTAATAAAGCATTACAGTAATCTAGTCTCGAGGTCATGAATGCATGAACTAACTTTTCTGCATCAGAAACAGATAGCATATTACGTAGCTTAGCAATGTTTCTAAGGTGGAAAAAGGCAGTTTTTGTAACATATGAAATATGCTTTTCAAAAGACAGGTTGCAGTCTAATATAACACCCAGGTCTTTTACTGTAGCGGATAAAGTAAAAGGGCATCCTACTATGTTAAAGTTGTGTTGTGAGAGGTTTTGTAGACGGTTTTTAGAACCGATAAGTATTACCTCTGTCTTATCTGGATTTAATAAAAGAAAGTTACGCGTCATCCAATCTTTTATATCTTTAACACAATCTGTCAATTTGGATAATTTAGCGTATTCATCTGGCCGTGATGAAATATATATTTTGAGTGTCATCAGCATAGCAATGGAAACTAATTCCATGTTTCCTTAGAATATTACCAAGTGGCAGCATATATATTGAGAATAATAAAGGGCCTAACACAGATCCCTGTGGCACAGAGTGGCACATGGTTTGCCGAAGTCATGATCGATTTTTCTCCATTTAAGTAGACGAAATGGTAGCGGTCAGATAAGTATGACCTGAACCAGCTTAATGCTTGTCCTTGAACACCAGTGTAATTTTGTAGTCGATCTAAGAGTATTGTGTGATCTATAGTATCGAACGCAGCACTAAGATCAAGTAAAACTAGTACTGAGATACAGCCTTGGTCCGAAGCTAAAAGTAGATCATTTATGATTCTAACAAGCGCAGTTTCAGTGCTATGATGTGGCCTGAATCCAGACTGAAACTTTTCATAGATGTCGTTTTCTTGCAAGAAAGAGCCGAGTTGAGCGGACACAACTTTTTCTAATATTTTTGACATAAATGGAAGATTCGAAATGGGTCTGTAATTTGCTAGGTTATTTGGATCTAATTGTGGTTTCTTAATAAGAGGTTTTATAACTGCCAGCTTGAATGTTCTTGGAACATGACCTAAAGATAAAGACGAATTAATAATATTGAGAAGAGGCTCTTCCACTATAGGTAACACTTCTTTCAGTAGTTTAGTTGGTATAGGATCTAATAAACATGTTGTTGTTTTAGATGAAGTGATAAGTTTATTTAACTCTTTTTGTTCTATGGTTGTAAAGCATTGTAATTGTTCTTGCGGGGTGATAATTGCGGCTGAATTATAAGGCGCGAGCAAAGATTGAACGTTTACGATTTTGATTCTGATGCTTTCAATTTTCTCGGTGAAAAAGTTCATGAAATCATTACTACTGAACTGTAACGAGGTATTTTGTTCAGACGACTTCTGTTTATTTGTTAGTCTAGCCACGGTATTAAATAAAAACCTTGGATTATTTTGGTTGTTTTCTATTAATTTGCTGAGGTGCTCAGCCCTGGCCGTTTTAAGGGCCTTTTTATAACGTGACATACTGTCTTTCCACGCGATTCTAAAGACCTCTAAATTAGTTTTTTTCCATTTACGCTCTACATTACGGGTTTCTCTCTTTAAAACATACGTAGTATTATTGTACCATGGTGCTATACTTTTTTCTCTGACCTTTTTTAATCGAATGGGTGCAACCATATCCAATGTTCTAGAGAGAATGGTGCTCATAGTGCTAGTTAATTCGTCTAGTTCATCTGTTTGTTTGGGTTCAGGCAGCAGCTGAGACAGATCAGATAACCTATTTGAGAAATTATCTATGGTGGATGGAAGAATTGTTCTACCTGGTCGATAACGTGGCGCAGCATGACATAATACAGCAGTACGTAGTATGCAAGTTACCATGTAATGGTCAGTGACATCATCAGTTAGTGGAATGATATCTATATCGGTTGGATCGGTTCCATATGATATAATTAAATCGAGTGTATGATTAAGACGATGAGTTGGTCCGGTGACGTTTTGCTTGACCCCGAAGGAGTTTAATAAATCTGTAAACGCAGCCCCTAACGCATCATTTAAATTATCTACGTGTATGTTAAAATCTCCAACAATTAATGCTTTATCGACGTTGACCAAAAGATCTGATAGAAAGTTAGCAAACTCTTTTAGAAAATCGGCGTAAGGC
This sequence comes from Chrosomus eos, assembly GCA_036326025.1. Classification (NCBI taxonomy): domain Eukaryota; kingdom Metazoa; phylum Chordata; class Actinopteri; order Cypriniformes; family Leuciscidae; genus Chrosomus; species Chrosomus eos. The sequence goes on along the minus strand of CM070830.1, from coordinate 14,009,621 downwards.
CCTGGAGGTCTATATACGGTAGCCAATGCTAGAGATAATAGGGATTTTTTTCTTACATCTAACAGCGTAACATTTAGCACAAGTACTTCAAACGAATTAAACCTATGACAAGTTTTCTGAGTAACATTGAGAATATCTCTATAGATTGTTGCAACACCGCCGCCACGACCGATCAGACGGGGCTCATGCTTATAACAGTATCCTTGCGGAGTAGACTCATTTAGACCGAAATAATCATTTGGTTTAAGCCAGGTTTCAGTAAGGCACAGAACATCGAAATTATTATCTGTGACCATTTCATTTACAATAACCGCCTTAGGTGTGAGTGATCTAATGTTTAGAAGACCTAGCTTTAGAAATTGTTTTTGTTCACTAATAGCGAGAGTTTTTGTTTTAATAACTATTAGATTTTTTCTAGATCCCGCAGTAGATTTATTATTTGATCTTAGTAAACGAGGAATAGACACAGTTTCTATGCAATGTTCTACACTAGTATTAATATCAATTAAATTGGTGCAGTAGAGACTGTGATTTGGATTTTTGGTTACTAGACTCCTTATGTTTGGCTTTACAAAAGTGTACTAATGATGATATTTTAATTCTTGGTGGTGATTTTAATTGTACTGAGAAAAACATGGATAGGAATCACCTTGAACCTCACATGTTGTCACGTAAAAGGCTTATACAACTTATTAACACACACGAGCTTAGTGATATATGGAGGACTTTGCATCGGGATTGTAGACAATATACATGGACTCATGTTCGAGATAAGATTGTGTCTTTAGCAAGGTTGGACAGAATATATTGTTATAGTCATCAGAGTAATGTTTTTAGAAGTTGTAGTATATTTCCAGTTTCTTTCTCTGATCACTGTATGGTTCAATGTTCCGTTTTCTTGAGCTTTGTAAAACCACAGAGTGCTTATTGGCACTTTAATAATGCTCTTTTAAACGATAAAGAATTTAAAGATATTTTTGAATTTTTTTGGAAGGATTTTAGAGACTCAAAGTCAACGTTTAGCTCATTACAACAGTGGTGGGACTATGGAAAAGCCCAAATTAAACAGTTAAGTCAACAGTACACAAAAAATGTTACTGCAAATTTAGACAGGTCCATGAAAGTTTTAGAGATGGAAATTGTACAATTGCAAGAGCAGTTAGAATCTAATGGACACTGGACTGTTATGAGGGGTGTTTCAGAGAAAAAATCCAAGTTGAATGATTTTTTGGAGACAAAAGCAAAAGGGGCTTTGATAAGGTCACGTTTTCAAAATGTGGACCAAATGGATGTACCATCTAAGTTTTTTTTTGGCCTGGAGAAAAAGAATGGTCAAAAACGTTTTTTTCATTCATTGCGATCTGACTCCGGGAGAATGTTGACTGATGTTAATGAAATACGCAAAAGAATTTCTAGTTTTTATAAAGAGTTGTATAAATGCGAGCTAAAAGAAGAACAAAACATAAGTGATTCTTTTTTTAAAAAACTACCTCAAGTTTCTATGGAGTCTAATGGGGATATTGGTGGAGAGTTACGTCTGGAAGAGCTGAAGAAAGCACTCCAGAGTATGGCACTTGGGAAGGCCCCAGGTATAGATGGTCTTACGGTTGAGTTTTTTAAAGCTTTCTGGTCCGTGGTGGGGGAAGATTTGCTTGAGGTTCTAAATGACAGTTTTAAAAATGGTCATTTGCCTTTGAGCTGTCGCAGAGCTGTCCTTACCCTTCTACCAAAAAAAGGAGACCTCACAGAAATTAAATGTTGGAGACCAGTGTCAGTGTTGTGTAGTGACTATAAGATCCTTTCTAAAGCCCTTGCTAATAGACTTTCAGGGGTTTTAGAGCAAGTGATTCACTCTGACCAAACATTGTATCCCAGAGAGGTCTATTTTTGATAATATATCATTCATACATGATATTTTTGACTTGACAAAAATGAAAGAGTTTGATGTTGGCCTAATCTCCTTAGATCAGGAGAAGGCCTTCGATAGGGTTGAACACCAATATCTTTTAAAAACTCTAGAGGCTTTTGGTTTTACTAAAGATTTTGTGGAAAAAATTAAGGTTTTATATAACGACATTGAAAGTATTCTTAAGGTTAACGGTGGCTTATGTGCTCCTTTTAAAGTGGAAAGAGGTGTAAGACAAGGTTGTCCTTTGTCGGGTATGTTATACTCTATGGCAATAGAGCCTTTTTTATGCAAGGTTAGAGAAAACATAAAAGGGTTAATTTCACCTTTTTCTGGTAAAACTGTTTCACTATCAGCTTATGCTGATGATGTAGTGGTCTTAATTAGTGACCAAAGGGACATTGACACTGTGGTAAATATTTTAAATGATTTTAAAGAAATATCTTCAGCCAAGGTGAATTGGGCCAAAAGTGAAGCGATTTTGGTTGGACATTGGTCACAGGGTGCACCGAAGCTCCCACACGACTTAAGCTGGTCTACAGGAGGGTTTAAATATCTGGGTGTATTCCTGGGAGATGATTCTACTGTTAAGATAAACTGGGATGATGCTTTTGAAAAAGTAAAAGGAAGATTAAGTAAATGGAAGTGGTTGATTCCAAAGATGTCGTACAGGGGACGCACTTTAATTATTAACAACCTTGTAGCTTCTACTTTGTGGCATCGTGTAGCATGTGTGGACCCTCATCTGTGTTTACTCTCTGAGATTCAGAAGGTTTTGGTTGATTTTTTTTGGGAAAAGTTACACTGGGTATCCCAAAGTGTACTTTTTTTATCTAAGGATGAAGGAGGACAGGGTCTTATAAATGTGCAAAGTAGAGTTGCAGCTTTTCGAATGCGTTTTATACACAGACTTTTATACGGTTCATCCATGTCAAATTGGAAAGTTGTTGCTTGTGAGATTTTGAAGAGCGTGGGACACCTAGGTTTTGATAAGTCTCTCTTTTTGATGCACCTCCCAAGGACGAATACATTGGAGGCACCAATTTTTTATCAGAACATTTTTAAAGTCTGGAGTTTGTTTGATGTTAGTATTGTACACAATTCAAGTTTGATCTGGTTACTTCGAGAACCACTGATTTATGGAACCCGTTTTGAAAAAGTGGTGAACAGTTCTTATTTTCCTGCAAACAATGGACTATTACATAAAGCCGGAATTACGACATTGGGACATTTAGTAAATGTTGCAGGACCGGACTTGGACAATATTGAGAAGACAGCAGAAAAGTTGGGAATTGAATCTTTAAGGTTGGTTCATCAACTCTTAATGAAGTGGAGGTCAGTTATTGAAGAAGAGGAGTTGGAAACCATCAAAGACTTTTGTAGAGGTGTCATAAAACCAAAGGAGGATGACCATTTCCATACTTTAAGCCTGTCACCTAAAATGGATGAGTATGAATGTCCTTTTTTGGAGAAGAAAGATGTATGTTTCAGTGCTGATTCTTTTAATGTGAAAGATGTGTATAATAATTGTGTGAAAGTTTTTAACAGGAAAGTTTTATATAACAGAAGTGATACACCTTGGCGTAATGTCATTGGGCTTAGTGGAGATTTTAGACCACAGTGGAGAGCACTTTATAAGCCACCGTTACCTAAGAGAGCAGGTGACATGCAGTGGAGAATCTTGCATGGAGTTATAGCTGTGAATGCTTTTATTTCTGTAATAAACCCAGAGATTAGTTCTGATTGTCCTTTTTGCTTGCAGAGAGAAACCATTTTTCATGCTTTTATGTATTGTGATAGATTGAAACCATTATTGATTGTTGTAGAGTCTTTTTTTAAGGCTTTTAATGAACAATTCTCTATGCAAATGTTTATTTGTGGTTTTAAATATGTAAAGAGAAAGGCTTCTGTGTGTCAGTTGTTAAATTTTGTTTTGGGCCAATCAAAAATGGCAATCTATGTGAGTAGGAAGAATAAGATCGAAAACATTTCTGGTCAAGATGTACTGATGGTTTTTTCCAATCTGATCAAGTCCAGAATCATTACAGATTTTAATTTTTTCAAGGCTATGAATGATTTGTCATTGTTTGAAATGAAATGGTGTAGTGGAGAGGTATTATGTTCTGTTCATGAAGGGACACTGATTTTTGCTATTTGGTTGCAGTAAAAGGAGTATTTTATGGTGTTATGTATGGAAAACAGTTTAGGGAGGTTTGTGTATGTTTTTTTGTTGTTTTTTTTGTTGTTTGTTTTATAAAAAATGTAGAATGATGTAATGAAATAATGTTTCATTTTTGATTGTAATAAATGTGTTTTTCAAATTCAAAAAAAAAAATTCTCTCTCTCTCTCTCTCTCTCTCTCTCTCTCTCTCTCTCTCTCTCTCTCTCTCTCTCTTCTCTCTCTCCTCTCTCTCTCTCTCTCTCTCTCTCTCTCTCTCTCTCTCTCTCTCTCTCTCTCTCTCTCTCTCTCTCTCTCTCTCTCTCTCTCTCTCTCTCTCTCTCTCTCTCTCTCTCTCTCTCTCTCTCTCTCCTCTCTCTCTCTCTCTCTCTACTCTCCATGCCCTTCACACTGAGTCCGGGCCATTGCACACTGAGTCCGAAATTCGCATCCGAAACTTTCGTCCGTCATAAAAAAATTCGGATCAGGTTCGATTTTCTGCGTTTTTCGCATCCACAGCCAGCATTTTGAGAGTTTTTTTGACAATTCAGATCCACCGTACAAACGAACGACACAATCCAGAATGGCATCTGACAAGTTAAAACACTTCGGCTCGCAGCACAAAGTCTACTGTATGATAAACAAACCTGTATACAGCTGTTCTGTCTGCCCAGCGTTTCTGTCGGCCGTGTGTGTGTGTATCAAACTGTTCCACTGACATTCTGAGGTATATTTTGAATCGCTCGGGATAATTTCGCAACTCCTTGATAAGGAGCTGAAACTCTCCTTCCTCTCGGCACAAGATTGGATGGACCCAATATTTCCTCTTTCTCTTTTTAAGAAGAGAGAGGGCAACAAAATCATCCTGTTTGACGAATCCATTTTGTATTTTTTGCGTTTTTTTCCGCAAAGGTTTAATAAATACGCACCGGACTCAGTGTGCAAGGTTTTCTGTGCGTAACGAATGTTTAGGCTGATGAACACGAAAAAACGCATACGAAAATTTCAGACTCAGTGTGCAATGGCCTTAAGAGTTTGGTTTTTTTTTTGTACCGTGTATTCTCCGTGCAAATTCGTGCACCGAACCGTGACGCCCGTACCGTTTCGGTTCGATACGAATACATGTACCGTTCCACCCCTAATACATATATGTGTGTGTGTGTGTGTGTGTGTGTGTGTGTGTGTGTGTGTGATATATGTATGTATGTATATGTATATGAGTGAAAGGCTCATTATTATGCAGGGTCTTTGTCTTCTCAGGTGTGAACCAACTAATTATTCACAAGGGGGTTGGGCAGTTGACGCCCATTTGCATATTGCCTTGGCAAACAAAAAAATGTTTTTTCACAATTTTAATCAATCTATTGTGTTATGTGCATGATTAGGCAGGATGATTTTCAGATCATTTTGAAGCAAAAATTCTAGGCGACAATTTCCATTAGTCAAAAGTCTTGTGGACACATTTAGTATGTGTTTTGTGCCCTTATTTCAGAAACTTTAATTTTTAGTTTTTTCAATAACCATGCATAGACAATATTCTCTCAAAAATACAAACATGTACATGTTGCTCACATATTATGGTAGACCCGTTTGTGCTATATAGAGTGAATTTACACATTTGCCATTAACATGTTTATAGATAACTAAAAAAAGCACAAATGTCAGTGCATGTCAAAACATCCCAAGGTACACATTAGCTTGTACAAAAATGCCATTATATGACCCCTTTAAAATTAAAACATTGAAGAAAAATTGTGATTATTCCTTAAAAAATAAAGTTTTGATCATAATTTATTTGTATTAGTGTTAGTATTATTATTACATTGAGACGTATCTAAATTCTACTGTTGAAAAAGTAATATATTTCTGTCAAGTTAAACCGAACTTTTATTTTGACGGATTGCCGTGAAGACCTTTGAGTTTCTGTGTTTGTGACATGACGATAGTTTTTCTCAAATTAAGCGGTTAAATGCTCACAAAGTGACTTTAAAAAGGATCTTATTGGGTTAGCACAAACGTGATATAATAACACACCCGATGTTTTCGTTGTAGCGAAAACCTGTAACCTTTTTACCTGTAAGTCGCCATTGTTGTTTTTACCCATTGCATTCTGGGCCGTGACGTAGACTGGGCTCAGCTCCGCTACAAACACAAGGCGCGTAAACACTAACGTTATCAAGTTAAACTATTACCTCAATTAGCGAGCGAAATGTCTGCCGTTCACCCTTTTCAGTTCGAGCCTGAACGTGTCGTTATACGGAGTAAGGTTCACAGGATGCTAGTCATCTCATAGCCATAAGTGAGGTGGAGCAGGAGGAGAGAGTAGGGCACATTCAGGCTATTTTCTTTAGCTGAAGCAATACAATCGTTTTTAAATCAATAAATTAATTTTTAAATCAATATTTTGTGTCAAATTATTGATTTATTTGGTAGGTAGCCATGTAATAAGCGGGATAATGAATAGCGATGCGGCTGTTATAGCGAATACCACCCCTTCAGTTTGCGTCATAGCAACAGGTCCGTAAGCTTAAACCTGCTCGCGAGCAGGCTTATTTCATGTTAAATAAGCTTTCCTCCTCCTTACCTCCACTTCGCGTCGGGTTCCCGCATCAGCCTGTCGGGGTTGTTATAACAACCGCCTCGCTATACATTATCCCTTACTTAGTTTGGCCAACACTGAAAGTTTTTCCAGTAAACGATAAAGAATCTAGACAATAATAAAGCGTAAACATTATTGACTGGCATGTATTGGCTTGAGTCAAACCTTGATTCGCTTTAGGTCTTACAGATATTCTTCCTATCGTCGGTTTACATGGTGGATGCATGGCTGGCTGGGGGTCCGCAGAATCATTCCCTCGTGTGCAGTGAACCAAATAAGAAATGTCTACCCTGAACCAACTGGAGCCTATAGAGGATTTGAACATGCAGACAATCAGGGAGAAGTAGAGGAGGGATTTTTAACTATGCATAGACTGAACTTGCAAAAAACAAACTGCAAAAAATAATTCAAAATTAAAGCAGCTGAGCATTTAAACTACAATGGTGTGTTCATTGTGTATTATCAGAGGTGTCAAAAGTGCACACTTCCCATACTCAAAGTAGAAGTTTCCTGTGAAATGAAGAGAAATAAAAGTGAAATCGTCAAGAACAGAGCCGCTGGTAATTGGTAGGGCTGGACCAGAATATTAGAATATTCGTTCGGTGGGTTGGTATTCGATTTGAAAATGTGACATTCGAATATTCGTTTTTTTTGGGGGTTTTTTTTTTGCACACCTGGCATCCCCCTCGAAACGGGTCTCATTCGCGCTTGAATATGTTTTACACTATAAAATCTGGTGAAATGCAATACTTAAAATATAAATTCATTATAGCTACTTAATAAATATATATTTGCTTCTTCTTGGACTACTAAAAGTGTTCCTGCAACGGGAGCATTCTCTGGCTAGAGCTCAGAACAGCAGAGTTTGTATGGACAGAAGTGAATGCCTGAGCTTGTATGTTGGGTTAAGCTGCATTGCTTTGACATTGTGGAAAATAGAATAATAGAAACAAAATGTATTAAAATGTATGTAGTATTAAAATGTATAAATGTATTAGTGTGTTTTATATCACTAGTCCAGTGTCCATTCTCGGAGCATATAAGATAGCATATCGGAGTCCATTCTCTGCTCGCTTGAGGCGCGCCGCTTCTTTATTTAAATCTACCCTACTTTGTCAGTAATTTGTTAGTGAAAAAAGTATTAGACTTGCCTACCTTATTAGAAATATTGCTTAAGTTACAGACCTGTGTGTGTGTGTGTGTGTGTGTGTGTGTTTTATATCACTAGTGCAGAGCAGTGTTCGATCTCAGATAAGCTCTGCTCACGTGAGGCGCGCCGCTTCCCGCTCACGCTGTTCTGTAGTTTATTAAAAGTTTATTAATTCTGAACGTGTCGCGTCTTGCCTGTCTATCTATATTGCACCAAATACACTACACTCCCTTGTTAAGTCGTTTGGATGAACGGTTCTCGAAATAATAATCATGCGCTGATGATGACCATGCACATTTTACATGCGCTTCAAGAGGCACACACGCACACTTGCACACACACGCACATTTGCACACACACCCAAGGTCTCTCCCTCTCTGTTGTGCTTGCGCTACACGGTTTGGAGCTCGCGAGCAGCCAGATTCCGGGAGATTTTAACTAATTTGGGTGTTATGGGTGGTGCTAAATTGGGCGCTATGGGTGGTGATGGCGCAGTGGATAAGACACATGCCTTTGGTGTGAGAGACCCGGGTTCGAATCCACTGTGAGACACCAATGTGTCCCTGAGCAAGACACTTAACCCCTACTTGCTCCAGAGGCGTGCGACCTCTGAAATATAGCAATTGTAAGTCGCTTTGGATAAAAGCGTCAGCTAAATGAATAAATGTAAATGTAAATTTGCGGGCATCAGGGAGCCGCTATCAATATGCGGGAGACTTGGGATGTCTGAGACGTAGCCTATAGAGATTCCGAAGCTTCGAATATTCGATGTTCATTCCTACTGAAGCTTCGAAGCTCAAAAAATGGTATTCGGACCAGCCCTAGTAATTGGGGAATTTCACTCACCCACAAGCATCTTCCCATTGTTTTCTTCTCTTTGCATCAGAACTAGGAAAACAGTGGAAGGTCAAATCACCGCTCTCGTGTGTCTTCGAATGGTCATCACAACCAACAGCCACACAATGTGGCATTTTATCTCTCTAGGTGGGTCCGACTCCGACGATGAACTGTAGAAGAGTGTGTCGAACTGTCCGCGAACGCTCGCCTTTTAGTTTAGCGCTCAGGACCGTAGTGCGTCATCAACAATTGACGGCCCATAGAAAAGCTGAAAAAAAGTAGTGATAGCGCTATATTTTTCTTAATCTTGAAAACGTTTCAGGTATTTTTAACCAAGCGCCTTAATTAGGAGGGGTATTGACATCATATCTACACCAATTTGGCAAACTAGCCGGAGATCCTTTTAAGAGTGGATCTAAAGTCTGGAGAGGAAGTTTATGCAGCCGTGCCCTCATACAGGCAAAAAACAGCTTGAGCATCACACGTGCTTCAGCGCGCGTGTGCGTGTTAAATGAATCTGAGCGTCATCTGCACCATTCATTCACACAGAACCTGTATGATTCGTACATAAATGGTATGTTTGTGGTTTAATATTCACACAGTAGTGTCTATTGCGATTTGATTTCAAGTGTACTGAACTGCTATATCGCGAAAATCATAGCCGCTAAAGTTACTACATGGATCCTTGCATCCTTTTTTTTTCTGCAATATATTTTTTTCATTCTTTCAGAGGGGCTGGGGGTAGTTTTGAGGGAGCGGGCCTGGTTTTATCTGTGGTTATCATGATCAAAATGGATGATACAGGATGACCAATGGTTAATTTTAATAAAACTGTTTAAAAAAAATTAACAACCTCCATTTTATTTGGTAAAATGTAAAATTCTGACTGGTGTTACAGTTTTTGTTAATGAACATAAATTTAACATAGTAAATCTGCATTCTAACTCAAGCTAATACTACGGTCAACTCAGTCAAATATGCATTGCGAGTCAAAACATGTAATATTAATATTGCAGCCTGCACTGCAAACTGTGCTGAAGATACCTGCCATCAAAGTCAGGCAACACAAACCTGTTTCAAGACTTGAAACAATATCCCCAATTAGAACATGTAGAAACTAAGATATAATTTTTTCTATTAATAATAATAATAATAATAATTTGTTACATTTATATAGCGCTTTTTCTGGGACCTCAAAGTGCTTTACATGGAAGGGGGGAATCTCCTCAACCACCACCAATGTGCAGCATCCACCTGGATGATGCGACGGCAGCCATATTGCGCCAGAACGCTCACCACACACCAGCTTACTGGTGGAGAGGAGACAGTGATGAAGCCGATCAGTACAGTAGGTTACCAACCAGAATAATATTTGGTGAAATTCGGGGTGTATTTGCTGCCTTTAACCGCTAAGAGGCACTACAATCACAGACTTTGAAAAGTGTCCGTTGATTCTCTCTATTGCGTAATCTGCCGCTGCGCCGCGGCTCATTCAGAGCGATTGAAAGCTGGTAGCAGATGAATTCAAACGAAATGTTGTTAAAATAATTCATCACAATACTTACATTAAACTGAATAAATAATGAAAACATTTCCATATAAAACATTGCAATAGAAACATATTAGGCTACATCAGTGATGCTTTCGAAGAGTATAAGAGGTTGAGATAACAGCGTTCAGGCGGTAGCTCTGTGGTTAACTCAACGACACGGAGATCCAAGAGACCCGTGATCGAATCTCAACATAACATTATGTTGGCCGACAGCATTAATCTTTAACCGTTCTTGATGCTTAAATAGGTAACTGTTTATTTGCGAGTTTATTAACTGTTTATTTATTTAAAGTCAAGCGTTTTGTTTAATTATCAATGCCACATTACAACATTGCTACATTCCTGTAGAGCCGCTACACAGAGGACAAAACTGTTGAAGGAAGATTGTTAGCCGATTGCGTCAGAAAATGAAAATGAAGAAGCTCGTCTTTAGTCTGCTAAATTATTGTGCAATGTAAAAAACACTAAAAATACTTAAATTTGGAACCCCATCGAACAATTCAAGGTTTAAATAAAGTGGTGGAACAGTTTAAAAAAATGTAAAACAGAGTTGCATTTAGACTATTTCCATGCAAAAAAGAAACACAGAATCTTATTCTTGGTACATTTTAAATTGGCTTTGCCAAAGAAATTGCAGCTAAATTAAACGAAAAGGTAGGCTACAAATCGAAAATAAATTAAAAAACATAAATTAAAAACATGAGTTTTGCCTCTCTCACGCTGGATCACAGCAAGTTTATTTAGTCTCCCTTGCTCAAACATTCTTAAACTCTACAAAACCAGTTGAAACAACTGGATTGAACACTTCAATTTAAATGTGTGTGTGAAAAAACTTTAAATAGGCTACAATAAATAAACTACAATATTTATAATTTAATAAAATATGGGGACACATCGAGAGATGTAGCCTATCCTTAAAATAATTTTACCTTTGCCTGCTCATCAGGCTGGCTATCCGACACTCTCCATATAAAAGAGGAACATTAACACCTCCTATTGTCCTGCATCACGCTGAACTGTCCCTCCAAACCCCCCACAGGCTCTCTGAGTCTGAGACTGACTTAAAATAAAGAGAAGTCGCAATTCACACTTAAATCGCTCTTCTATACATTAGCATTAGGCTATTAAAGTGTTGATAATGAAGGAATTAAATAATTTAAGCTACATGTGATATTTCTGTTATAAAAGTTTATAACTAAATATTTCATTATTTAAATAATTTAAGAAATAAAACTGGTTTGGGCCAGCTTTTTCCAAGCAAAACTAAATATAATCTTCAAACGCATGTTCATTTTGTTGTCATGAACAAAATGCTCAACTCAATATTAAATTCTACAGGGATCTTTGGATCCAGGCATGCAAATTGTGAATTAGTTCTTTTTGAAATTATTATTATTCAAATAAATATCGGTGCTTCGTGGTACTGCTGATAAACTAAATAACATTTAGATAATAATTATGAACTTTAAATGAAACAATATAGCAACACTTCGACGAATAAATTATTTGATCTGTTTTTACATTTTAATTCAGGGAGATTTAGTCTCTATATTTAATTAGATCGAGATTTTCACCTTGTCGTTTTCTCATTGCGAGGCACCAACATCATAAACATATTTGAGCAGATTCCCTGTAGGCCTACCTCTCGTTTTCATATGGATTACATAATCAGATAACATTTATTAGCCTAAATATTTAGACATTTAAAGGCTTTAGACAGAGCCGATTTCCTATCGTGACTGAGCTGAGGCGAGTGGCTTTCGGTTCATTTTTGTTACGCGCAGTTCCTGGAGACAGAGAGAGATGACAGATAAACTTTTGTCATTAGCCTAAAAAAAGTTTACAGTTTTGAACGATGTAGGCTACTCTACTCTTATCTGTATGACCAAAAAAATCACGTATAACCTATTAAGTTATTTAAGCTGTTATGAGAAAAATAAATCAAATGAACGCGCTGCCTCGTTTGTCGAAAACTTTACTTAAAACCATGTTTTTAAAAAACTCTATGAAGGCTATAGGGAATAAAACAAATATAGATATATATATAGGCTAGGCCTATATATTTTTTTTTTTACAAAACTGCTTTTGAACGATTGGTATTATTATAGCTACAGATGTAAAGTCGTTCTGTTGGATAGCCTAGGAAAATAAAGAAGGAAGGAAGGAAAGGAAAGGAAAGAAGGAAGGAAGGCTACTATTTGTTCCTTAGTGTAAAATGAAAATGCATGGTAATTTTATTTTATAAATATAAGCAAAAAAATAAATGGTGGAACAGAGTTTTAGAACTAAACAAATCTGCATTAATAGCCTAAAAATAAAAATTTGTTACAGTATGTTTGTTTGGGATTTGAAAGCATGTCTTCTGATTGATGAACCATCAGTTCTACCGCTCGGCCATGTAGCTCACTGAGAAAAGCCCAAACGTTTGTTTCTCCAGTGTGTGTTCGCTCAAATGACTGAGAAAACGTTTTGTTGTTAGCCTATTGTAGCCTACTTTACATGAATAAAAGTAGACCTTTTACAGTTTTAAAATATGATATCCTATCTGTATGACTAAAAATTACGAAGTAGGCTATAGCCTATTAAGTTATTTTAGCAGAAAAATAAATTCAAGCTGCGTTTGTCGAACTCTAATTCAATGACAGAATAAAACCCCATTTTAGAATACGCACTAGGCGTGGTGTGTCAAAATACTTAATTATAAACTTCAATATTTCGTTCAAAACCACCTCAAAACGCTTTGTGACATTTTAAAAAGCCAAGGCCACTGGAACCAGGAACCAGTAACTGAAACGCGCTGCATGTTATCTCTCAATACAGGAGCAGAAGCGCTGGTTCAGATTTTATTGTTTGTTGTTTAAACGTGCGTGTTGTACATTTAAAATATATATAGGCCTATATATTTGATATGGTCTATTTAGGGTAGGCCTATAGCATTGATTCACTATACTGTGGAGGGGGAAAATCACCCACCGGTTGCTTATTAACCATGTTTTTAAAAATTCTTTCTGCATGTAACCCTGTGAAGTTTATTTTTTATTTTTTAACAGAACTGTTTTTGAAGACGTAAATTCAGTCCATCTGTTGGATGAGATTTGTTCCTTAGTGTAAAATGGAAATGCATGGTAATTATATAAAAAACATATTTATTCGAGTTTCGAACCCGTGTCTTTGTACTGCTTAAACATTCAGCTCTACCACTCGACCACAAGATTGGTTGTTTACTAGTTAGTGTGCGCGCACACGAGATAAGCACTCTTCAATCTTCTCATTCCTCAATAGTTTAGCGTCATTGATTGCACCTAATTTATTTTCACTGACTGCGAGATAGGCCTCTTTTAAATTTTGATTCATAAAAATTTTCTGCTCTAAAAGTTTGTTATATTCTATATAAAATGTAGGCTACTTTTACATATGTTTTGCTTTCGCTAAATGTCCCTTTGCGCCACCTGGCGGTCATTTCGCAAATGACTTTGAAATGTGACTGGGTTTTTTTTGCCGCGGTGAATTTGCAATAGGCAATAGGCATTCTGGTTGGCAACCTACTGTATATGGGGATGATTAGGAGGCCGTGATGGACAGAGGCCAATGGGCAAATTGGGCCAGGATGTCGGGGTTACACCCCTACTCTTTATCGAAGGACATCCTGGGATTTTTTATGATCACAGAGAGTTAGGACCTCGGTTTAACGTCTCATCCGAAGGACGGTGCTTTTAACAGTACAGTGTCCCCGTCACTACACTGGGGTGTTAGGACCCACACAGACCACAGGGTGAGCACCCCCTGCTGGCCACACTAACACCTCTTCCAGCAGCAACCTGGTTTTCTCAGAAGGTCTCCCATCCAGGTACTAACCAGGCTCAGCCATGCTTAGCTTCAGTGGGGAACCAGTCTTGGGCTACAGGGTGACATGGCTGCTGGCATTAAGATATTTATTTTGTTAAGGAAAAAATGACAAATGTTTGAATGTTCTACCTGAGATTTGTGAAATGTTCTGACAATAAGAGTAGTTTAAAACCACAATTAACACTATGGATTCTACAACTTTCAGTTAGGAGCAAGAATCTGCCTTTAAACTCGAAAGAAAGAAAAATTTGACATTTATCGTGATAATTATCGATATTGACTGATATAAAACAATTATTGTGATCATTTTTTTTGGCCATATCGCCCAGCCCTACAACAGACTGAGCTGTCGGACCAATCAGAACAGAGTAGCTTGCGGAAAGGAGGGCTTTAGAGGGATTGATTCATTTGACAAGTCGTTTGAGAATCATTGATAATGTGATGATGTGCAAATGTATATTATGCGGAAATTAAACCGTTTTTTTTACCTTTGATGCACGTAAAAATGTTGTAGGAGACTCCACAACAACATTAGGAAACTTTAAAATAGCATAATAGGGGCCCTTTAAGGGGCAAATATTGTCTCTTACTGAAAAAGGTGTGACTGCAGAGAGGGGTAAGCAGAAGGATGTTAAAAGTCTTAGGGCGCACACCACTCTAAAAAGTTTGAGGACCACTGATCTTAAAGGGGGGGGTGAAACACTCAGTTTTAGTCAATCTCATGTTAATCTTGAGTACCTATAGAATAGTATTGCATCCTTCATATCTCCAAAAAGTCTTTAGTTTTATTATATTTATAGAAGAAAGATAGGCTGTACCGAGTCTTTCCGGAAAAAAAACGAGCGGCTGGAGGCGTCCCGTGTGGGCGGTGTTTACGCGCCGATAGCTAACAACACAGACATTTGAAGCAGTTTTACTCACCGCCTGCGGTTCCAACACACGACCGTGAACCTTTATCGTTGGGACTGCTCCATCCTTAAGCAATGGCATTAGACGATCTGCAAATCCGGCGTAGAACTGAACTTCCCTAAAGCCGAGCACAGCGCTTTGATGGGCGTACTGCTTTCGCTCTCTCGCTCTGGTCTACGGGTGCGCGCGCCCTTCCGGAGAAGTGCCCTTAGGACCCGTATAAGGAAATTCCGCCCCACCTGACGTCACACACACCCATACTCGAAAAAAACTTTCCGAAACTTGTGACAAACCAGAAGGAGGATTTTTGGCACAGAAATACTCCATCAAACGTACAACTTAATTTTTGAAACTTTGTCCATGTTTAGCATGGGAGTCCAACTCTTTAACAGTGTAAAAAACTCAGATTACAGGGTCTATTTGAAGCCTTCTATTTATCATGTAGCATTATTTATTAAACTATATTTAACATCAATGTATATTAAGTATTACAATTAAAAGAAGACAACGTATCATTAATTGACACCTGTGTATTTATTTGCAAGCAACATGTCCAACATATTTAACTAGCAGCCTGTGCTTGGTTATTGGGAACAGCTTAGGGCTTGACAAATACAACTTTCCTGTAGAATATAAAATAAAAAAAGATAAAAGACAGAACATCTGAGTCTTTAAATTTAGCTTTAGACTACTTTAAACTAAAAACTACAACAAAAAAGGCTATAGCCAAAATAATGTTTTGAGTCAGTCAGCCATCAGTTTTTCTAATATACTTAAAGGACCACAGGTAGTAAAGTGCACAGCAAAAAATAATAATAATACTCCTTAAACATCAATATTTTTTTTTCTGCAAGAACCCTTGCAAAATTATTTTAAACAGATTAAGAAAGCCACATCATGCTACTGGTCACATCTATGGTTAGATTGTTTTGTTTAGATCCAGTGAAGTCTGTCCCACCACTTTCTAAGGATCGATATTGTCCACCACCAATTTTTGTAACATTGAGGCACGCACGGATGTACCTAATACAAATAAATAAAACATATCCAGTTAACTAGCAGAGCATTAATTTAGTTCGCTATTAAATAAGAAATCTAGCGCTAAAATGTGTTGTTTTTTACTCAAGCTGCGCGCTCGTTGCCACGGCAATCAGTTGCATGGATACAGTGTTCTCTGTGGCTCGTGCAATCTTCACTCAGACGTGTGCTTCAATCTATCGCCGTATTGGAGACTCTCTATTCATTCCGGTGAGATCACAAAATAAAATGCACACAAATGTGTCCCTGCTTGATATACTATAACCACTGATGAACATATTCAGTTTTGATGAGAGAAAAAAAAAAACTATACGAGTGCGGATTAGAAACCGTAACCTCCGAAACGCTTGGCAAAATATCTACCACTAGACCATTTAAGAACTCAAACGTAGATTGCGGATCGATGGATTTATTTACAGGTTGAGCAGAGTGGCTGCACAGTTTGACAAGCGGGCAGCGGCATGGTACACACATTGCAGATTGCTAATGAATTGTCTTTTTCACACAGCTTGTAGAATTGCCAGACCGGTGAAGCCATTTTTACTAGGGCATAAAAAATTCTCTCGCGAGTTTTGCATCATCTGATCGGCTTTTCTGGATCGGCCTTTAGGCCATCCTTTAAAATATTCTTGTTTGCCGTAACCCGACCGACCCTGTCAATTTAGGACCGACCCAATTATTTATTTTTTTTCCCCTTTTTGGTCCGACCGACGCAAACGTCCGACCGGGCAAACGTCCGACCGGTTGTAAACTTGCGTTAAGACCGACCAATTTTTTTTTTACTCTTCAAACATCTAATACAAATGCAATAATATAATATTAATCATATTTTAGTAAGTATTGTGAATATAAAAAGCCTACATAGGCTACGTTCTTTCTTTTAAACCTGCGGCGTCTATGATTATGGTTACACCGTTACGCATCTCACATATGGCCTAGACACGTTCGCTTCGTTTCATTCACTGTCAATGGTTCGCGCTTGGTAATGATGGCTGCGGGTGTTGTTTTTCGAGAATTTTGTAGTCCTGTTTGTCATTGTGCACGAAACTTCACGCCAATAAATCATCAGAAATATTGCTGACTTGTGCGCATGACAGCGCGTCTCACGCGCTCTCTTTACGTTCGTCCTAATGCCTGTTAGTTGTCTGTGGATTTGCCTATATGTGGCGTTGAAAATGGAAATGTCTTTAGATATGAAAACTTGATTTTACAATCGATTTAAATTAACACTTTTGTCTCAAAAAACAAACAAGATTTTTTTCACAAAAGTGACAACCGAAAGCAACGTAACTGGTGTCTGATTTGTAGGTTGCATTGACACCTAGCGGTGGATGCACATAAAACAGTATAACCTAGTAAACTAGTAACCAGTAACACAATTAAAATTATGTTTTATGGATGTAAACATCCTAAATGTAACACATTAACATGTTTTCTCATAGGTATTACATTGCATGTTAATCTAATTAACTGTTATTTTGTGAATTCTAAAGTAATTTTAATTTGTTTACCTCTGAAAATCCACTTTCATTGAACTCTAGTGGCTGCTTTTTTTCTTGATTTTGTCACAAAAAAATCAAATAAATGCAGCTGGAATTAATGTAATAAAAATGTTTTTGACATATCTATATAACCTGCATCAGAATGAGGTTTGCAAAGGTGCGCAAGAAGGCACGGTTTGAAGACACAGTCAGTGACGTCACGATATGCAAATTTGTTTAAATTCATACCATGACCAAAATGTTACTTTTTTTTTTTACATTGAATCTTGAAAAAAAAAATATAGGCCTACCTACCGACTAGTGTTGCACGGTGCACCGATACTTCAAAAGTATCGCGTTACTCGGAAATTAAAAACGTCACGATACCTAAATTTATTAGTATCGATACTTTTTTCAGCAAAGAAGCTGCAGATGTCATGTGACAAACACTACCGCCAAAGTCTTATTTGATCGGTAAGTAATGTAACTTAGATGAACTGCTGCGCATCTGACAGGGCGCATTTTAACTGAACGAGGAGAGAGAGAGACACACGGGCGCGTGTGTGTATGTTTCCACGGTTTGATCGTGCCGCCTCTCCTCTCCTTCTCTCTCTCTCCTCTCTCTCTCTCTCCTCTCTCTCTCTCTCCTCTCTCTCTCTCTCTCTCTCTCTCTCTCTCCTCCTCTCTCTCTCTCTCCTCTCTCCTCTCTCTCTCTCCCTCTCTCTCTCTCTCTCTCTCCTCTCTCTCCTCTCTCTCTCTCTCCTCTCCTCTCTGTGGAGCCAGGCGAAAGTAAACAAGGCTTCCGTCTCAAAACTAAGCGCTGTCTTGCTCTCTCCCACTAATTAATCAAAATAAATCGACACGATGGTAAGGTCGGGAGACTAAAGTTTCATGTGGAGCATTCGGAGATTTGCGTTCCACACATTCAGCTTACATAAACCACACTTTAAATAAACGAAAAAAACTATCCAGTGATGAAATGTTTTCTGTGATGACACAAATCTTGTGGGATGACCTAAACTGCGGGGATAATCACACAACGCGCACACGTCCGATAATGACACGTCCAATTCGCGATCTAATGACTCATTTGAACCGATTCGTTTTAATGAATGGTTTAACCCTTTATGACCTGCCATAGAACAATTCCACCAGAGTATATCTTTGTATTTTTACATGCTGTGCTGTCATTTTTTTGAGCATTTTCATATGCCATACATCAAAATAATCCTTACTCTCCCAGTTTGAAGGCTATGTTTGTAATAAATCAATAGTAACTATATAAATATCTCAGAAGTGCAATAAACAAAAAGAAAAAAATTTTTTTTTTTTTTTTACATATTTTCTTCAATACAAAAAATTAATAAATGTCAACTTCAAACTTGTCAATGAGAAATACGTGCACAAAACAATTTAAAACTATACAGAATTGATTTGAACTGTTTACATAAATTAGTTTTTAAGATATACTCATTTTTACACTCATTCAAAAAAAAGGCGTGTACTTTCGTTTAGACATAATGCTGCGTGCGTGCGCCCGCGCGTGTGTGTGTGTGTGTGTGTGTGTGTGTGTGTGTGTGTGTGTGTGTGTGTGTGTGTGTGTGAATGTCCTTGTATTTGTGAACGTCTAAAGGAGAAAGAAATAATAAAATAAAGCGATGGTAAAAAGACAATAACGATATAAGGAACATATAGCAAATGGGAGTCAAACGGGAGTCAAACGCATGGTCAAATGACGCAGCGTGTGACGTCACAACATGTGACACACCCGGGGGTCATAGTGCACAGAACGTGATACGTCAATGAGTCATCGGAAGACGTAAATATCAATCGCAGATCTACAGAACATGTGTGGAAAGACGTGCAAAGCATTTTTGTGTTGTTGTTTTTTGTAAACGAATATTAAGCAGTTTGTACAGACTGATTAGAGGGTGAAAACAACGCAACATGGGCATGTTGGAGGCTTGATCTGAACATGTTACATCTCTGGTTTTGTATGCAAAAAGAATGATTGAGCTAGCCATTTGGTTTCAGTTTCTATAGGCTTTTAAACAGACACACGCAAATGGGAGCGCTGACGCTCCCGTCGGTCTTAAAGGGTTAAACAACTGATCTTTCCAACACTGAACTCACGAGACGTCTGAATCGGTGTATAACTAATCGTTAACACTTTACAATAAGGTTTTATGTATTACATAAATTACATAAAAATACAGTATGCTTACTCAAGTGTAAGCTTGAGCCCCCAAGTATTTTGTTCAAATGTTTAACGTATCTGCTGTTCATATGTTCATTTATTAGTGTGTTACATGATTAGAATGTTGTCCCGGTTTTAAAATAAAGCACAGCAATATTTGAGAGTGTTTCTCCCTTTTCAGGAAAAGTATCGAAAAAGTATCGAAATCGCAATACTTGACTTGGTATCGGTATGGAAACAAAAATTTTAGTATCATGACAACACTACTACCGACCCCTTTTTTTTTTTTTTTTTTTTTGCTGTTATTGCAAACCAAAATATTTTTAAGGATGGCCTTATAGAGACCGCCGATCACACATCCCAAAGCAATTATCGGCAGATTATGATCGGCGACCGATCAATCGGAGCACCCTTAACATAGACTAAACAATATTTAGACTGAAATGGCCTTAAACAATATTAAATTGTGAGCGAGACTTCTCTGCAATGAACAGGGTAAGTGATTTTAAATCATAATGCAAAAAAAGCACAATTTGAAAATTGTCAGATAATTTTCACTTATGCTATCTTCCAAAATGGTTATGCAATAAACCATTCCTAATGGTTCAATAAACCACTTCCAATAAACCACCTTTACTTTAAAATAGTAAACAGTATGTTCAACAATATGAATTGAAAATGTTGGAAAGATGAATAGATTCAGTTGAACAAAGTTCATGAATAAAACAACTCAGTTGATCAAAGTTTGTGAATCAAATGATTCTGTTTAAAGAAGTTGAACTTCTCTCGATCAGTTAAAGTACAAAAAACAAAGTCTGTCCATTTCAGAAGCAAAAATCAATCAATCAATCACTAATCCTATGAATCTAAGTCATTTGAGTCTGAAAACCAAAAGAAAATTGGAAATATCCTACCAGTTGATAGTTTCAAATGACGGTTCAAAGGGGAAACAGGTCCATGGGCACTGGTCAGCTCGCATTTGTGCACATTTAATAGCATCCACTAGGCAGATTATTCATCTCCAATGGATTATGGCACAAAACAGGGTACCTTTGCGGAACACGTAGGAAAAAAACTGAGAACAAGAAAACCCAGCCTTGCAAAACACTAGACAAACGTACAAGAATTTTTCAACTTTTCCATAACAATATAAATGCGCATCTCAAATTACACATTCATGTAACTTTCCGACATTTATAGAACAAGAATAAGCATTGTTACACGTGGTAGCTTTAGTTTTGGCTAACAAGTTCAGCTCGCGCTGTGAGTGCGGCCTAACGTTACTCAACTCAACTCATATGAAATCATTTCTGAAATTGACATATCTATATCTTTCATATGTCTTTTTATATTTAGATTTCATATAAAACAAATCACTCATCAAAACGAGATTGCATGACATATTCACCTAAAGAAGATTATTCAATACAGATTTCCACTCCACTTTTCTCTCTCTGACAAAACTTCAGGCTGACGCATCCAAAGTTTCCAAGTGCACTCAATCACAGTCCCGTTCAATTATGATTTAGTGAAAGGGGTTTCTGGAGAAACGCTGCGTACTGCCTCGTCTGACCTGTTCTCATCTGTTCATGCTGACTGACAGGACAGCGGCGCCGGCGCGACCTGTGGGCGGGTCTAATGAATATGTCGCTGCTGTTGGCTCTCAGGGGTGTCAGTCACAATCATTGATTGGATGAATCGCGTTTCTTTATAGAACACTTCAATTCTTTCTTTTTCTTAACTTTTTCCAACTCAAGTTATTTACTGGTGACCTGGGTTACAATGTGCAAACACTGTTTCTAGCTTAGATTATTGCCCAGTGGCTTGGTCGAGTGCATAAAGACAAAATAAATGTAAGAATAAGAATGTACTGGTGAAAGATTGTCTCTGCTTTGTATTATAAAAAATATTTCTGTCTAGAATTCCTAATTTCCTGTACTCTCAATTTTTGTATAGTAGTGCTAATCATGATTTTAACACCAGGCATGCATAAAAGGGATGTTTTTTTATTTCCTGTTTCGAAAACCACTGCAAAACATCAGACTGTATTAGAACAATGAAAATATGGAAGGATTTACCATTGATATTACACATTTTTTAACAAGAAAAAAAGAGTTTTAAAAAATATTTTAAGGAACATTTAATAGCACTATATTAGGGGTGGTTAATTGGTCTGATTTCCCGATTCGATTCGATTACGATTATTGAAGTCCCGATTCGATTACAGACGATTTCCGATTATTAACGATTCTCGATTAGCGATTATTGATTTTCCATTTCACAACAGTAAACGAAAATACACTACAAAGTGATTGCAGTATTAAAAAAAGTCAGCTGCTGAATTACTTAACTCTTTTGTTGAGTAACAACAACTCAAAGCACTTTCTGTGTCGTGTAGTTATAACTTCAGAATTATTTATATGTAGCTTATTATGTTCTGTAGAACAGAAATTAATACATCACATTGTGAGTCATCAAGTTGAACTAAACAATAACAAACAAATGAAAGGCTTATTTCCTTTAGGAAGTAGATCAGAACCAACATACTGTAGAAATTGGACAATTTTCTTCTAGGTGTTGTTCAAGTGGAGGAAGACTGCAGGTTGCAGTCGAAACATGTCAAGGTAAAGAAAAAGTTTTTCTCCACCTGAACACCTTATCTTTCTAGAAGAAAATTGTCCAATTTAATCATTAAGAAGACAAAAATGAACATTTTTGAACAACTTACTGTAGCTTCAGCTTATATACTGTAGAACACAGTGACAAAATGCAACACACTATCTTGTGAGTAATCAAGTTGTACTGAGAGAGAGAGAGAGAGAGAGAGAGAGAGAGAGAGAGAGAGAGAGAGAGAGAGAGAGAGAGAGAGAGAGAGAGAGAGAGAGAGAGAGAGAGAGAGAGACGCGAGCGCGATCAAACTCGTTGTGTGTGTGAGAGAGAGAGGGAGCGCGATCTAGCGCGAGAGGGAGCGCCTAGTTTCGAGCGCGATCAAACTGTATGTGTGTGCGTGTGTGAGAGAGAGGGAGACGCGAGCGCGATCAAACTCTTTGTGTGTGTGAGAGAGAGTGAGAGTGAGAGCGAGTCACGGGCGCGGTCAAACAAACTGTGTGTGTGTGTGTGTGTGTGTGTGTGTGTGAGAGAGAGAGAGAGAGGGAGAGAGAGCGAGCCGCTGGCGCCTTTACACGCGCTTGCTAACTGGAACTGGGCGCGTTCGTGACGTTCAACTTTCGGTATAACATTTTTTACAAAAAAAAAAAAAATCGATTTTTGAAAATTTAATAATCGATTCATACTCGTTCATTACATAATCGCGATTAATCAATAATCGATTTTTTTCACCACCCCTACACTATATATGGTAAATTGTTGATTTTGATATTTGGAATGAATGTTAGGTTCATTGACTTATTGTTTTTGATTAAATGTAGTATTTGTATTTGATTGTTGGGACCCCAGGAAGAGAAGCCACTGCCTATGTAGTGGCTAATGGGGATCCAAATAAACTTAGATCATAGGAAAGACAATTTATAGCCAATACAGGCAATTTACTTAGGAAAAATATATTTTGTAAAATTTTTTTTTACAGTTATAGCACCTTGTCTTGCTTGATCTCCACCACTTTTTTAAGTAGTCCTCAAAGGGGACCTGAACTGCAGAAAGTAACCGGCTTTTATTTGAAGCAGGCTTTTATTAGAGGCAGGCCTTTATTTCTAATTCCATCTTTTTGATAAATAATAGGATTGGGCTGATAGACGATGCAATCATCTATCGCGATGACTGACAGACATCACTATGTTGAGACGGCATCGCGACCCCCCGGCTGCCATGTTTCCATGGTGACGCGTCATGCTTTGCACGCACGTGATTCACAACAGCCAAAATAGCGCTGACTTTTATTTCTAAATTTTAACAAAACTTGCTTACCATGTCATTAACAATCTTCTATTCCTATTCTCAAATACATGTAAGAGAGTTTTTGTCATTTAAAAACCTTTAACGTTATAAATTATCTTGACCTGTAACGTGAGATGTTTGTTTGGGCCGCAGTTCAGAGATTCCTGTCTGTTGGATTTATTACAGCACGTTAATTCATCAGTTTCTCCCGAAATACATGAAAGTAAGTGGCCGGTGAACTGGGAGAAGAACAGAGTAAACTTTATAGTTACACTGTGTATCTGATATGAATAAAACACCGTGGCAAATATATTTGAATGAATTATTATTGCTGCTTCCATAGACACCATTGTGTATTTTACAAACCATAAATGTATTGTTTTTCTATAAATTATATGTATTTAAATGTCTGAAACCTAAAATAAACATGATGTTGTTTAAAACACTTGTTAGCTGTGATATACGGTATGACACACTGAAAGTCTTTAGCTCAGCGCCAGATATAGCGCGAAAGCACAGTTTGAATCTGGCAGTGATGTCGCGTCACTGTACATTCGCTCCTCAGTGCTCAGCTGATGCAAAGTGGGCCAACATCGATGATGAGATGTAGAGGAAAATATCTTGTGGAAAATGAGTATGTTACGTTATGTCATTATATGAAAGGAACAAGAGATTACCTATCATCAACACTAAATTTCCCCCAGCCTTAATTTAAGACCGGCCTTTATTTGTATGTGTTGACCACGCCCCCGGCCACTATCAGAGGCCCGGCTTTTAATTGACTACCGGTTTTTATTTGAGGAATTATTGTATGTCAAATTTGTTGTAAATATCTCATTTTGTTTTGAAGTTTAGACCCTTTTATTTATGAGAGCATAAAAATGATCCATGGGTTACATTGATTGGATTTTTTTTTTTTTTTTTTTAGTTCCTATAAAAATGTTGACATTGGGGCGTTATTGTTTAGCTATATACCTGTTTTTAAATTGCCTGTTTTTTTTTTTTTGTCTTGATCGGACTAACGGCTTTGAAGATAACAAAAAAATTTTTTTAAAGCTCTAAATGATACCGTTACAAAAACCATAAGGCAAAACCTGGCATTGTTGGACTCGGCAAGGATTCAGGAGTATAAGGAGGTCACTCCCGTGAAAAAACGCTGGCTTGAAAATTCTCAGGCTCCTTCAGGGCATTGTGCCAATGACGTATACTGAGTTTTTTTAAATACGCCAATGTTCTCATAGACTATCAAGGTACCCTGGACAAACACACTGCATGCCAATTTTGATTAGACTAATGGTTGGGTTATAGCCATTTTCATGGTTATAGCCATTTTCATGACTTTTTTCCCTGTTATAGCGCCACCAAGTGGCCAATCATCGCGATTTTTTTCTTGTGACCTCAGATTAAGCTCACGAACACGTGTCCCAAGTTTAGCGAAAATATCTCTTTCCATTCACAAGTTACAACCGTTTTAGTAAAAGTGGCTCTGGTGCCATCAAACATTTTGGTTTCCCTTAGCGGACAGCAATTGAAATTTTGATTTTTTTTTATGATTATTGACAGTGAGACTCCAGAGAAGATTTCTGCAGTGGTTTGGTTCCGATCAGGCCAAAAACCTAGGAGTAGTTCGCAGAAGTATGTTTTTTAAAAAAACGTAATTTACTCGAAATTGGCGCCTAAAGGGCTGGCCAATCCGAGGCATGCATCTTGTCCGACTTGAGCCAAGGATTCCAACGATGTAAGACACTTGAGCCTACGTCTGACGGTTGAGGAGTAATGAGCCATTTTGTACTTTTGGCCGCTGTAGCGCCCCCGTCAGGCCGATCGGGGGGGTGCCTTGGTGACGTTGTAGGTGGTGTGAGTACTACCAGCCCCCAAAGTTTCAAGTCTCTACGACTTACGGTTCGTTCTGCCCGATCAGTTTTATGTGGAGAATGTTGCATCATGGGAAAATGAACAATAACAATAGGGTTTCAGCACTTTGTGCTTAAACCCCTAATAAAAAGGGACTAAAAAGGCCTATAAAAAAAACCTTAGGGTCTCAGCACTTGACGCTTGCGCTGCTGCTTTCCAAAAACTTTATCAAGCCTTTTAGCATGTGCCTCGGAGAGGAGAAAGTCGCTTTTTTGCCTTTTTAGCTCATTTTTCAAGTGTGGTGTGTTTTTTTTTAACCTTTCAAACTGTAACACCTCCACCGATGGGCCGATCTCCGTAAAAGTTTGCACGCTTAAGAATAATATGGCGCACATGCTCAGCTAATTTGGTGAAGTTCTGAGCAGAGCAGACCTTTTTTCAGTCATTTAAATGTCATTTTGCATAGGATTTTATAGAGTATTTTTCCCCTTTATAACAGTTTAAGCGCCACCGATGGCCCAACGTCCATAAAAGTTCCCAAGCCTCTTTCGGATCAGGTGACGCATGTGCATGCCCGGTTTTGTGAGGTTGTATGCAAATTAGGCAGGAAAAGGGCCGCTTTCAGCCCTTTCATGGGATTTGCCATTGAAATACATCATTTTGACACCTTTTTAACAGTTATAGCGGCACCAAGTGGCCAGTCGCCCCGCCCTTTTTCACGCGACCACAGAATGAGCTCTGACACAGGCGCGCTGAGTTTGGTGAAAATATCTCGTTCCGTTCACGAGTTACAGCCAATTTAGTAAAAGGGGCTCTTCCCACTTGGAACGTTTTAGCGGCCCTTAGGGACCGTGAACCGAAATTTCCACTTTTTTTTGATAATTATTGACATTCAGACTCTATAAGACACTTGAGCCTACGCCTGACGGTTGAGGAGTTATGAGCCATTTCGTACTTTTGGCCGCTGTAGCGCCCCCGTCAGGCCAATCGGGGCGTGCCTTAGTGACGTTGTAGGTGGTGTGAGTGCTACCAGCCCCCAAAGTTCCAAGTCTCAACGACTTACGGTTCGTTCTGCCCGATCAGTTTTATGTGGAGAATGTTGCATCATGGGAAAATTAACAATAACAATAGGGTTTCAGCACTTCGAGCTTGAACCCCTAAATACATAGCCCCTGTCACAATACATAACACATACATATTATGTGTGCAATCTGAAAAAAGTGTCAAAAAAAAAATGCTTGCACTTTTCCTAGTACACAGGGTACGTCCAACACGTTTTGTGTTGCAAAAACACAAACACGATTCCTAAAGGAAACATTGAGGAACAAATGTAAATAGTCAGTTAAAGAAAACTGACTGTCTGTGACATCTAGGCTAATGCATAACACATAAGGTGCAATCTTACCCCTTTTCCACCAACAAGAACCAGGTGCTGGTTCAGAGCCAGAGCCAGAGCTGGTTCGGAGTTGGTTCGACTGACAAGCTTACTAAGAACCGGTTTGCCTTTCCACCGGCTTGAGAGCCACAACAGAGCCAGATCTTACGTCACTGCATACGTCTCATGTTGCCCAGCAACGCTAGTGCGGTAGCGCCAAACACAAACACGCCAGGCTTGCTCGAGATGCATCGGCTTCTCGCAGATCGATCGCCGTATGACATCAAAGCACTGCGAAAGCGATCCAAAAGCACAAGGAGTCGTATGATCTCCAAACACTCCCGCAGCTCCGATCGGTCCGTGCCGCTCCGATGCATCTTGAACAAGCCTTCTATCAACAATGTCGGCCGTTGCGTTACTATATTGATGCTCATGGCTTTGCGAACCTAACGTACATCGGCATCCAAACACGGCGAATAAAACATGTTCGTGCAGCTCGCCGTAACTTGCATAAACGGAGATTACAATCGAGCTGCTATTAGCTCGATTAGCTGCTAATTCAAAAATGGCGGTCACAAGTTTCTGTTCGTCTTGTTGGCCACGGTAACCCCGCCCCCAGCCGCTGACGTAAGCGGTTCTTACTTCTGGACCAGCAATGATTTGGTGCTACTTAAGAACCACTTTTACTGGTTCGGAGCTGGTGCTTTGGTGGTCGAAAACCAAAGAACCGATTTGAAACTAGGCTCTGGCTCCGAACCAGCACCAGCTCTGCCATGGTGGAAAAGGGGTACCTGAGGTGCAATCTGTCATTAAAAAATGCTTGCACTATTATTCATACACAGGGTACATCCAACACAACATACTAGGGCTGGGAATCGCTGGGTACTTCACGATACGATACGAGATGCGATACATTGTTCACGATACCGATAATATTACGATATGGCGATACTGCGATAATCGATATATTATCAGTAATAACTCACAATATATCATGGTTTAAGAAATACAAATATTTTTTTGTAATTAGGAAAATGGATCTCCATTATTTTTTTGGGATGAAACACAATAACAAAAACAACTTGTGTCTTATCAGTTGCAACAAAACAGTCACAGACACTATTTTAGTGTAACATTGCTGCAATCAGTAGTAATAAAAATGTTTACGTCGAGCCAGCACAAACAACGGCTTTCTCACAGAGCTGCGGGTGATGCCGCGTGAGGTGTCTGTGCATGTGGTCGTGTTTCCCGTCTAGTGGACTTTTGCAAAGCCAGACATCCCAAGTCTCCTGGAAGTTCCGGGAGTCTCCCGCATATTGATAGCGTCTCCCTGATGTCCGCAAATTAGTTCTAATCTCCCGGAATCTAGAGTGCACATGCGAGACAGAACATACTGCGCGCATAACATACATAGCACGCGCACGACAGATAGGGAGAGAGCGAGAGACCTTGCGTGTGTGCCTCATGAAAGCTAGTCAAATCCAGTCAACTCGGATAATGAATAGAGCGTTTTATAACGGCTTTTAAGATCGATACTTGGCAAGAGCGCATCGAGAATCGATCGCGGGAGTAAATATCGTGAGATATCGCCATATCGATATTTTGGCGCACCCCTACAACATACCGTAAAACTTCAAATAATACCCGAGTCCCATATAGACACCGTCTCTTTTACACGCCTGGTGTGGCGACAGGTTTGGGTAAATAAAGGCCGGTCTCAAATAAGGCCGGTTCTGTTTTTGGTTTCGGGTTGTATTTAATCTTCTAAAACCCGTCAGATCGTCTGCTTTTTGGCACCGCCAAAGCAAATTTGTGTCCCGCCAAAGCCTTTTTTGATCGGTGAGTGATGTAGAATGACTGCTGCGCAAACGAGCAGAGAGTGGGAGGGGACCCGGCTGCGCGCGCACTCTTACGTCTTCAAACAACACGTGCACTGTCTTGCTCTCTCTCCCTCGCGTATATTAATCAAAATAGGCGAGGACACTAGTGGTGCGTCTCAGCATATTTAAACACAACATAAACGGGAACCACGGTCTTACCATGAATATTTTTGCTCCTACATTTTTTTTTTTTAAATCGATAATGCGTTTTTGAAAATCGATACAGTATTGCAAAATAAAATATCGTGATACTCAAGTGTATCAATTTTTTCTTACACCCATATTCTACCGAACTACACGCAAGTCCTGAATTAATACTCACACAGGTCAGTTTATTAGACGAATTAAACTTGAGGTAACGCAGCGCTGTTTCACTTGCTCTAACAGTTACACTTAGGGGTGTAACGAGACGCTTATCTCACGAGACGAGACAGACACGAGATTGGGTTCACGAGAACGAGACGAGACGAGATTTTTGCACAATTTTACAGAAATCCTCAATGACACAATTCATGACTGGAAAAGTATGCAGGTGCATTTTGCAATGTTTAACTAATAATCTTATTAAGTAGACCTGAAATGACATGCATTAGGAGTATGAATTATCAAATGCATTGAAAGAAAACAATATACAACAATATAACCTTTTAATAATAAAAGGTTTTTATTGACTGGCTTTTCTCCTGTATGATTTCACATTAGTCTCTTCAGACCTTACTGTACATTTAAGAGCTTCTGATTGAGGCTGTGTGACCTCCTAACTGAACTCTAGAAGTCTTATTAAGTGCAAACAATAAGTGCAAGTGCAACTAGGGTTGTAACGGTATGAGATTTTCACGGTATGATAATCGTCTCAGAAAATATCACGGTTTCACGGTATACGATATTAAACTATCATTATTGTTATAATCATCATCAGCTACAATGACCCTTAAATGAATAAAAACAGATATGGTTTTTGGTTGAACATGGTTTATTGTAATACACACATAATAAACCAACAACATGGATTTAAATAGGAAATTTAAATAACTTGAATGGGGCAAACTAATTCAAAATTTTAAAATACTGAAACATGTCTAATAAATTGTATTAAAAAACATTTTTAATTTATTAATCATTATTTAAGAACAAGAGTCTTTATGAAATGTATATTTATTTCCTCAGAAATTCTGGGTTGTCTGATATAACTGGTCTGGATTCTGTGTGATTGAATGCAAAATGTATTTTTGAAAATGCAATCAGATAAAATGTAACTTTTGTTTGTCTACACGAGAGGTTTACTAAATTAAAACATGGACAAACTATACACAATAGTAATATATTTTAGTCATTATTTCTTCAGGCTAAACCAAACTTTTTTTACAGGTTGTACTGAACACCTATGAGTTTCAGTCAGTGTATTTGATTATTCTTTTAAAAAACATTTCTAAAATGCTCAATAAGTGTTATCTGTCTGGATATGTTCATGTGTTCACGTCTTCACATAGTGGGTGGGACAGCAGATGCTTTAAAAACCATGAGCACCATGCGTACTTGAGTGTGTACTAGATCTACTTGACGAAACGGCGCTGCTCATTCATACAGAGACGCGCTGAATATAGAAGAATTAATGGGTCGCACACCAGTCTTTTTGCGCTGTATTCACAGACACGCACATCGCGATTTGGTTTACTGCACAGCTATATTTTGATTTATTCATCCATCTATCAAATCGCACATTTTACGTGGCATCTGTATTGTAACGCAAAAAGACTGGTGTTCGTCTTTTTGACAGACCGGGATTCCCCTCAGCATGACAGAAATAATATGGCCTTATGTTGTAAAAGTTATGAATTAGGCTACCTTTATCTTCACGGAGGGGTGTTCCCGAATGTGGGAGAACATGTTCGACGTGTTTCCTCCTCAGGGGCGTGGTACCGGGTTATAGCTCCAAAGTCCAAAGTCCGTCACCGTTCGCGGAGCTCCAGCCGCGGAGCTCAAGTCAAAAGTCAGGTTTTTTTCGGCGGGAGATAGAGATTCGCAGCCTCTGTCTCGGACATTTTCAGCGCTGTACAGGTATGGGTGGAGTCTAAGCAGTCAAGCTGAAATAAGTTGCATGCGGCAGTGCGGGTGAATTAAACGGGTGGTTTAAATTTTTTTTTTTTTTTTAAAACCGCGGATAAGCAAATGTGCACGATATGATAATCGTACATGTCAATATCGCGATAAACCGCCATACCGGTATACCGTTACAACCCTAAGTGCAACCATAATAAAAATTAGAGCACAGACTCTTTATAATTGATTTGAAATTGCTGTTTAATTTTGCACCGGCAGTTATAGGGTTAATGCGGTGAGTTCGGGAAAGGCCGGTAGAGAAACGAGCCTGGTGTGTTTGTCTCCACAGTTGTTCTTGCGTTCCGATTATACGTTCAGAAACAGAGCCTCCCTTGTCTGTTTTCTTTAAGACATTACAGTACTCTCTCAATATTCGAAGTGCAAACTGAGACGATAGCCGCAAATAAACAGTCCAGTGATGGGTATTGGGAGACGGACGATTGTATGTTCGCGGCCTAATTTGTGCGCAATGCACATCAGTGAGCTTGTGTTTTACTTTCACTATCGTGATCACGCGTACTCTGTGTATAGCAGCGGTGCTGAGCGTGCATTATACAACATAAGATCAGACGTTTAGTCTATGTTGCGCAACGAATCCTCCGCCATCCTCACGCGATCAGTGAAGAGTGAACTGTGATTCGTGCTGCACTGATTGCAACGGCAACTCGTGCTGGATGAGCAGAGCAGACTTCTACATTAGTTTATAATGGTTTTTAATTATTTTTATAAAAACAGCAAAACGATAGTTTAGGCGAATGTGAGTGTAGCGGTGGAATATTCTATGGTAATAGAAATCGCGAGACAGCTTTTCACTCGACGGGAAATCTCGTCATATTTTAGTCTCGCGAGATCTCATGGCACGAGATCTCGTTACACCCCTAGTTACACTATCACACTAAACGGCACTTTTTATTGTTAGGCGACTCCCTCACCCCTGCTCACACACCCCGTTTCCTTGGTTAAAATCGCAATTTTCTCACGATTTACAAATAGTTGGAAACATTTGGGATATTGTAAGTAATCAACTAAACAAAATATGTAACATTGGCCTAGTGGTTTTTTGATATTTTCCTGCAAAAATCCTACATATTGTACCTTTAACCCACTGGGGTCGGCTATCGCGCAGGCGCAACAAGCTCACTTTTTTCCTTATCAGTGCAAAAGAGACTCAAAATACTCTGTTGATTTTGATCTTACATATAAGTGTCATACATCATTCGATCCTGTTAAGTGTCTATTTTTTTTTGTGGATACTCACAATAAAAACAAAGTTTTGTGCTTTGTCAAATAAAGAAAAATAAACATGCTGCGAGTTTTGCCTTCTCTCTGTGAGTGAAGTCCATTCTGAAACGCGTCCGGAAATTAAATAACTCAGTGAATACTTGTCACACAGACACAAGAGATTTTCCGTTATGAAGCTGAAATTCTCTTCTTTTAAATGAAGTAATTTTATATAAAAAACAAGTATTCTCAGTTTATGTAGTATAAAAACAGAGATGTCAGTTTTTCTTTTCAGCTAATTATAGCATATTAAGTGTTAATGTGACACGCCCACGGAGAGAGCGCGCTATTCAAACGCAAATGTTGAGGCAAGCCATGCCAACCCCCACATCAGCTGGATGAAAAAACATCAAGTAAGAATCTTGCACTTTACCTCGTTTTGCTACGCTGTGAGGAATAATACTATCGTAATAATCCTGGAAAAGTTACCTCAGAAGTGCTGGTAGTTTCATTTCGAGGAGCACGGATTCAGCTGATGTAGTAAGTTATTTATTCTTAAAGGGGTCATATAATGGTACATGCACCTTTACAAGTTGATTTTACTGAAATGTGTGTTGGCAGTGCCTGTACACAACGATCATATAATGATAAAAATCCATCCAGTGATTTTGTTTTAATCTCCTTATATGTTTTCCCCTGCCTTAAATTGAGCCGTTCGAGCCTGTGACGTCACAGGCTCGGACGCCCCTCCCTCGATTGTTAATTGACAGGAGCGTTTCAACACAGACCCGCCCTCGTTCGTGAGCGAGCTGTCAATCATGCGCGCTCGGACGGGTGTTGTGCTGAAAAGTACGCTGGAGCAGCACAGTCTATGAGCAGAATGGAGTCTATACTAAGGGAAGTGGTGTTGCTTGTACAAAAATGGCATTATATGACCCCTTTAAGTGCTTTGTTCTAATTACGTTATTGAATAGTGTGTCTGTAAACTGCAAAAAGACTGTTTAAATATGAACTGCGTGTCTGTGTGTGAATGATGATGAACGGCACTGTTGTGTTTTCTGTGGAGTTTTTGTTATTTTTTATTATTTATTTATTGTTTACATGTTTAATTCAAATGTGTACATTAAACTAAAGTTACAACTGTTATAAGGAACGTTTTGAGGTTAGTAGCCTAATGGTGTAGTGCCTCTTTAAGAGATGAGTGTGCTGTGTGAACATGTGACCGGAGTTCACTGTGTGAAAAGGAAGCGCGATTCATTGAATCTATAATCACTTCAACCCGCTGTGCAGCCACTTGGTGAGCTCTCTTAATTTTAAATGTTTCTTGTCTGCTTTATGTACGCTTCATGTTGTCTGCTGTCACCATGCCATGTTGTTGTACTGTGTTTGTGTCCGTTTCACGTTAAAGAGAATGCTATGCTCCGGTAGATCTAAACAGTCCGTTAGTTGACTGATAAATATATTGCTATGCTTCAAAGTTATGCTGACAAGGTAACCGTGAGACAAAGCTTACATTTAGACTTTCGTTATACTAGACGTGTCCAGCTGTTTACTTTCTTTGAATTTCTAAATGTTTGAAGTATGAATCGCAGAAGAGTATTTAATGTGAGTAATGTTATTCTTCCTGGTTTGCCGCAGAGCATTCTGGGAAATGTAGTTTCTTGCCTGCAGAGGTTTGGTATGATTTGAGTATGGTGCATAATGTAAACTGTGTATATGATAATTGTGAATTTATTATTATTATTATTATTATTATAGCATATTAATATTGTTATATAATTAGTATTTTGATTAATGTTATTTATTGTTGCATATGATATTATTATTATTATTGAGCTATTGAATTGTTTGTACTAGTATACACATGAAAATTGAAATGTTGTATTCTTCTTATCTTCTCAGGTTTATTATCTGGTTATTTATTGGTGAGAAAAAATAAACAAACAAAAGTGAACCAAGAAAACCTGAGTAATATCCTTTTGTACACTGGGTTGCCCTTTCCGTGGGGAGAACACGGAACAGTAATAAACCAAGGGCCCGAGAGCGTTAAGCCAAGTTTGCCACTGGCCTATCAGCATTGACCAGTGAAGGAGCACCAAGGGAAGAGGAACAGGCCGAATAGACCCCTCTGTTATACAGCGCCTTGGTCAGTGCAGAAAGGAAGATGGATTCGGCAGAATTAGTGGCCTTAAAAGGAAAGCGCTCAACAGCACAGAGCTCTTTCAGCAAGAGAGCCAAAAAGCTGTCCCTCACTATAGACCTCCTAGAGAAAAGGGTGCTTATTGACGAGATCAGAGCACTTGGTGTGGACTTTGGAAAGCTGCACGACACTGGACTCGAATATGTTGATGCTCTAGGAGAAGTGGATAGAGACGAAGAAAAAGAAGTGGCTCATGTGGAGGAGAAGATGGCGACGTGTCTTGCCACCTATACAGAAACGCTCCGGCTCGCTAAGGAAACGTTATGGTCTAAATTCGCCTATGTCGACCTTAAATTGTACACCGATGGTGCAGAGGAAAAATGTACTGAAGTGGAGGACACCGATGTGAAGGAGTTGTCGGGGGATGACTTTCAAGGCCTGAGAGAGGGCCTGGTGGAGAGAATCAAAAAGCTTGAGGAGAAGGTGGTTGAATGGGAAAGTCTTGTCCCTGGAGCCAAGACAACAGTGTATAAGCAGCAGTTATACAAGCTGGTCAACAGACTGCATGACTGGGTATGGAGCTGGCAAAAGTTGAAGCGGGTAGAAGAGGTCGATGGGAGAGCTGAGAATGAAGAAGCAGGTTCTGATGAAGAGCATAGCAAGTCTGTCGAGGGGCCCACTAGAGCTAGCACGCAGCCCCAAATCCCCAGTGTAACACCTGTATTAAGTACTGGAGCTGCTGCGTTTCCATATGCACCACCACAAAGCCTTCCTCGGGCCTGCATCCCGGGGCATACGGCTTCAGACCACAGATCAGTCTTGAAAGAACACGCCTGCCTAAGTTCTCGGGAGACATGACCGACTACTATTGGTGGAAAGCTGAGTGGGAAGAGCTGGAACAGCTGGGAAACCCACCGAGGACGGCTGGTGTTACAAGGTTCCACCTCCTGGCAAGTCTTGGCGACAGGGTGAAGAAAGACTTGGTTCTGTCTAGCTGTGCATCAGCGGATGAAATGTTCAGGCGCCTCGACAACCGCTTCGGGAACAAGGCGAAAATCGTCCTGAAGATATCCGAGGAGGTTCAGGGCCTACCTTCCGTAAAGGGAGATAACCCTAGGAAAGCAATTGAGCTGATTCAAGCAGCGGAGCGGGCCCTAAGTAACCTTGTGAT
Organism: Chrosomus eos; assembly: GCA_036326025.1. Classification (NCBI taxonomy): domain Eukaryota; kingdom Metazoa; phylum Chordata; class Actinopteri; order Cypriniformes; family Leuciscidae; genus Chrosomus; species Chrosomus eos. Next base: position 13,974,313 of record CM070830.1, on the reverse strand, counting down.
CCTGGGAGAAGAGGAGGTAATAAAGAACCGTTGGGTAGCACAGTCCCTTGAATGCAAGCTACCAAGTGCTCTGAAGGAGAAATGGATTGCCCACAAGACTGAGCCTGTGAATGGGTTTGCTCCACATAACCACTTCGACTGCTTGCTGCGTTTCCTGAAGAGGCAGGAGATGATCCTGGAGGAGCTAGATCAGCTGGAGGTAGGACTTAGAGAGGGAAGCTCCTCAGTGAAAGGCTCGGCAGACAAGCCAGAAGGAGTCAAGAAAGCGTTCTCCAAAGCTACCTCAGGCCGAAGAGAGTCTCAGTCAAACCCACGCTTAACCTCGTGCACTGCCTGTGCTGATGAGACACACGCTGGCAGGCTGTTTGCCTGCAAAGCCTTCAGAGAGTTGGATCTCCAGAGGAGAAAATCTCATCTAAAGACCCATGGGATATGCAATCGGTGCCTGTGCTTCCACCTAAAGGATGGCCGTAACCCGAAGTTCCTCTGCAGTAAAATGGACTGTCGAAAAGAGCAGCCTCACAACTATCTGCTCTGCCCCAAGTCCATTGTTCAAGAGAAAGATGTTGGCAGCGAGGTGCAAGGAACCAAAAGAATGGAGAGAAAAGGCCTCGGGCTGACCAGCAAGCAAGAAGAGCTCCTGGCGAAAGTCACTCCGGAATTAAGAGCAGAATTCAGGAAGGCATTTTCCAACAAAGCCTCAACTACGATCTGCACTGCTGGAGGTGGACTGAAAGAGTACCCAGTTATAATGATGTTACTGGAAGTGACAACTAACTCAGGCCAGTTGATAGGCACTCTTATTGACCTTGCCTCTGACACCAACTATATAACAAACAACGCTGCCCAGCGCCTTGGACTGATTGGTGAGCGCATCAAGTTAATTGTCCATGGAATAGGAGGGATGAGAACGACTGTTATAACCAAGAGGTACTCCCTGCGACTAAGGGTGAAGACCATCAAGGGGACGGTAATGGAACACAAACTGCTCTGCTATGGCCTGGAGAGTATTGCGGAGATAAGTCGACCTGTCACTCCGCAACAACTGCAAAAGATCTTTCCTGACATCACTGCAGAAGAGCTGGTCCGTCCTGAGAAGATTGAACTTCTGATCAGCCACAGGGAAGGTCGTCTAGTTCCACAGCCGTTCAAGTTGGAGGGAGATCTAGTACTCTGGGACGGCCCATTGGGCAAAACTGTTGGCGGTACTCACCCTGATCTCTTTGAGGTGGTTGACCTGATTCTGCACCAGTCTGAGACTCACTTTGCAAGGTCTATGAGAACATCCTCAAGGGTGTACAAGGAGGTTCTTGTGGACACCAAAGACTTGAGTGAGGACCAAACGAGAATGGAAGTGACCCTCAGCAGCACCACTGTCACGAATAAGGAGGTGTTTGAGTAGTTCAGGTGGGACAGTATTGAGTTGACCCTTGGAGAAGAGAGGGTCTTAGAAAAGATAAAGGACTGTCTCTCTTATGTGCTAGCGGACAAACACAGCGATGCCCCACACTGGGATGCGGCCTACCCATGGAAAGTAAGCCCAGCGATTTTGCCAGATAACCGCCGAGCAGTAGAAGCGACCTTCAAGAACACCGAGGCTCGGCTGGCGAGAGAACCTGTGTGGAAAGCGGCATATGGAGAGCAGATCCGTGAGATGGTATCAAGAGGAGCAGCCATCGAGCTCACGAAGGAAGTGATCAAAGGCTGGAACGGCCCAATCTGGTACATCAGTCATCTGGTTGCCCCCGAATCCTCATTCTAGCTCAACGCCAGTGAGGATAGTCTGGAATAGTAGCCAGGAGTTCAGAGGGTTGAGCCTGAACAACCTCTTGCACAAAGGCCCTGATGTCCTCAACCCGATCCGAGGTGTCCTGCTTAGATTCAGGAGCAGATTGCATGCTGCCCTTGGCGATGTTAAAAAAAATGTATAGTTCAGTGTGGCTGAAGGACGAGGAGGTCCACCTCCATCGACTCCTCTGGAGGGATAACCCAGAAGATGAAATCGGTGTGTTTGCCGTCGTCAGGGTTAACATCGGTGACAAGCCTGCTGGATGCATCGCTCAGGTTGCCATGAGAGAGACGGCAAACCTGCCTCAGTTTACATCCATGGTTGAAGAGCGCCGGATCCTGACAGAGGACTGCTATGTGGACGACATTTTGACGTCGCATGATCTCCAAACTCTGAGTAGGATGACCGAAGGAGTGGAAGAGATACTGAAAGCAGGAGGCTTCTCCCTCAAGCCCTGGGTCATGACAGGCCAAAGTGGGAGGAGTGAAAAACCCCCTGACCCCAGCAAAGTCAGGTCAACAGAGCCCAAGACTCTGATACTCCCCAACCTGATTCTGGACGAAGAGAACACGGCATTGGGATTGGGATATGAACCCGAATCTGACAAACTTTGTGTGCTTACGTCAATGAACTTTTCAAGGAGGCGAGGAAAGATGAGGACCGGTCTGGATCTACGAGACGATGAGATCAGAGGCAGCACCCCCGACCCTCTCACCCGACGCATGCTGCTGAGTCAGGTCGCAGGGTTCTATGACCCCATCGGTCTGGCCTCACCTGCCAAGCAACGAGGAGTGATGCTCATAAGAGAGTACTTTCAGGAAGCAGGAAGAGACCACCCCTCCAAGGACACCTGGGACGATCCGCTTTCGCCACGTCTTCGAGAGGCTGCAATAAAACTCTTTGAGCAATATGTGAGGCTTGGCCAACTTAGATTCGACAGGAGTCTCACACCCCTTGGAGCCACAGGTTGTCCAATGGGGATCACGTTTTCCGATGGTAGTGAAGCTTCTTATGGAGCCGTTCTTTACCTACGGTGGGAGACAGAAAATGGAGTCGTAGTGAGGCTAGTTGAATCAAAGGCCAAGCTTACTCCTCTAGACCAGAAAGGTGATGTCATTAAAGCAGAGCTGTGCGGGGCTGTCTTTGCATCCCGCCTGAAGACATACTTCGAGAAGCACTGCTACATCAAGGTCGATCGGTGGATCCATTTTGTTGATAGTCAGACAATCCTGGGAGCCATCCAGAAGGATAGTTATGGCTATCAGACATTTTTTTGCAAACCGGATTGGAGAAATCCAAAAGGCCGGATCAGTAGAGAGCTGGAGGTGGATCGAAGGAAGACAGAATGTCGCCGACCTCATCACAAGAGAGGCATCCACTGAGGAGCTTGCTGAAGGATCAGTCTGGCAGGAAGGCCCAGAATTTTTAAAGTTGCCAGAATCAGATTGGCCTGTGAAAACTGCCAGAGAGATCAACCCCTCTGTTATTGAGGAGACCGGGGGACTTCGAAGGAAGGCGTTCTCAGCACTGGTGACAGCAGAAGCTCCCGGCCCAGGAAATGGTCAGGCCCAACCAGTGTTGCACTTGTGCGCCTTGTGGACCCCCGAAGGTTCAGTTCACTGGCACGGTTATGCGGGACTATCGCTTGGGTGAGACAAGCTGTAGAAATCTGGCTAGGTAACAGCCAGGCCCCAGTTCGGTCAAAGTGGGAGCTAAAACCATACCTGTCTGTGGAAAAAAGAGCAACAGCTTTTAAAGATCTAGCTCTCGAAGCTCAAGATGGTGTCGAGTTCCGGGACACAACCCTAGATCGCCTGGTTGTTCAGAAGGAGGAAAAGACAGGACTCTTGCTCTACGGAGGGAGAATCCAACGCTGGAATGAGGATAGAGTGGCTGTACCGCTAATCCCATGCCAGTCGTGGCTAGCAACCCTACTGGCCAGGGAGGCACATGAAGAAAATCATGAAGGTGTTGCCTCTACCCTTCTATGGACAAGAAGAAAAGCCTGGATCATGCAGGGACGAAGAACAGTTAAGAAGGTGTTGAACAACTGTGTCATCTGCAGAAAGCAAAGAGCCAAGATGTGTCATCAAGTAATGAGTGAGCTCCCTCAAGAGCGTACCGAAAGAGCAAGCCCATTCGAGTATACAACCCTCGACCTCTTTGGCCCCTTCGAGGTGAAAGATGCTGTTAAAAGAAGGACAAGTAAGAAGGTCTGGGGTATTGTTTTCTGTTGTATGGCCTCGAGAGCCGTCCATGCGGACCTCACCGATGACCAGTCGGCAGAAAGCTTCCTCCAAGCATACTCCCGCTTTGTTGCTCTAAAGGGGGCATCCAAGGAAACTATGGTCCGACAGGGGTACCAACTTCATTGGCGCCAAGTCGGCACTGAGTGAGCTGTATAAAAATCTGGCTTGCTTGCAGGCTACGTCCATAGAAGATGTAGCCGCTAAGAACGGGACCGAGTGGAAGTGGGATTTTCACCCTGCAGACGCACCCCACAGGAACGGAGCTGCGGAGGCTGCTGTGAAGCTTTTGAAGAGGGCACTCATGAGCCTCGAAGGAGTTACAGAGTCTCTCACATGGGGGGAGCTCCAAACTCTGTTCTATCAGGCAGCCAACCTGACAAACGAATGCCCAATCGATGCAAGAGCTCAAGAACAGGAAGACTCAATCCAGTACTTAACACCCAACTCCCTCATACTGGTTCGAGCATCGCTTGGAGGAGACACCAGCGGGCTTGACCTAGAAACCCATCCCTGGCGTCATCTAAGGGCTATTCAAACCGAAGTAGACCGTTTCTGGGCTAAGTGGAGGGAACTAGCTGGCCCAAATCTGTTCATTCGACATAAATGTGCTGGCCTTCCTGTAGCCCTGGTGGGTAGTCGGAAGAAAAGGAGTTCTTTACTGCCTATGACAGTTATCAGAAGAGACGTGAGAAGACTGGTGGTCCTTCTCCCGGTGGAGGAAAAAACTCATCCACCCTAGCCCCATGACACCCGCATCTTCCTGAAACCGTCTTATTCTGTACATCGCCCTATTCCCTACCCCTGTCACCCTGTCACTGCCCTTACCCCTGTAGGCTGGTTGGTGCAAGCCTAGCGCTGCCACCATGCCCATCACATTGCACATACATGAAGTAAGAGCATGCACATCCCATATTTCGCATACCCTGGCAGGACACCACACACCTGCCAAAGCGATGTGATTGACTTGGACTAAGCTGCTCAAAGATATTGTGCAAAAAAAAAAGAAAAAGTGATTTTAGTAAGTTCCCTGGATTATAAGATCAGGAACTTAAGTGGGAGCTGTTGTGTTTTCTGTGGAGTTTTTGTTATTTTTTATTATTTATTTATTTTTTACATGTTTAATTCAAATGTGTACATTAAACTAAAGTTACAACTGTTATAAGGAACGTTTTGAGGTTAGTAGCCTAATGGTGTAGTGCCTCTTTAAGAGATGAGTGTGCTGTGTGAACATGTGACCGGAGTTCACTGTGTGAAAAGGAAGCGCGATTCATTGAATCTATAATCACTTCAACCCGCTGTGCAGCCACTTGGTGAGCTCTCTTAATTTTAAATGTTTCTTGTCTGCTTTATGTACGCTTCATGTTGTCTGCTGTCACCATGCCATGTTGTTGTACTGTGTTTGTGTCCGTTTCACGTTAAAGAGAATGCTATGCTCCGGTAGATCTAAACAGTCCGTTAGTTGACTGATAAATATATTGCTATGCTTCAAAGTTATGTTGACAAGGTAACCGTGAGACAAAGCTTACATTTAGACTTTCGTTATACTAGACGTGTTCAGTTGTTTACTTTATTTGAATTTCTAAATGTTTGAAGTATGAATCGCGGAACAGTATTTAATGTGAGTAATGTTATTCTTCCTGGTTTGCCGCGGAGCATTCTGGGAAATGTAGTTTCTTGCCTGCAGAGGTGTGGTATGATTTGAGTATGGTGCATAATGTAAACTGTGTATATGATAATTGTAAAATTATTATTATTATTATTATAGCATATTAATATTGTTATATAATTAGTATTTTGATTAATGTTATTTATTGTTGCATATGATATTATTAGGTAACACTTTATAATAACTGCACGCTATTAATCATTAGTTAAGCATGAGTAAACAGTTAATTCATAATTTATAAAGCATTAATAGACATTAATAAGCAGTTTATAAATAGTTATAAATGTTTTTTTCCTGATTTACAAGCATATCTATAATGTGTTAAATAATTGTATTGTCATACTTTGTTAATGATCAATTAATAATTTCTAAATTAAGTATTGCATTATTTACGAACCAGTTATTTGAACCAGAGTTGTCAGTGACTTAGGATCGCTCAGATCTCAGATCACTTAGAACGTGTAAGTAAATGGAGTAAATTCAGGTAGTTATAAAGCATTTAGTAGTGGTCATTTAACTATATTTGTGAGCTCATCTAAAGTGAGGACTATTCATGCCTTGTAAAACATTTATAAACGAGATTTAAAGGCGCATTTATCTTCAAAACAGAAAAATGAAACAAACACAACACAGTGAAACAACACAGATCTCCTTTGTAAATGCTTTACAAAGCATGAATAGTCCTCACTTTAGATGAGCTCACAAATATAGTTAACTGACCACTGCTAAATGCTTTATAACTACCCGAATTAACCCTGAATTGCAGTATAAATACATGGTAATAAAGCATTTATTAACACATTAAGTAACTATTACTATATGTCTGAATAACAAGATGTATGAATGCACATTTAAATAGTTTATTAATCATTTACTTACACTTTCTAAGTGATCTTATGAACCACTGACAACTCTTAAATAAATGTTTTATAAATAATGCAATACATTATTTAGAAATGATAAATTGATCATGAATAAAGTTTGAAAATACAATTATTAAACACATTATAGATATGCTTTTAAATCAAGAATAAAGCATTTATAGCTGTATTTATAAACTGCTTATTAATGTCTATTAATGCTTTATAAATGATGAATTAACTGTTTACTAATGCTTAACTAATGATTAATAGTGTGCAGTTATTATAAAGTGTTACCTATTATTATTATTATTGAGCTATTGAATTGTTTGTACTAGTATACACATGAAAATTGAAATGTTGTATTCTTATCTTCTCAGGTTTATTATCTGGTTATTTATTGGTGAGAAAAAATAAACAAACAAAAGTGAACCAAGAAAACCTGAGTAATATCCTTTTGTACACTGGGTTGCCCTTTCCGTGGGGAGAACACGGAACAGGCACAGACGCGCAGGCGACGTTAGTTGTACATCTGTGCTGGTAATTCACTCTCGCTCCTACATTAGTAAATTTTATTTTTACACAAACACATCCAAACTATATTGCTATAGCCTACTGAGATTTGTTCTAATTGCGATATAGAATAGTGTCTGTAAACGCAAAAAGACAGTTTAAATATGAATCGGGTGTGTGTGTGTATAAATATATAGTATGTTTTGTCAAAAATAAACTAATCAACTGTTATAGTGTTTGTTCCAATGCAAGCTATATCAATATATAATAAAGAATCCTTAACTTTGAAATATGTATGATAAAATGTATTGGCCTACTTTAACCCTCTGGGGTCTAATGTGTTTTTGGTGTCCTTGAGATGTTTTGACATGACATGCTTTTTTCAGTTGCTTATTTATTGGCTGATATTGGATATCAGTTGCACTGATATTGGCTCCTGTCTGCCGATCGATTGCTCCTGTCTGCCTCGCTGCCTGCTGCTGTGTGTGAGTGTGTTTGCTCCGAGGCTGTTAGCTCCGTCTAAGCCTCGCATTTCTTTCTGTTTTGAACCATCATTTACTATCATCTCTAGTTGTTTATATTACTAATTACAGTTTACCTAACAGATTAACCTAACATCGCTAGCTTCCGTTATTGTTAGCACAACACGCTAGTATCTTGCTAGCCTGTTAAGGCGCCACCCGTGCGCTCAGTTATTTATTTATTTTTCTCGTGCGCGCCCGCGCATCTGAGTTCATAAAAAGCCCAGGTGAGTAAGAATCAGTCAACAAACACGGTGAGTAATGTCTTGTCCTGTTATTGTCACTTGCACCTCATGCCATATGTTTACCATAGCCTTTCCCGTCGGCATAGGGTTTATATGTGATAAATGCCAGGAGACAGTCAGGCTGACGGAGAAGATTTCAGAATTAGAGACACGCATCCAAACTTTAATTGAGGATAGTAAGTGTGCTCGAGCTTTAGATACTACTTTGGATGCGCCTAGCATAGTGAACCATTTACATGATTCGGTTCCGGCTGAGTCATTGCCTGTGCAGCCAGGCAGATGGGTGACGGTGAGAAATCGCTCTAGTCGCGGATCAAAAAACCACTCTTCTGTTCCGGTTACCATAACAAATCGATTTGCAACCTCTCAGTGAAACACCCACTGAGAATGCTGTTGATTGTGCCCTGGTAATTGGCGATTCTATTACACGGAACGTGAAAATAGAGACACCAGCCACTAGGGCTGGGTATTGACACAAATTTCACAATTCGATTCGATTTCGATTCACAAGCTTGCAATTCGATTCGATTTCGATTCCGATTCGATTCGATTCAATATTGATTGTTTTGGATATCAGTTACAATAAATGGCAAATTTTCTCAAGGAAATCAAATCTCTTAACTAATTCTGTAAACTATGGGAGTCTAGTTGTAGCCTACTAGGCTTCATTAGCTTAATATGAAGGTAATAATTAACTGTTTTGTAGCTATACAAACAGTACTTCACAGTTCACAGTCTTTAATATGTTTTAGCAATACATTTCTAACATTTATAATGTGTTTAGAATTTTTTTTTAAATTGCCTTTACAGGGACTTTAAATTACACTTTTATTTATTTTTATAATAAGAAGATTATATGAAATATAAACATTTAAATGGTGGCTGTCATAAAAACTTGCCAGAATTATTCAAATATGCATTAAATATTGAAGAACATTAAGATTATAATGCATATGTAATATGGTGCATATATTTAGCAAAATGCTCCTCTCTCTAGAGTTATTTTTTCTAGTTGACTAACGAGTTTATGGTCACATGTGGTTTTTCTGAGGTAAATATGACGATACATGACATTAATTACACAAGCTGTTTAACTGACGTCTTTCCACGGTTGAAACGCTGATTGAGCGAATCAATGTGACATGAATTTCGATAAGTTGTACTCTATCTTTTAACAAACTCTCAGATGCTCATTCATGTTTATTTCGCGCTGTAACTGGTGTTATTAAGCCGGAAGAGAGATCAGCGCTGCTGCTTCTCTTGAGCTGAGGCAGAGCGATCTCACGACACAGCGCCAAAACGGTATTTATGTTTTTGAATTTCAAAAGAAAATGGACGTAATTTGAAAATTCACACTGTTTCATATCAATAGTAACAAATGACCTAGATTATTGCGATGTTTTGGATGCGTGCTACACATGTTCCATTCATTCAAATGAAACAGGATGACTAATCGATTCTTGAGATTTAAGAATCGATATCGGTTCGTAAAAATGAGAATCGATTAATATCGAGAAATCGATATTTATTACCCAGCCCTACCAGCCACCATAGTCACATGTTTGCCGGGAGCCAGAGCGCCTGACATCAAATCAAATTTAAAAGTGCTGGCTAATGCTAATCGTAAATTCTCTAAGATTGTTATTCACGTCGGCACTAATGATGTTCGACTTCGCCAGTCGGAGATCACCAAAATTAATATTAAAGAGGTGTTTGAACTCACAAGTACGATGTCAGGCACTGTAATCTGCTCTGGCCCCCTTCCTGTTCGAAGGAGTGATGAGATAGTTAGTAGATTGTGTTCACTCAATGGCTGGTTGTCTAATTGGTGTCCGCAACATAATATAGAATTCATAGACAATTGGAAAAGTTTTTGGGGCAAGCCTGACCTGTTGAAAAGAGATGGTATTCATCCCACCTGGGATGGTGCTGCTCTTCTCTCTAGTAATTTGGCTCATAGTCTTAGAGATAAAACATGACAATCTGGGGCTCAGGTCAGGAAGCAGACAAACTGGCTAAACCGACCGTCTGCTAGCGGCCTCACGTCACCAAGGTCAGATAAATCCCATCACATAGAGACTCTTTCACCTAGATATCATCATATAGAGACTGTGTCTGTTCCCCGAATTTGGAAATCCAAAAAACTGCCAAACCTTTCTAAGGTTAAAAATCTAATTGATGTTCAACAAATAAAAAACAGATATAATACAGATGAGCAAACGATAAAGCTTGGGTTGCTGAATATTCGATCCCTTAATTCAAAATCGCTCATAGTTAATGATAAGATTAAAGACTATAACCTAGATGTGCTGTGTTTGACAGAAACCTGGCTAAAACCAAACGATTACATTACTTTAAATGAGTCCACTCCGCAAGATTATTGTTACATGAGCCTCGTCCGAAAGGCAAAGGGGGAGGTGTTGCTGTAATTTATAGTAATATTCTCAAAACCACTAAGAAATCTAGTTTTAAATATACTTCTTTTGAAGTGTTGGTGCTTAATGTAAAAATTTATAGTGTAAACAATAAATCACGTTTGAGAATTCTGCTGGCTACTGTATACAGGCCACCAGGGCACCATAAAGATTTTATCAAAGAATTTGCTGACTTTCTATCAGAATTAGTATTGGCTGCAGATAAAGTCCTAATTGTTGGTGATTTTAATATGCATGTAGATAATGAAAAAGATGCATTGGGATTGGCATTTAAAGACATTATAAACTCAATTTGAGTGAGACAACACGTGTCAGGACCTACTCATTGTCGTAATCATACTCTAGATCTAATATTATCACATGGAATAGATGTTGATGGCGTTGAAATTCTGCAGCAGAGCGACGACATCTCCGATCATTATCTAGTCTTGTGTAAATTACATTTAGCCAAGGCTGCAAAGCCGACTCTGTGTTATAAATATGTTAGACCTATCACTTCTGCCACTAAAGATTGCTTTATCAATAATCTTCCAAATCAGTTTCATAATCTCAGCATCCCAGATAGCTTAGAAGAACTTGATATTGCAACAGAAACTTTTAACTCTCTCTTTTCCAGCACTTTAGACACAGTTGCTCCGCTGCGCTTATAGAAGATTAAAGAAAATAGTCCAACGCCGTGGTACAATGAGCACACCCGGGCCCTTTGGAGAGCAGCCAGAAAAATGGAGCGAAACTGGAAGAAAACAAAACTAGAGGTATTTCGGATTTTGTGGAAGGAGAGCTCGATTGCTTACAGAGAGGCCTTAAAAGATGCTAGAACTAATTATTTTTCAACCCTATTAGAAGAAAATAAACATAATCTTAGGTATTTATTTGAACAAGTGACTAAACTAACGAAAAAGAAAGCTTCAAGTCCAGAAGTTTCCAAGAAACACAGCAGTAATGACTTTATGAACTTCTTCACTTATAAGATTGATAATATCAGGGACAAAATTATAACTATGCAACCGTCTACTACAGTATCGCATCAGGGAGTATATTGTAGTCTCCGTGAGGAACATTTCGATTCATTTGTTGCTATAGGAGAGGAAGAATTTTGCAAAATTGTTAATTCATCTAAATCGACAACTTGTATGCTAGACCCTATACCGACTAAGCTACTGAAAGAGATGCTTCCAGAGGTCATAGATCCTCTTCTAGATATCATTAATTCATCTTTGTCATTAGGATACGTACCAAAAACCTTTAAGTTGGCTATGATTAAACCGCTTGTTAAAAAAACGCAACTTGATCCTACAGAATTAGTCAAATACAGGCCAATCTCGAATCTGCCTTTTCTGTCAAAGATACTAGAAAAAGCAGTTTCCTCACAACTGTGTTCCTTTTTAGAAAGAAATAATATCTGCGAGGATTTTCAGTCCGGATTTAGACCGTACCATAGTACTGAGACTGCTCTCATTAAAGTCACAAATGATTTGCTCCTATCATCCGATCGTGGTTGTATCTCTCTATTAGTGTTACTTGATCTTAGTGCTGCATTTGATACTATCGACCACAACATTCTTTTAAATAGACTAGAAAACTATGTTGGCATTAGCGGAATTGCACTAGCATGGTTTAAATCATACTTATCTGACCGTTTTCAGTTTGTAGCAGTAAGTGAAGAGATGTCTTATCGATCACAAGTTCAGTATGGCGTACCACAAGGCTCAGTACTAGGACCGCTGCTGTTCACTCTGTACATGCTACCATTAGGAGATGTAATTAGGAAATATGGAATTAGCTTTCACTGTTATGCTGATGATACTCAGCTGTATATTTCTTCAACACCTAACGAAACTTACCAATTCACAAAATTAACGGAATGCATAGCTGATATAAAAAATTGGATGACCAGTAATTTCCTATTACTAAATTCTGAAAAAACAGAGATTCTAATCATTGGACAAAAAACTTCCTCATCTAATAACCTAGAATACTGTCTAACACTTGATGGCTGCTCTGTTAAGTCTTCGACGTCAGTTAGGAACCTGGGTGTGCTCTTTGATACCAATCTTTCATTTGAAAGTCACGTGTCTAGTATCTGTAAAACCGCATTTTTCCATCTTAAAAATATATCTAAATTACGTCATATGCTCTCACTGACAAATGCGGAACAATTAGTTCATGCTTTCATGACATCAAGGCTAGATTATTGTAATGCTCTACTGGGTGGTTGCCCTGCACGCTTATTAAACAAACTACAGCTAGTTCAAAACGCAGCCGCTAGAGTTCTTACCATAACCAGGAAGTATGACCATATTAGCCCGGTTCTGTCAACACTGCATTGGCTGCCTATTAAACATCGTATACATTTTAAAATATTGCTGATTACTTACAAAGCACTAAATGGTTTAGCTCCCCAGTACTTGAGCGAGCTCTTAACGCATTATAGTCCTTCACGCCTATTGCGATCTCAAAATTCTGGCCAGTTGACAATACCTACAATATCAAAATCGACTGCTGGCGGTAGATCCTTTTCCTATTTAGCACCAAAACTTTGGAACAATCTTCCTAACACAGTCCAGGAAGCAGATACAGTCTGTCAGTTTAAATCTAGACTAAAAACACATCTCTTTGGCTTAGCATACACATAACACATTATAGATTTCTATAATTCAATGTTAGGCTGCATAGATTAGATCAGCCGGAACCGGGAACACTTCCCATAATTCCTGATGTACTTTGTACATCATAAGAAGGATGGCGTCTACGCTAATATTAGTCTCTCTGTTTATCCCGAGGTTTACCGCAGACCGCCGGATCCAGGGCATATCCAGATCTGATGAAGGACCATCACATGGACACGACGACACGCATTATCAGGGCTGTGAAGGCCCATGGACACCTCAACACACTCATCTCCTCACCGGCCGGATGACCCAACCCAACCAGATGAACTGGATAATATCGTGAAAGTTCTGATCCCATCTGACTCCTGACATTATGCTGCCTAACTCATAATCATACACTGTTCATTCGTTGGCCAAAGGAGGACTGGCCCCCCGACTGAGCCTGGGTTCTCCCAAGGTTTTTTTTCTCCATTCTGTCACCTGATGGAGTTTTGGTTCCTTGCCACTGTTGCCTTCGCCTTTTGGCTTGCTTAGTTGGGGACATTTAATTTTCAATTGAACAATACTATTACAACATTGTTTTCCTGTTATCTCTGTAAAGCTGCTTTGAAACAATTTGTATTGTAAAAAGCGCTATATAAATAAAGGTGACTTGACTTGACTATAAACATATTAATGGCACAGGTGAAATTACACTCTATTTAGCACAAACAGGGCAGCCATAAAATGTGAGCAACATGTATGTACATGTTTGTATTTTTGAGAGAATATTGTTTATGCATGGATATTGAAAAAAAAGAATAATTTTCTGAAGTCCACAAAACACATACTAAATATGTGTCCACAATACTTTTGACTCATGGATGTTGTCGCCTAGAGATTTTGCTTCAAAATGATCTGAAAATCATCCTGCCTAATCATTCACATAAAACAATAGATTGTTTTAAATTGTGAAACAAGAACATTTGTTTGAAAGGCAATATGCGGATGGGCGTGAATGGCCCAACCATATCATGAATAATTAGGTGGTTCACACCTAAGAAGACAATGACCCGCATAATGAGCTGCTTAATGAGGCTTTCATTCAGGTGTGTCACACAAGAAAGAATTAGTGATCAACCGATATTGATTTTTTATAACCGATACCGATTATTTGCATGTTTATGTGCCCGATAACCGATATGCAGAACCAATATTTATTTACTGTTATACTTCTGTTTTCGACACAATTATTACAACACAAATGAACTGAACAAACCATTTTATTTATAACAATCACTCCCTCCTTGCATACAAAAAAAAAACTTTATATTTAAACACAAATAAATAGAGGGGTCTGTAGAGTAAGTCCTTTGATTTTTCATCCTTTCAGTCATCTTAAAAAACAAAACAAAAGTGTTGAAAGTTAGCACTCTTTCATGTTAAATTAAATCTTCAAATTACAATAAAAACATTTATATTATTACATCATATAATTTATATCTAAATTACACATATAATTTATAAGCATCAGCAGCAACAATGTTAAAAAAGGCAAGTAAATGTTAAAAGTCTAATGTTTTCATATGGAGAAAATAATTGACAGGGGACAAAGTCATATCACCTTTGCAGAAATGTAATTAATTTTAAATGGTTTTAGAAGGTTTATGTGCTGTTTAATAGGTTAAATCTAAGAGTGAGGAATAATTTACTGGGTAATATTAATTCACTGAATAATATTAGCTGGAATATAACATTGTCAGGAAAGTAACAAACAAAACAGCATATACATCATTGCATTTTCCAACTAGTATGTTACTAATTATTAATAAAAAAAACTGCGATCGCGCGTGCAGATAATAAATAACTAATTTCCACAAAGCAGTATATTTAGATGTGTATTAGAGAAATAATTGCTATGTAGTAAATCATAATATAATCTAGGGTGTTTAAACGAGATAATCTTGTCAAAAGTTTCATTCAGTGGCCGTGCTTGAGCATTCCTGATCATCAACCCAGTGAGTGCTCAGCAATATGAGCAAACTTTTTTTTTCGAGACTAATGGTGAGCAAATACAACAGATAGAGAATTAAATTCAGCGCTTTTATTTTCAACATGCACTCATTCATGTCTGTTTTATTTAATTCATGTAAAGTTACGTCTTTATTGGGGCAGGGCATGACGGATTAAGCTACGTGACTCCATGAGCTCGTCTCAATTTTTTAGAACCAAGCTGCATAAATAAACTATATCAGGCATTTATGTCTCAAATCTCATTTCTGCATGTCTGTTATGTTAAATAAAGTTAAATAATTAAAGCAAAGCAAGTAGAACATATACTTTACCTGTGTACAGAGTTGTTGTTGACTGATCTCCTCACAAGATGGCGCCGTTTATCGGCGAATCCGATATTGCAAAACCGATACCTGATTATGGGAAAATGCTTAAATATTGGTAAAAACATTGGTCGATCGCTAGAAAGAATGCAAGGACAATATATACATGTATATATATATATATATATATATATATATATATATATATATATATATATATATATATATATATATATATATATGTGTGTGTGTGTGTGTTTGTGTGTGTGTGTGTGTGTGTGTGTGTGTGTGTGTGTGTGTGTATGTATATATGTATGTATTAGGGCTGGGCGATATGGCCTAAAAAAAAAATCCCCGATTTTTTGACAAAAAATCCGATTTACGATTTAAATCGATTTTTTTTCTCTCCCTACTTAAAATCAATCCTCAGATGACAAAGAAACTGTTCAAAACAAGTTTTTTACTTTATTTTGTTTTGATATTCCCTTCTGGGATATTATCTGGATTAAAGTGCAATCAGAAACAACAAGCCAAAAAGACCAGAGGGTCCTGTCAATGTAAATAGCCTAGTGTAAATGTAACATAACATAAAATGGGTGGATTGGGGGGGATGTGTAAAGAAAAAAAAAACGGCATCACAAGAAGTTTATTGTGATTGTCAAATTATTTGGTAACTAAACATCATTTTATCAAGTTTATTAACTATGTAAACACAATGTTTACATGCATAAAGACTGGTATACTGTTTTTATTATTGCTTAACACAAATTTCACAATTTCAATTCAATTCATGTGATTTTGATTCTGATATTGATTCAATATCAATTCCTTTGGATAAATATTAGGTACAGTAGATATGTTAATGTGTTATGTTAATTGTTCTCCAAAAATAAATCACCTAATGCTGTAAACAGAGAGCCCTGTCAGCTGGTATTATTAAAGGTTAAAACTAACTCAAATTAAACAATGCGTTTTTTATAATAACAAACTACGTTATAATATTTTAACGATATAGGTCAAATATAATAAATGTGTAATATAGTTATATTTAGCCAAATACTCCTCTCTATAGCAATTATTTTAAGTCCAACTAACATGCGTGCTATCTATGGGTCATTAAAAGGTATCCTGAGGTAAATGTAACGTTACGTGACACATGTTGTTCTCCAGCTGTTTTATGGACATCTTTCCGCGGTTGAAAAACACTGATCGATTGATTTTATTAGCTACATTTGGGTAAGTGAAGAGTAACAGATGATCGGTTCATGTGCCGCTTGAACTGAGATCTGTCAGCGATCTTTCACGTCACATTTACAAGCGCCAAAACGGTGTTTATTGTTTGAATTTCGTAATAAAATTAACAGAATCTGAGAGCCGAGAATCTGTTTCATATCAACAGTAACCTGCTCTGTCTTGTATGTCGGTGTCAGTATCCTCTTTGCTTCGCGATGTTTCTCTGCGTGAGGAAATGGATGTGTGTGTGAGAGCGTGTAAAAAGTGACAATTGCGTGTCTCTCAGTGAACTCGTGAGAGTTGGCGGCCCTGCAGATTCAGTTTGTAAATGTTTTCGGCGGGTGTGCTTCTGCCTTCTGCTGACGAGGTTTTGTTCATTTGCCATGTTGTTTGTGTATCTCTATCATGGCAAGCGCTGAGCGCGGTCGGAACTACGGGAGCCCATATGGGCGCGTCGGCGGTTGTTAAAGAGAAAACCGATTTTCATTCAAAAAAATCGGCGTAAACTCGCGTAAGCTACACATTCGAGTTAATCGATAAAATCGATTTATCGCCCAGCCCTAGTATGTATGTATACAAAATATAAATGAAAGTCAAAAGCACATTTTTAGTCATAACTGGAAACAAATCCTGTTCAAATAGGTTATATGGGCCATTTTACAGAATTAGTTCAAAGTTAGAGTTGGAAACATCTTGAAAAGAAAATTGTCTTTTTCCATAAATGTCTTATAAAGTATTATTTTTTAATGATTAGTAAACGGACCTGCCCCTGAAGCCTATCCATATATGCAGGCCTTAGAAAGTTTTTTTTTTTCAAAGCAGAGAAAAATTTATTGCTCAGACAGAAACTGTCAACTTTGTAAACAGTTTTGGAAATCTGAAGATTTCATTATGAAAATATTTATTCATGCTTGTAGTATAATTTTATGAATATGAATTTATGCAGAATGTGAATTTCTACACTATTTCTAAATTATTTGTTAATGATATTGAGTATTGTCTGTAATAAATAGAGTTCATAAACCTTTGTTTGACTAGTTTATTCTCAACCCACTCAATAAGTAGCCTGGTTCTACCAGACTCTCGTACATTTCATTTGTACAGAGAGTCTGGCACCGCTCCATTGACAAACGTTAACTTCCTTGTAGGCGGGTACTCTATTGAAGTCTAAAACTATTGGATCTGCCCAGAGTCACTCTATCTGCCATAACCAATCGCTAACGTTTGGTCGTGACATATGTCTTTTCCCGAACCCGGTGGGAGGATGGCCATAAACACAAAACTAAGCAAAGATTGTTCTTGCTCCGGCTTTAACTTCTTGATATTCGGCAGCGTTTCCACAACGGACCGAATGGCTTCGCTCGCATCTTTCTTATTTTTTACTACAACTCAAAATAACGCATGAGTCGACATCAACGTTATTGTTCTCAGCCACTCCCTCTGTTTGCTGATTGGTCCTACAAAAAATTGATTTCTGGAAACCAAAGTCTACAGCACAATCCCAGACGTAGTACTGAAGGAAAATTAAATTGAGCGGAAGTGCGTAGGAGGGCGGAGTCAGGCTACTCAAAAAGCGCCACGCCACAAGTCACAACGACAAGCGCAGCTTATGTCATTTCAGAGTTCCTACTGGCGGTGCAAATGAAACCAGGAAAATGTTCCTAGGGGAACCATTAGTTCTCAGGGAACCACCCTGGTGGCTAGTTCCTAGAAGTGAGTTTCTAGAACTACCCGGTGTGAAAGCCCCTATTGTGCGAAACCACAAGGTCCTTAAAGTGTCTCTAAACATGTCAAGAACATTTTCAGCATTTCACTTTAGGCCTCATTATGCTTCTGCGTCAACTCCACGGCGTAGCTACGTCGTCACTCCTACGCCGTCGTTGCCGTTTTATGGTTCTGCGTCAGGTTGCGTTGCATCGCGGTGCATCTGACCAATCACAGCCCTTGCGGTCTGCGTCGCCTCGACGCGTAGTTACAATTTTTTGGAGGTGCACGTCGAGCTACGGCATAGGATTCGGAGAGGGGTTCGCGACGACGCAGAGGGGTCTGCGGGGGTACGCCGTCAATTCGACGCAGAAGCATAAACAGGCTTTAGCCACATGAAATTATAATGTACAGTACCATTTGTGAATTCTGCTGGTAAGTGACCCTTTCGGAGCTGCTGCCAGTCATCTTCTCCTTTAGGAACTTCAATGTTACAGGCCAACTCCAGGATGGAAACACCCAAACTAAAAGAGAAGAGAATATACAAATCTTTATACAATAACTAGGGATGCACGATGATATCGTCACAACATCGGTATATTAATATTTCTGTCGATAAGCCTTGCCGATAGGGTGGCGGGTTTACTATGCGCACGTGACGACCGTGAACGCATGAGCGCCAGCAACTTAAACTTCCAACATGTTGGCTGTGTGGAGGAAAAGAGGTGCGTCAGTATTGAGTTCTCTTTCGGGCTTGAACAAACCATAACACACAAATTATGCCAAAATGTCCGTTTTGTCGAGTGTCCTCATAAGAGCAGTCTTAAATGATTTAAAGTCTTAAATGAACAGAGATTTGCGTGTCAGATCGTGTCTCTGTCAGCAGCGGCTGGTCATTAATGTTAATCAGAGAACAAAGGTAAATTACTCACTCAGACCCGGAGCAAGGAGGATTATTATACCTGTAGCCTAATAATCATGAATGCACTCCGCACTTATCACAAAAACTCTTCATGAAGCGCAGTGAAATTCAGCGACCTATGGCGTTTCCTGATGGATCGAGGTTGTTCGTTATTTACTTCATTTTATACGTGCAACTCACATAGCCTAAAAGGACACTGACAACACCCTGACAGACAGGACCGAGCAGGTAATATTTAATACTTCAGAAAAGCCGCACCAGCTTTTTAGAAGTGATGTAAAAAAAAAAAAAATGTTGTTTTGTTTTCAAATTAGCGCCAATTCAGGGCACAATAACAAAACAGCTGCTCCGCATGACTGCACCATTATGCATGCCCGTGAAAACGCGCGCATTTTACATTTGTCTTTACAGGTGCC
Source organism: Chrosomus eos (assembly GCA_036326025.1). Taxonomy (NCBI): domain Eukaryota; kingdom Metazoa; phylum Chordata; class Actinopteri; order Cypriniformes; family Leuciscidae; genus Chrosomus; species Chrosomus eos. Next base: position 13,954,833 of record CM070830.1, on the reverse strand, counting down.
CTAGAATGTGTTGAAACAATATTTTAAATTTGTCTCTGATATCTACATAGAGGGTATTGGCTTATTTAAGGTCATTTAAAATGTCCAGATATGGTTTTACAGGTCAATTTTCAACTCTAGAAATTGGCCCTAGAATGAAATGGTCTATTTTTACCTTATTTGGAAGGATCATGAATACTAATGAGGAGTTCTACTCTGATTGGCTGTTTCACTGTGTTTCACTCTGAATACCTTAATGTCTATGTGAAATACAAGCATGCAAAATAATCATATGTCAGTTTTCAAAAATTAAAACATTTTAACAAATGGACTAACGTTAGATGCCTTGTCAAATAAAAATAGATTCATCTTATGTGGTGGAGAATGTGACGTTAGCTGGATCGAATATTATCTTAACGTAGTTAGCCCCTGACGTGTTGTTGATGAAATAGACGAAAGTAAAATGATTTGACAAAAGGGAATTTACATATGCATCTACAGTATTATTTTGTAGATTTATATGACAACACAGGCAAGAAATATTAACCTCAGCGTAAAGACTTTTGTCATACTTTACGTTATGTATGCTCGTTACTTAAACTATATACTGTAGCCTACTAGGATCTTGCGCTGGATCTAGATGATAACAGTGTAAATTATCGTTAATAAAATCACTACTTACCGCTTGCACGAATATAGTTGTAATTACCCCCTTCTTCAGTATGAGACGCTGAGAGAAGCTTGATATTGTACCAGGTTAGAAAATAAGTCCGTGGTGAAATGGGCAGAGCAAACTAACAACTTCGAATTAAACTGTTGCGGTATCCGATTGTAGATAAACATCAACCACGCCTGTAGACATTTATTTTCTGTGGGAAGGGTATGAAAAGTCCTCACATCCCCTGCACAGCCTGGAACATTACATTTATTTCCATGATCTGCCATTTTCCCTATGATCCTCACTCGTTTCGATGATTCGGCTGCGCAGTGCCGCCTGGTATTGAACATGGATATGCCATATGCAAATTTTGGAGGCATATATATTAATGATCCCGACTGTTGCGTCACAGTCGGTGTTATGTGGAGATTCGCCTATTTTTCAGGGGTGTTTTTCAAAAACGAGATTTAAATAAGGAGAAAACAATGGTGTTTGAGACTCACTGTATGTCATGTCCATGTACTGAACTCTTGTTATTTAACTATGCCAAGCAGGGCTCGCAAAATCGCCTGCCCGACGTCCCGGGGCTATTGTGTTTTCAGGCTACCAAAATGCATAACCGGGCCTGCCCGACGGGCTATCTGAAATATTGTAATCAAATTCCCCTAAACTTCTGCCTCGCCCCACTAAAAATGTGTGATTAAGTGTAAGCTACACAAATTCGTGTTTGCCTCAGTCTTGTTATATTCAGATTCATCTTCAATCCGCAGCGGCGCGCGAGCTCTCTAGAGAGCACGTCAGAAACAGAGGACGTGTGTGTGTGTGTGTGTGTGTGTGTGTGTGTGTGTGTGTGTGTGTGTGTGTGTTCATCTGAGCCTCATTGGTCTGTCACTGCTCGTCAATGTCAGAATATTTGAGATGACCAATCAAATCAAAGTAGGCGGGCTTTATGTTCACAGACGCTGCTGAGCGCGAATTATAGCAGAGTGACTGACGCTTCAGTTTATGGTCAAATGCGAGATAAGATGTAAGTAGCTAAACTAAACATTTCATATTTGACAGTTTTTTTAGGTCATAAATGTTAAACGAATGGCAAAAATAATCAAGCAAACTAATATACTGAAAATAGGCTTATGTAACGTGATTCATGTAATGTAATAATTAGTTTGTCATTGTGAGGTGACAAGAAACATTAACAAAGCCGTTTGCATCATGTTGGGCACAAGATTAATAATGAATGTGTATATATTGTAAATGAATTTAATAAACTTAGTTAGGCTACCTAGCTTTCCTAGTAGCTTTCAGTAAATGAACGCTTCAGAGAAAATTATTCATAAATCAAATTATTCATAAATCAGTTGACCCTATGTTTACTTTCTTCACTGACATAAGGAAAATAATCAGCTGCATGACATGTTTTCAATTATGTTATCCAATTTTTTGGGATATGTAGATCCGGGACCTCAGTAATTATAAAACCCTGCCATCTGCATGTTAATGAAACTAGTTAATAGTGAGCATTAGACACAAAACTAAAGTGTTAACTTTTTTAGTCATACCCCTCATAGCTGTCAACCCTCCCGTTTTTTCCGGGTTTCTCACGTATTTTAGCTCTTTTTCCGCTGTCTTCCCGTTTTAGTATTTTCCCGTAAAATATCCCGTATATTTACGGCCTGATTGTGCGAGACGTATAGGCCTACAAGCTCGGACAGATCCGGCTTGAAGTCGTTCATCCTCGGATGCGGCGCCGCGTGCGTTGTTACAAAAAAAGCTGTGCACACAGCCAAGCGAAATGAGGTCTTGCCGGTCTTGCGCACCCAACTTGTCATTTTTGCCGCGCTCGTGCAGACGCGCAATATAAACAAGGCTTTTTGTAAACAAGGCTTTGTTGTCTCTGTCTCTGTCTCTTTCTCTCTAACACACACACACACACACACTGTCTCTTTCTCTCTCACACATATGTAGTTATAAACTCTAGACTTTTAATGATTAGTGCTTTATTTTTAAAGTTTGTGGGTAAGAATCGTGTAGAAATCTCCCTTATTTTCAATGTTCAATGTTGACAGCTATAAAGCTGGTAAGTCCCGCCCATCCGTAAAACTCCAAGTAGACCTCTAGGTTGAAAAAGCGTCAATGCAAGTGAATGAGAGAAAATAATTATTTTCTGATCCCGTTTGTGCCATGAATGTGAACATATGTTGTCTGTGAATTTTTTATATAATTTGTCATGTAACGAGTTTGACAGTATATTGTATGATTCTTTGGCAAGCAGTTGTGGAATAGACATAACGAGAAAGACTACACGTCGCATATGTGACGTCACCGCATAACACATTTTCCCTCCACAAATCACGGTGCGATAATCTAAGGAATTAGATCGAGATGCCTGTGTGTTTTGTACCCAAATGTCACCATTCATGATGGCATGTTTAGCGGGATCCGTGTGCTAGTGGTGGTGACGTATATCAAACGGGTCGAAAGTAGCTAAGAGTTGTAGTCCACAAAGTGCTCTCACACAAAGTCTAACCGTATGAAAATTCTACCCGCTAAATTGTAGCATTCTTTACACGAAACAATATAGAAAAAATTCACAGACAACATATTATGTTCACATTCATTGCAAAATTCAAACGGGATTAGAAAATAATTATTCTCTCTCATTCACTTTGCATTGATGATTTTTCAACCTAGAGGTCCAGCGGGGTTAGCGGAAGGGGGGGGACTTACCAGCTCTATGCCCTCATTGGAGGCTAAGCCACAGACTGGTTCATGTTCCACACTGGTCACACAAATTTCAGTTCAGTTAGAACCAGATGCATATTTGTATTGATGATTCTAATTTGATTATTTTATATCCAATTGTTGATATTTGTGTTTTGAAAAAGTTGTTGATTGATGTTTGACTCCTAACAAATTTTCTACATTAAAAATTGTCTTTTTATTTGGGCTAGTAAAATCCAATTCGGGCTACCAAAATCTGAAGAGTGCCTGCCCGAAGGGCTACCAGTGATTTTCAAATTTTGCGAGCCCTGCCAAGATAAATTCAATTTCAAATTCTAGGGCACCTTTAAATATATCCTCACCGTCCGTCACATCCCTACTCCTAAGGACTGAAGTTTGAAGTCTGAACTTAAAAATAAGATGTGGCACAGGCATATAATTTATTCTCCTCATTTATTCTAAGTTAAATAATTTATCTATTTTTCAGGGGTGAATGACTGTCTACATTTGTAAAATTATATATTTATGGTAGAATCAAATGTTGTTTGTCTTTTGTATTGCCTTATCTACAACACATGAGTGTAATAAAGTAAAGGTAGTACAGGAGAGAGACTTTGATTTGATTTCTCTTCAGTAAAATCAAAATGTATATATATCAGGGTAAAAATTTGTATATACATCGGTATCGGCCAAAATGAGTTTGAAAATATCGGCCAAAATCCAATATCGTGCATCCCTAAAAATAATTTAAATATAAACAAAATAACATTCACTAACCTAAAGATATCTGCAGCAGTCCCATACTCTCCATTCAATAGCTCAGGGGCCATATATCTGGGGTCTCCTTCCTGTAAATCATCACCCATCTTCATTTCTCTCTTTTCCTCCATAACTTGTTTTTGGACATCTCTAGGAAGCTTGATCAACAAGCCAAAGTCTCCAAGTTTGAGCCGTCCAGACTTTGTAATGAAAATATTTGCTGGTTTGATGTCCATATGGGCAAACCCATGAGCGTGCAAGTGGTCGAGTGCTGAAAGCATGTCACACAGGTATGTCCAGGAACTTGTCTCACCTGGTACAACACAAAACACACACACTCGTCTTGAGTAACTTATATTTGCAATGGAATGCAAAAAAATGCAATGTTTTAATATAAACCAGTCTTTTGTTGCGGCCATTGGTGAGAGTTTTTCTTGTGTAGTTTGCTGTATACCAGTGTGAAATGACGTTTCCTCAGCGTATAGCTGTAGGCTGGTACAGCAGAGTTCAGTCTGGATGTAGAGATGACCACCCTCCTCCCAAGCTGCAATGAAGCCGAGCACGTAAGGGTGTGGCAGTAGTCTCTCATGATTCCAAGCCTCAGTAATGCTTTTTGCTCGTTCAACCTCACCACGGAACCGCTGCACTGAACGCTTGACAGCGTACTGGCAACCGTCCAAAAGACTCACCACCTGACAGACAAGAATAAATGAATTAATATATGCATTTATATAGCACTTTTAGATACAACTGTACCGTCAAAGTGCTTATGGGTTCAAGGGTCTATCCTCAAACACCACCAGTGTGCAACATCCACAAGTGTGCAGCATCCACCATTGTGCAGCATCCACACACCAGCTTTAGGTGGAGAAGGGTATAAAGCCAATTCAATGGAGGGGGATTATTAGGAGACCATGATAGATAAGGGCCAATGAGGGAATTAGGTTAGGACACCGGGGTTGCACCCCAACTCTTTACGGGAAGTGCCATGGGATGTTTTATGACGACAGAGAGGACAGTCATCAGAAGAACATCCGAAAAAACACAGTATCATTAGTGTATTAATTGATGATCTTGAAACATCACCATTATCTGAAATGTATCATGTATAAATGTATTATATGTATCAGGTTCAGAGTACATCCGTGGTGTACCTTTACTTCAGTGAAACAAGTCTAGTTATTTTGAAAAATTATTAGTTACTTAACATTTTTTTTAAACCAATTTTGTGTAAAAATGCAGAGACATTGGGCAGAAAAAGATGGTGGTATTACTTCTCACTGGAAATAGAATTATACATCCTGCAGAAAGAGTATGAATAGGAATGATGGCAGTATGCTATTCCACATAAACCCTTAGAAGGCATTTAGCATGTCTCACCTTGAAAACCTCACCAAAGGAACCTCGTCCAATCAGGCCCAGGTTGGTAAAGCACTGGCTGAAAAAAGACTGCGGTTGAGAAGGATCGTAAACAGAGCGAGGAGGGGGGGACTCTATAAGGGAACGTGACAGGGGCGTCCACGGAGTGGGGTGATGAAGAAACACTCGACTGAGCGGGGGGCATCCTTTAGATTGTGGCCGTGGTGGTAAAGAATGAGATAATGGCCGCGTAGGGGACAGGGAGGAAGATGATGAGGAAGAGAAGGGAGGTCTCCGTTTCTTTAGTGAAAAGTACTGCTGGGCATGAAAGAAGTGGGTAGGCAGAGGTAGAGGGGTGCTGACCACTGATGTCTGATAAGACGACGACATAGGAAATGTATAGTCAGTTCTTCTAATGTAAATGTAGGCTTGACAAATTTTCAGAAGATACTTCAATTTTTGGAATTGTGAATGCTGACTGCTCATCCAGACGCTCCAAATCAATATGCTCTAACCTGTAACAGATTAATATTATGCCTGAAATATCATTTATGACATAAAATACACAAATGAAGAAAACAATACCAAAACAAAATATATATATTAAACCATCAATGACTAAGTTGACAATACTATAAGGTACCATTACAAAGAATTGTGACAGTAAAACAATACTTTGATGGTATCAGATGTTACTGTGATATATACCATAGCACTGAATAATGACCATTATCAAAACATGGCAATACCATGGTACTTTTGTTAGCGACAAATTATTTGAAGACAAAAGTCTTGTCTTGATTATTACCAATAACGGTAACCACAGTGGTTACTTTTTAATACTCCACGGAAAACCAGCACAGTAGGCAGGCCTAGGCCTACATCACAGAATATAATAAATTGTCTCTGATAATATATAATCATGCATTACCAGGGTAAATCTACATGATATTGCCATCGCATTTGTCGCACTAAATTAGATTAATAAAAATAAAACAGTACTTTGTGGCACAAATTAAAGTATAAAGTGTGTACCATGAATGATCATTTAGGAGAATATTTCAAATAATATTACATTATGTGCTACAGACAGTAGCACTACATCCGCTACATCGACAGATAATACAAAATTGGCAGTAAGTTATCCGATAACGTGCGTCCAGATAAAAATAAATAAAAAAGTAATTATCGGAACTGAAGCAGTTGTGATGATATAAAAGTAACTTTTCAGAAAGTAACGTTAGCTAAACATAAAAAACAAATGCACTAGTTATTTCAAATGGATCATCCGTCACAATTATATACAATTATACAAATATATATGTTTCAGAAACGTTACATACCTACATTTTGTGTTGCTCTTGTTTGATATTTAAATATCCATTTCTTTTAATCAATCAAGTATATTATTATTAGTCATATCTCGCGCCACACGCGTTCAAATACTTCATGAGCGGGCGATGACGTGACACTCACTGACGGTGCATTCTAGAGCCCGTCTAACGGAGAGCCTTGGCACTTCCTATTAGCCCCATTGTGTATCATCTTGGTTGCAGTTTCATTAGAATTCCACTGGAGGTGATCGCGGGCGAGTGCAGAATGAATGGAAGTCTATGGAGCTAAACGGCTAAATGTGTCTCTTTCTCCTGCTTGTTGTTGAATCAACATAGATTTTATTGTTGATTCAGCAAGTCCAATATAGAAATAGGCCAAAAGTCGAATGAACGAGTACTTATGTCCTTTCGATTTCTTACAGGTTAGGCCGTTGTTGGCCAGAACACGCTAGCATTCTGCTATTGTGTGACGTCATCACATTTTTGAACGGATTTTTAGAACAGATAAGTAAACTTAAAAATGCAATTTTTAGCGGAGTGTATTATCTTAGCCCTCCCTTTTGAATGCAACTTTCAAATTACTTGACAAAAAATTACATCCTGAGAAAAGTCGATTTCTGTGGGTGAAACCCTATAGACACGCATTCATTCTGCACTCGCCCGCGAGCGCCCCCGCATGGACAGAGGCGTGTTACTGCAGCAGTCCAGAAACCGGAAGTAACCTTCTTCTTCTTCTTTGATTTGATTGGCGGTTGGCAACCAGCATTTAGGAGCATTACCGCCACCTACCGGACTAGAGTGTGGAACAGATTTTGTGCAAACATAAAACCCCCCTAAAAATAAATAAATAAATGTATAAATTAAACCTATATCCTTTCCATTAACCCCGTATTTTTCAGATATTCAATGAGGTGTTTTGATGCTTTGTTTCTTCTTCTTCTTCTTCTTCTTCTTCTTCTTCTTCTTCTTCTTCTTTCTTCTTCTTCTTCTTCTTCTTCTTCTTCTTCTTATTCTTACTTCTTCTTCTTCTTCTTCTTCTTTAAGTCTTTCCCTTGTCATGCCCTTTTCTTCCAGAATTTCATGAATAGAGTTCTCCCATTCCATTTCCTGCCAGATTATTCTATTATCATTATACTTCTCACAAGTAAAAAGTATATGATTAACATCTTCTCTGTCTTGGCACACTATACATAAACCATTACCCTTTCCTACTATATGTAAAGTGGAGTTTAGTCCTGTCCTATACCACTTTTTCCCTTCTGTTTCTTACTTGGGCTCATTGGCGGTTCGCATTCTTAAAAAGAGCATTACCGCCATCTACTGTAAATAATGGATCAGAGACATTATATCCCTATTCCCAGAACACTCAGGACTCATGCTTTCAATATTGCTGCATGTTCAGCTCCTCCATCTAGCCTATAGCTCAAGTCCTTCACATTCCAGATAAGGATAATGATACCTTTAATAATAATAATAAATCTATATTCTATAAATCAAATTTGTTTTATTTAAAAACTTTATTATTAAACTACTCCCTTCTGAGTTTAAAAGTTTCCTTATTGTTATTTGTTGGCCACCTTTCTTCTGAATTTCTTCAATTATTTTATGTCTATCCATTGAATATTTTTTACACTTAGTGAGTACATGTTCCACTGTTTCTCTGATTCCACACCAATCACACAATCCCGTAGGATGTTTTCCTATTATATGCATTGTTAAATTAAGTCCTGTATGTCCCAGTCTTAGTCTAGAAATAATACAGTCTTTCTTCCTTCTCCCACTTGAATTCCTTCCTCTACCTACTAATGGTTGTTGTATTAAATGTAAATATCTGCCCTTTTGCTCATTATCCCAATAAAATTGCCAGTTTTTATATATTTCCCTTTTAATTATTGATTTTACTTCTAATTTGCTATACCTAATTGGCATATATAGTTTCCTTTGCCATAGCCTGTTTTGCTAATTTGTCTGTTGCTTCATTCCCTGGTACTCCAGTAGTGCCGGAACCCACAAAAACTTGTTGCATCATGAACAATATCTGTAGGATCTCCAAAACTATATCTTGTCTAGTTTCTGATTTTTGAGCTTCCAGACACACCAAGGCTGAACTTGAATCTGAACATATTAAAGTTTTATTAAGCCCCTTTTCATTTATTTTATTCAAAGCTACCATAATTGCTAGTAACTCTCCTGTAAACACAGAGACATGATCTGTTATTCTTTCCCCTCTTGTCACATTCAATCTTGGAATGATATAGCCTACGCTATCCCCACCTGTCCATTCTATTCTGTGGATCCTTAAATGCATCTGTGAAAACCTGTATATATTGGTCATACTTAGTGCCAATAAATATGTTATGACGGAGCATGGTTAATGATCCAGGTACTGCACAGCTACCCCCCAGTATTGCTGTGGAGCCGCCTCCGGGTCTCCAAGCCTCAGCATCGCCCTGGTCAGTGGATCCCCTGTCCTTGCCTCAATCCCCTGAACCTCTGACTCCACCTTGGTCCTCTGACCCTACAGCTTCTCTTCGGCTCATTGTGCCCTCATCTCCGCCGGGTCTTGTCAGCCCTATAGCTCCACCAGGCTCACTCCTCCTTCCTTCCTCGCATTGGTCAGCCGTCACCCTGGTTCCACCTCGGGACTCCGTGCTGCCGGCTGTGCCTCTGCCCTGCATCCCTTCTGCTCCACCGGGCTCCATCTTCCCTCCTGCTCCTCAGTCGTCCTCCCTCGCACTGGTTACGCCACGGGCTTCCAGAGCCCCTTCTCCGCCTCGGTCCCATGAGCCTGCAGATCCGCCTTGGCCCTCCAGACCTGTGGTGTCACCTCGACTCTGGGTCCCTCCGGCTCAGTTGGGGATCTCTGGAACTCCTGCAGGGTCTTCTCCGCCATGGCCACCCGAAGGGGTCTCTCCGCCATGGCCACCCGAAGGGGTCTCTCCGCCCTGGCCACGCCCACGTCCTGCTCCGCCCTGGCCACGTCCTCTCTCACCTGCTCCGCCCCTGTCAGTCGGCCCCCTGGTGTCATCAGCCCCGCCTCTGCCTTGGCTCCTCCCTCCATCTGCTCCGCCTTGGCTCCTCCCTCCATCTGCTCCGCCTTGGCTCTTCCCTCCATCTGCTCCGCCTTGGCTCTTCCCTCCATCTGCTCCGCCTTGGTTCCTCTGCAGCGCGAGGTCGCGCTTTCCGGAGGGGGGGGGGGGTGTAATGTCACATTCACCTCCTTCATCTGTCTTCACTACACTTCCCAGCATTCCCAGTCATTATCACCTGCACCTCATGATCACCGTCACCTGTGTCCCATCACCAGCATGGACTATAAAACACTCACTCTCCCTGCAGTCACTGTCTGATCTCGTCAATCCATGACACACAGACCCGTCAACCAACCTGCTACTTACCTGCCTCTTGATCCTTCCATCTTCCGTGCTTCAGCAAACCATCCATCTGCAAGAGAGAAAAGGACTTTATCAATCCAGTTAAGCTTGTTTATGTTATCAAGTCATTGTGATTCTCACCTGTTGTCTCCGACTGAGAAATCCATCTGCACTAATAAACTTTATAAAACTTACCATCCAGCCTGTTTCATCTGTGAACCGTGACAGGAGCAAAGGGCTAATTGTTTTCTTGCAAGAAAGCCACTCAGCTGAGGCTGACATAAAATTTTGGAAATTGCAATGGGGAGACACTATTTTTTTCAGTCATGGAACGTCACACTCGGCAGGAGTTATGATTTTATTAAATAGATTTCCTGGGAAAATTATTCATCATAAAAGTGACCCTACTGGCTATTGGTTAATGGTCGCAACAGAAGTGAATGGTATAAACTACATTTTATTACGTGTGTATGGGTATAACAAAAGAGTACAGAACAAAAATCTCTTCTCATCCTTAAGTGCTTAGAAGAATGGAAAATGCTTTTTTCAACGGATAGAGTAATAATTGGGGGAGATTTCAACCTGGCCCCTGATCTTTGGTTAGACCGACTACCATCAAAGAGACACTGCCACACATTTGATGAAGCAATAATTGAATCGATCACAAAGGCCAAGCTAATAGATTATTGGAGAATGAAAAACCCAACCAGAAAACAATTTACCTGGTTTAACTCGTCTAATATTGGCCAGTGCTCAAGATTGGATTATTGGTTAATCTCAGACAATCTAGTTAATGAGGTAAATAGATGTGAAATCTCAGCATCACCCCTAACTGATCATTGTGTAATATTTTTGACACTTTCTCCGGGTGGAAGAGAGAATAACATAAACTCCATATGGAAATTTAACAATACCCTTTTGGAAGATACTGAGTTCCGTAATGTAATTAAAGAACTGGTTAAAGAAGTAGGTGAATTGGAAATGTGTTTTCTGAGTAAATGGGAATGGTTTAAGTTCAAAGTCAAACAGATAGCTATTAGGACAAGTAAGCAAGCATCAACACTTAAAAGGATAAGACAAAGGGACATCATTAGTCACATTAATACGCTGAGCTGTAAAGATGATTTGACACTTGAACAGCAGACTGAATTAAACAATCTACAGTCCCAGCTTGACAATATATATCTGGAAAAGGCCAAGGGAGCTTTTATTCGTTCCAGGGCTCGTTGGATCGAAGAAGGGGAAAAAAACTCGTCCTATTTTTTCAGTCTGGAAAAACAAAGACGAAGAAAAAAATTCGGAAGTTAAATATCAAAGATGTTATTGTTGAAAATCAAGAAGATGTAAATGATAAAATCAAGGATTTTTATAGTAATTTGTATAAATCCCATTTTTCTAAAGAAGATTGTAGTTTTTTCTTAAATGAGATTCAGGGTCTTAAAAAGACAATGGATGATAATTTTAAACAACTTATGGAAGATGAGCTAAGAATTGAGGAGCTAGACTTGGCAGTTCGACAGATGTCTAAGGGGAAATCACCTGGAATAGATGGGATAACCGTGGAGTTTCTATCTTTCTTTTGGAGTGATATCAGGGAAATGCTCTATAATGCCTATTTAGATTGTATTTCAAAAGGTAATCTTTCTCCCACTATGAAACATGGTCTCATCACTCTAATTCCCAAACCTAACAAAGATAATCTTTTATTGGATAATTGGAGACCTTATTATGTAACGGTTATAAATTATTGGCACTTGTCTATGCTAATCGTCTGAGGGATTATCACATATTATTGATGAGTGTCAATCAGCTTTCATGAGGGGTAGAAATATACATAATCATACCAGATTGCTACTAGACATGCTTGACTATCGAGATCTCATTGATACTGATGCCTTTATCTTATTTCTCGATTTTTATAAGGCATTTGACACTGTTGAACATCCCTTTTTACTTGAAGTCTTGGATTTTTTAGGTTTTGGGAAAAAAATTTGTAAAATAATTAAGATGTTTTATACTGACATATATAGTTCTGTGTCTCTGAATCCTGGTATGACTCCTAGGTTTGAGGTGCTCCGCGGTAGTAGACAAGGGTGCCCGATTTCTCCCAAACTGTTTATTCTAGCCACCCAATCACTTATCATGCTCATTAATCACAACCCCCATTTGCATGGGATCTCAATATTTGATAAGGAATTTAAAATTAGTCAATTTGCAGATGACACAGCAATCCTTTTAAGGACTAAATTAATGGTTGATGTTGCCCTTGATTCAATCTCGATTTTCTCTAAAGCTTCAGGATTAACCCTCAATATTAAAAAATGTGAGCTACTTCCCATTTACTCATCAACGGATTCCATCATCTCTTCAATTGAGGTTAAATCTGAAGTGAAATATCTAGGAATAGTATTATCTAAAAATACTATCAGAAGGGAAGATGTTAATTTTTCTAACCGATTAATAGATGTGAAGAAATCTTTGAGCCGCTGGCTTACCAGAGACCTCACTATCTTTGGTAGAGTTACTCTATCTAAAACAGAAGGTATTTCCAAAGTAATTTATCCATGTCATTCCTTGTACGTTTCTTCTGGTAATGTTAAGAAAGCCAACTCAATTATTTTCCAATTCCTGTGGAAAAATAAAACTCACTATATTAAGAAATCACAGCTTGTTAAAGAGTATGATATGGGTGGTATCAAAGCCTTGGACTTTGAATCAATGTTTGGGACCTTCAAGATTAACTGGTTGAAAACATTTCTATCACAACCAGATTCTATGTGGTTTTACATACCTAGACATTTATTTAAAAAAGTAGGAGGGCTTGATTTTCTTTTGCAATGTGATTTTGAGGTGACCAAAATTCCTGTTAAATTATCAAACTTCCACAAACAAATTCTCCAATATTGGAAAATGATATTCACCCATAACTTTTCTCCACATGGATCCACCTTATGGAACAATAGGGTCGTTATAATCAATAGGAAATCATTGTTCAGGTATGATTGGTATGAAAAGGGTATTGTGTTTGTGAATGATATTATAGATGATAATGGTAACTTCTTGGAATATAAATCTTTCTTAGACAAATATAAGTTAAACTGTACAAATAGAGAATACAATAAGATCTGTAAAGCAATACCCATACCTTTATTATAGTTAATTCAAAGCACATTGTTATATACAAAAATAAGACCCTTGCCAACTTTACCAAATTTAGTTATTAATGATTTTACTTTAGTTGACAATAAATGTAATAATAAATATATCAATGATGCTTTGAAATCAAAATTGTTTTTTGATTATAACAGAGGATTGTGTGTACAGGTTCTGAATATGGGTGCATTGTCCATAAAGAAATCACATTTTAAATTCATTAAATGGCCCATTTCCCCAAAAGTCAAAGAGACTCACTTTAAAATAATTTATAAGATATACCCGGTCGCTGACTTAGAAAAAGATTTAAATTTGATGTAGACCCTTGTGTATTTTGTGAGATGGCTGATGAGACTCTGGAACACATGTTTTTTTCTTGCCCGGTGTCTAATAGCTTCTGGTCCGAGTTACATTATTGGCTGTCACTTAAGATTGATAATATCCCTACTCTCACCTTGCCACACATCCTCTTTTATATGGATAATATAGATTCATCAGTATCAGATTTAGTGAGTATGATCATTCTTATGGGTAAATATCATATTCATTGCAGTAAGTGGAGATGTTCTAAGCCTTCTTTTGTTTGGTTTATAAATGATTTTAAATTGTTTTGTACCTCACTGAAAAAGATTAAATCTAGTAAAATCGCAAGGAAAATGTATAGTGACATATCTAGGAAACTACTGTTTTGATTAATCTCCCCGGCCCTTATGTGTGTGTGTGCCGCTCCAAATGTGGATTTTATTTTGCCTTTGACTTGTGTATTTTGAAGTAGCTCCCCCTCTTTGTTTTTGTTTTTTTGTTGTTGTTTTTTTTTGTTGTTGTTGTTTTCTGCTTGGGTTATATTTGTGTATATTGACATTATTTGTTTATTCTCTTTCCCCTACGAGAGTTTGTATGTTACTTCTTGTCAATAAATAAAAAAAATAAAATAAATAAATAAAAAAAATATTTAGTGCCAATATTATCTCTTGTCATCTCTACTTCTAACACCCTCTGATCTTTATCTTGTCTTGATTCCAATAAGAATAATGCTGTGTCCCAATTAGCATACTATCCATCCTAAATAGTATGTGACATTAGTAATTGTCAATACTATTTTAGGGCATAGTATGCACATCGGGATGTAAAATCGGTGCATTCTTCTTCTGTTGCTGTCAGGTTTTATGCCAGTTTACAGTCAAAGTGTATTACCGCCATCTACTGGACTGAGGTGTAATCAAATGGATATCATTAAAAAAAATCCTATTTGCTAATTTTGTTTCTTTGATCAATGTTATCATAGCATTATTGATGTTTTCTGATCTAGTCTCACATAATAATGTTTCTAAAGAAAATACTTTTTTGCCTGCATTCACTTCCCTCTTCAGTTTTTCTCTTTGTCTGGAGATAAAAGAACATGACATCCTCTCTCACTCCACAAATCTCACATTTTCCAGATGGATGTTTGTGTACAATGTGTAAGCTGTTATTTAAACCAGTAGCCTATGGTCTATGCTCAGTCTTGTAAACCGAACCTCTTCCTGTCTGTTTGGATGTTTGCTGAGATATTTTTTTGTATATTGTATTGTGTCAACCTTTCTTCTCCTTATCCCATTCAGCTTGCCATATTATGTTAACTTTGTGTTTAATGAGTAGCCTACCTTAACTTCTGATTTACTGAGTGGAATGCTTAATTGAACTTCCTCTTCTTTGGTTGCATCTTTTGCCAGCTTGTCTGCTTCCTCATTACCATCAACTCCTTTATGGGCAGGAACCCATACAAACTGGATTGATATTCCCTGTTGACTAATTGCAAATATGATATTATTAATTTCATTCAATACGTACTGTCGGCATGATGATTCTCCATTTTGAATGGATGTGAGAGATGACATAGAATCAGAACAAATAACTGCTTTAGGGGGCCTAACTTCTTCTATCCACTGCAATGTAATATTAATAGCTGTCATTTCAGCTGCAAATATGGACAGATGATCTCATGTTATATTTTAATTGAGATTTTGTAATCAGGGATGTAAGCTGCGATACCAGTTTTACCCTCTGAATCTTTAGATGCATCTGTATAAACCTGTGTTGTTTTACTTTCTAAATATTACTCTATTTCTGATACACTCCTCTATATCTCTTTGGTTTCCATGTTCGCCAAAGGGGAACAAAACAACCAAGGAGTTGTTACCAGGGCACAGTCTTACAAGTGAAACATTTTCAGTTGATTTTGTTACCATCCCAACCAAAGCTACAACTCTGGGATTTACTCCCAACACTCATTAAGAACTTTCTAAGTAGGGTGTGATGCATCATGTCCATTTAAATTAATCCAGTACACCATACTCAACTTAAGACGTCTTAAGGCTTAAAGGCATTTCTCCTGTTTGTACTTGCAATGTATGTTCTCTGTGCATTGTGGGATAGTGGAGTGTTCTTTTCCTCTCTCTCTCTCTCTCTCTCTCTCTCTCTCTCTCTCTCTCTCTCTCTCTCTCTCTCTCTCTCTCTCTCTCTCTCTCTCTCTCTCTCTCTCTCTCTCTCTCTCTCTCTCTCTCTCTCCCCTCTCTCTCTCTCTCTCTCTCTCTTTATTTTTTTTATTTTTTATTCATATTGTTTTATTCATTCTTGTTGAACAGAAAGGCATTTATAACTGAAAGATTTACAAACAAGACTGAGATTCATCATCACATCACAATATACATACCTAACAGTAAGTTAAAGACAAACGAAAAGAAAGAAAGAAAGAAAAAAGAAAGAAAGAAAGAAAAGAAAAGAAAAGAAAGAAAAGAAAGAAAGAAAGAAGAAAGAAAGAAAGAAAGAAAAAAAGAAGGTTATTTTTTGGTTTATTATAAAACCTTTCAATAAGGAGTACAATAAAATGCTTTAGGACTATCCATCCCTCTCAGTGTCTCCAAATATACTAAAAATACCTCATTAAAAACCAATAACTGTGGAGGAATTAACAAAAAAATGTACGTATGTTAAATTTCAGCAAAAGCAACACATTATTTATTACATAAGATAGCCTACCTTTTTATCCTTAATTAACAACCCAAACAGTTTCCCAGAACATTCTCCTTTCTTTGTTGCGTCCAGCTCATTCAAGAATCTGTTTACCATATTGCACTGAAAAAACGTGTTCAAACGTTTCTATCTCTAACTTGCATATTTTACATAAAATTGAATCCCCAACATTAAATCTTATTCTTACAAATTCTTTTGCTTCATTTTCTATAATAAGTTCTTGTATTTTAGGTATTATCATTGAATATTTCAAATTTTCATTTACTAATATAATCATTGGAATATTCTTGATAATTTGTTCATACACTTTAGAGGAGCAGCTTACAGTAGATTGCATTTACCACAAAAAGAATCATGGCTCAGTATATTCCCAACGTTGTCCATAACATGTGTTAGTGATATGCCTTTCTGCCACCACTCATCAATAAACCCAGATTTCCTGTTCACTGTTATACATCTGTTGTTCCAGATTGACATGTGTAACGGTCACTTTGTGTTTTATGGCAATCTGAGTTAAAATGAGAACTGCGCATGTGCGTGTCAGTTAGATTTGACAAGTGAGGAAAGAGATAACCGCTCTGCCGATATCCTTTTATATTGTGACCAAAGTTGGATGTTTGTTTGTATACTTTTACCAACGCAGTCTCATGAAAGTGCGTATCAATACCACGAATGTTATTTCTCGTGGCATTTATACGCCAAAATCAGTTTTGGCGTGCATATGCTATACGCACTGAAAATCCCTTGGGTAGGATTAGGGGGAGGGGGAGGGGGGGGGGATGGGCGTGCGTGCGTATTACACGCCATAAAGTGCGTATCATATGCACGCGAAAACTGCGTATCATATACACGCCAAAACTGATCTTGGCGTATAAATGCCACGAGAAATAACATTCGTGGTATTCATACTGTACGCACTTTCATGAGATCGGGCTGACTTTTACTCACTCGATCTCCATGTATGCGGACGAGTGTGACGTTTAAGTACTTTTATTAAACGCGGGGAAAATGTTTTATCTGGGCAACATCTAAACTTTGCGTTACACATGTTATAAGGACTAAAAATATATTTGAAAATCAATTACCAATGTAATAATACTTTGTGGAGTCACATTGTCACATAAGTGAGATATATTAAAAAAATCCCATTATTTTTGCCTATACATATAATGTCATGTCATTTTATTTTTTAAACAACTTAGTCCTGGCGTCCACTACAGAGGACATAGGATAACCTTTGAATAAAATATTATTTTTCAAAAATGTTTTTTTTTTTTTTTTTTTTTTTTTTTTACCATTTTTTTATTGTGCTCTAAACAGTGTGATGCCATGGAAAAAAACTAAATTCAAAAAAATGTTTTATCTGGGTCTCAGGAGGATATAAACATTTTCTAAATTGTCCACCATCTTAGATAACCAGATACCTAAATATTTACCTTCATTTTTATCTGGGATATTGTACAATGTTAAATTAGGATGACCATGAATGGCCAATAGCTTGCATTTTGACATATTTACCATTAAACCTGCTTTTGAAAATAAAACTGCTGTGCTAGGGGTATTTGCTGTTCATTTCTTTAAAAAAAGATTTGGTCTGCAAATTGAATGACAAGTAAAATTAGGTAAAATAGACAACATTTCTGCTACCAGTATCAGCCTTTTCACCGTTTGTATCACTCCGCTTGTCTGTGTTTGCGCGACTTGCATTATTAAGCCAGTAGGTGCAGAAAAGTAGACAAGCCAGTAGACAAGGGAATGACTTTAAGAGTGAACAATTTTTTGTATACATATATATCTCACTTAAAAATGTTGGTTAAATAACCCAACGAATAACCCAACCTAACTGGGGTGGTATAGCACCTTCCCAACTGTGGGTTATTTTAACCCAATGCATTGGGTTAAATACCAGTTGGGTTAAAATAACCCAACAGTTGAGTTAAATAATTATTTTATAAAGGTTATTTAGAAGGTATTTTATAAAGTTATTTTTATAACCTTATTTTAATAAATAAAATACACATTGTTTTCAAATAAATATTTTTTTATTGGAGTATAAACACAATAAATATGTTTTAAGTATTAAATTATGAATGTAATAAATATTAGTGAGCCTAGTATGTAAATATACATGTGTATAATAAATAGAACAAAAATTATGATGTGCATATATTAAAATATACACATTAAATTTAAAACATGCGTGCACTTACAGTACATAAATTAAAAACATAATTAAAAACATACACAGATGGGCCACAATAAAAATAAATACATATATATATACATATATATATATGTTTATAATATAAACATATACATATACATATATATATATAATATATATATATATATATATATAATATTATATATAATATAATGAACAAAACTTTAATGCTATAAATTGCTCATTTGCCAACACCAAAAGATTGCACGGGTGTTTGATTGAAATGTAACATCTATGCAAAATAATCCTTGAAAGATTTCTCATTTAAGGCCATTCCTGTTTGGAATATGTGATTGTGTATTGTCAACAATAAGCAGAAACATTTTGCATTTCCATTTTAGTGTGGATCATTCATTGCAATATTTATCCTCATTCTTATGTTTAATAATCTGTTATCTGCTCGACAAATAATTTATGCTGCCCACTGAAATGCTTCTAAAGCTATTGTTATCCAATTTTTCTGGCCCTCAAACACCTTAAAATGCACAGGTAGGTCCGAGAAATAAATAAAAAAAATTTGGGGGGAGCATGCCCACGAACGCCCCTAACTACTTTGCATTTGAATGTGCGTGTCTGAGTAGTAATGTGGGCTGCTGTTGTTACAGTGCTGCCAAGGCTGAAAGGCCCTTAGTGAAAATGAGTTTGACACCCCTGCTTTAAAGTATATTATTTGTGTAATAAGTACACTTAATAAAAGTACACTAAAGTGCACTTTTTTTCACAAGGGTAGCCTATGCTAAAGAAGAAACTAAAGAAGAAACCAACTGATTTAAACATGTTCAGTAAGGCACTTTTTGTTGGTTTGTCTCTATGCTGCGAAAAATCGGTTGGCACCTAAGAGGACGCATGGTGTTTCTGGCATCTTGGTTATAAAAGTAACATACAGTAGGCTACGTGCTTTATTATTGTAATCTCCCAGTAGTCGTAAACTAATGCACAATTTTCAATTCCAAATATGGGCTGGAAATGTAACTAGATCCGCCCCTCTGACCCGTTAAGTCCTCTAGAATAAGAAAAACGCACAGTCCGAGGACAACTCCCAGCCTGGAAACTTCGGGAAGAGCAGGAAAAAGATTACCAGACATATTTCTCAGATACGTTCATCGGGAAGTCATATCAATTTTACACTTTTTTGTCTTTCTTCCTTTTTTTTACACTGATGGACGATTTAGGTATGTAATGTCTAATTATTTTAGCCTACGTTTCCTAAATTTCCTTTGAATACATCACTACAGTAAACCATTATATAGGCTACATGGAAATGCAGGATAGGGACAGGGTGAGGACATGGAACGGGGCGTCGTTTCTTTTTCGTAGCGGTTTCTAAAAGCACACTGATGAGCTCTAGAAAAAGGTGAGCTAGATGGACACGTATTCATACTTTTGAGCTGCAGTCCGAAAACAGACACGTAGCCACCATCTACATCTGTCCGACATAATTCTAGCCTACATCTACATCTGTCCGATATAATTCTATAAAAGGTATGTGAACATTGATACATCAGTTCTTCTCGACAGTTTTCAAGGGGAACATATGTTTAATTCATCCTGAGAGTGGACATCTTTGTATCAGTCACAGTACATCCCACATCTGGTAACGTTTGAGGACTATAAAAAAAACTTGGATCCCATTTAGAAACACCCGCCCTTTCACCCGCCACCACATAGGTTTTATTTGGATAATTCTTTCTTGAAGATGAGGACATTTATTTGTCTCGTTTTAGTTTTTAGTTTGTTTTAGTAATATTTTTATAGAAATCCTCACCTGTGCAAATTTAGATGTAAACATGCACTAGACAAAAATGTAACAAGTAGTATGATCTATTAAAAGTAGCCTACAAGTAAGTATCATGGTACATAAATATTTAAATAATTCAACTATGGTATAGTAGCTATAGCCTAGTAGCCTACATCGGTAAGATTTTTTTATGTGTTTTTTTTTTTTTTTAAATAAGTCTCGTATGCTCACCAAAGGTGCATTTATTTGATTAAAAATACAGTAATATTGTGAATTATTATTATTATTTAACTGTTTTCTATTTTAATATATTTTAAAAGTAATTTATTCCTGTGATGACAAAGCTGAATTTTCAGCATCATTACTTCAGTCTTCTGATTCACACATCCTTCAGAAGTCATTCTAACATGATTTGCAGAAATATTTCATATTATTATTATTATTATCAATGTTGATAATATTGTTGTAAAAACAGTGATACATTTTTTGAGGATTCTTGCTGAACAGACAGTTAGAAAGTTTAATTCAATAAATGCAGCCTTGGTTCGCATAAGAGACTCCTTTCAAAAACATAAAATAAACGATTAACTTAAACTTAACTTACATTTGAACTTAACTTAAAGCTGCAGTCCATAACTTTTTTGGGTTAAAAATTATCCAAAATATTTTTTTTGCGCAAGTAGCCTACATTACTAGCCAGTGTTCAAAACTATCTGCTTGCCTTAGCTCGATTCAAAACGTTAAGCTTGTAATAATGTTTTTAATTCCAACGGTTTCTGGTGGATGCAGAAAGGTTCAAATGACAATCAATGGGGACAACTGGAGATTCAGCCATTGTAAAATGCAAAAGACTTAGTACTTCGGAGTGGCTACAAAAAAACAACAACCTGCAACCGGGCCCATGCGAAAACAAGGATAAATATTGGAAGGGCATTAAATGTAGTCACGCAATGTTGATGTTGTTAACATTTACAATTTGAGAACAAAGTATAATTTGCACGGTTTGAGGTGATATAATAAGTGATCGTTAGATTTAATCAGGGCGATTTACAATGCTTTTTTCCCCTTAGTTGGTCAGAACAAAAGTGGATGTTAATTGTTCAGATGACATTTTCCGGTGAAAATTCTTATGTTGGTCATACTTCCAAAAAGTAGAATCTGTGATTCCGAATGACAGTAGGCCTACCCACACCGGCGCGGTGACTGACAGCCACATACAGTATTATCCTCAAAACGTTGGATTCATCCGCAAATAACTGCAATTGCAGGTTTCGAACAAAGAGGAAAAACTACGGACTGCAGCTTTAAATCTAACTTAATTCAAATCTTAACTTACCTTAATTCTTAAATCTCAAATAAAACATTATTGACTGATTTGTCTTTGTGGGTTAAACCCCCCTTCTATTATTGTGCAGAGCTTTTGAAGTTTATTTGCTAGAGTATACTGCATGATTGTTGAGTGGGCTGTTAGCCAAGCCAAAAGAACATGCTTCTCTAAATATGGTTAGAATTTCCAGAGAGAAGAATTTTAGCTCCATATATGAGCACAGTGCACAAACCATCTAGATTATAAAGAATGGTTTGTTGAACTGGATGATTAAATAACTTCTACATGAACTAAGATCATCCAGGGTGATCTAGTATTTGTTTTTATTCAAGCACACCTAAAAGACCCACACAAAAGTGTTTTTTTTGAAATGTCACTGAAAGTTCAAAAAATGCTCCAGTTATTTTTATTTGTAATTAATATAGCACTTTATTCTATATAGTTATGACTGTAGGGTCAGTGACGAGAGTATTAAATGCATATTGATATAAAGTGTGTTTAGAAAACAACAACAACAAAGAATTCATTGATTACATTAATACACAGTAGTGTTAAAGCAGAGTTTAGAAAGGTTATCTTGTGCATAATTTACATATAGACCTACCTTAGTATTTGGTGTTGATTTCATTTGAATAATTAGCAGTCTTTATTGTTTAGATTAAGAATGTATTAATTAATTGATTCCATTAAAGCATCTCACATTAACATTTCATATGTTGCACAACCACACATGCATTCCCTCTCACTGTATACATCTCTGTTTTTCTGCCTCTGTAATGTACAAACAGGCATTTGGTTGTAGTTTTTGCTCTGCTAGCTGATGTGTGTCTATGGTCTAATAGTCTGTCTGTCTGCCTCTCTTCAGGAGTGTTTAATACATCTAACTACCCTCTCAGTCCCCGTGTTGTTTTGTTTGGTACGTAATTGTCTGACTCTCTGTTTGTCCTCTTATGCATGTGTATGCAAATTTACAGCAATTTTATATGCATGTTTTTTTTTTTATTTAAACATTTTAAATCACCATACAACAAGCATGATACAACAACTTCCAAGCAGGCAATATATGACTTTTCTGTATGAGTGAAAAACATGGATAACCCACTGCTCTTGGCTTCCCCTTTCATTTCCAGAATATTTAGATTTTAGTCTGAGTTGTTATGCATATCATGACATTTTCTAAAGACAAATGATTGTTTTAGTCTGGCTAAAATCTAAGTTTTAAAGTGTATGTAAATGTTTGTGCTGTAAATACAGCCAAAGTAATTTGCTCATAACATCCTGTTGTAGATAAATTATCTGTACATTGTTTTTTACTTTTGTTTGCTTTGACAGTTTATAGAATTTAAGTTCGACACAACAACAAAACCTCCTTTCTTGCTTAGATGCATCATAGACAAAGATTTTCAACACTGAAGTTGGTTGTATTATACAGCAAACTATCAAGTTGGCGTTTATTTTGAAGGAAAATGATACAAATAACTTCTCAAGCAATATATATAATCTGATGTAATATATACCAGTCTACCAGTCAAAAGTTGGATCGGTAAGATTTTTAATGTTTTTAAAAGAAGTCTCTTCTGCTCACCAAGGCTGCCTTTTTTACAGTAATATTGTGAAATATTATTACAATTTAAAACAGCTGTTTTCTATATGAAAAAATAGTAAAGTGTAATTTATTCCTGTGATCAAAGCTGAATTTTCAGCATCATTATTCTCCAGTCTTCAGTGTCACGCATGATTCTTCAGAAATCATTCTAATACGATGATTTGCTGCTCAAGAAACGTTTCTCATTATTATCAATGTTGAAAACAGTTATTAACATTTTTATTTCAGGATTCTTTGAGGAATAGAAAGTTCAAAAGAACAGCATTTATCTGAAATAGAAAGCTTTTGTATAATTAGTGGTTCTAAGACAAGGCATCACTATTGTTATTGCACATACTTAATTTGCTCGATTGCTTTTGTCTGCCTCGCTGCCTGCTGTGAGTTTGTTTGCGTCTTGACTGTCTAAGCCTCGTATTAGTTTCGTATCTCTTTCTGTTTTCCCTTATTTCTCTCTTTTATTCTGTTCTGAACCATCATTTAACTCATAATTACAACTCGGACTGTTGGCCAGATGCGTCTCAAGCCATTATACGGCTGGAACCGCAAATACGGTTAGAACATTTTCATTGTTGGTCAAATAACATAGGGTGACCAACTGTCTTGTTTTCCCAGGACATGTCCTGTTTTCATATAACAATATAACAAATTTCTATCCATACAGAGGAGGCATAACCTACTTTAAATGTATTGAAATTAATAAGGTTTCTATGAGTAAACTTCGAGTATCATTTGAGTAGGCCTAGCTTGCTATCTGTTTGCCGGGCCGAGTGTCATGTTTTTTCAGGACAAAATATGGTCATCCTAGGATAACATCTCCAAGATGTTAAATACCATTTGACTAATAATCAAAAATCCAAATCACAGTCTCTACTGCACCAATTTATTTGATATTAATACTAGTGTAGAACATTGCATAGAAACTGTGTCTATCCTCATTTACTAAGATCAAATAATAAATCTACTACGGGATCTAGAAAAAATCTAATTGTTATTAAAACAAAAAATCTCGCTATTAGTGAACAAAAACAATTTCTAAAGCTAGGTCTTCTAAACATTAGATCGCTCACACCTAAGGCGGTTATTGTAAATGAAATGGTCACAGATAAAAATTTCGATGTTCTGTGCCTTACTGAAATCTGGCTTAAACCAAATGATTATTTCGCTCTAAATGAGTCTACTCCGCCAGGATACTGTTATAAGCATGAGCCCCGTCTGATCGGTCGTGGCGGCGGTGTTGCAACAATCTACAGAGATATCCTTAATGTTACTCAGAAAACTCGTCATAGGTTTAATTCGTTTGAAGTACTTGTGCTAAATGGTACGCTCTTAGAAAAAAATCCCTATTATCTTTAGCATTGGCTACCGTATATAGACCTCCAGGGCCTTACGCCGATTTTCTAAAAGAGTTTGCTGACTTTCTATCAGATCTTTTGGTCAACGTCGATAAAGCATTAATTGTTGGAGATTTTAACATACACGTAGATAATTCAAATGATGCGTTAGGGGCTGCGTTTACAGATTTATTAAACTCCTTCGGGGTCAAGCAAAACGTCCCCGGACCAACTCATCGTCTTAATCATACACTTGATTTAATTATATCATATGGAACCGATCCAACCGATATAGATATCATTCCACAAAGTGATGATGTCACTGACCATTACATGGTAACTTGCATATTACGTACTGCTGTAATATGTCATGCTGCGCCACGTTATCGACCAGGTGGAACAATTCTTCCATCCACCATAGATCATTTCTCAAATAGCCTATCTGATCTGTCTCAGCTGCTGCCCGAACCCAAACAAACAGATGAACTAGACGAACTAACTAGCACTATGAGCACCATTCTCTCTAGAACATTGGATAATGTTGCACCCATTAGATTAAAAAAGGTCAAAGAAAAAAGTATAGCACCATGGTACAATAATACTACGTATGTTTTAAAGAGAGAAACCTGTAATTTAGAGCGTAAGTGGAAAAAAACTAATTAAGAGGTCTTTAGAATCGCGTGGAAAGACAGTATGTCACGTTAAAAAAAGGCCCTTAAAACGGCCAGGGCTGAGCACCTCAGCAAATTATTAGAAAACAACTGAAATAATCCAAGGTTTTTATTTAATACCGTGGCTAGACTAACAAATAAACAGACGTCGTCTGAACAAAATACCATGTTACAGTTTAGTAGTAATGATTTCATGAACTTCTTCACCGAGAAAATTGAAAGCATCAGAATCAAAATTGTAAACGTTCAATCTTTGCTCGCGCCCTATAATTCAGCCGCAATTATCACCCCGCAAGAACAATTACAATGCTTTACAACCATAGAACAAAAAGAGTTAAATAAACTTATCACTTCATCTAAAACAAAAACATGTTTATTAGATCCTATACCAACTAAACTATGGAAAGAAGTGTTACCTATAGTGGAAGAGCCACTTCTCAATATTATTGACTCATCTTTATCTTTAGGTCATGTTCCAAGAACGTTCAAGCTGGCAGTTATAAAACCTCTTATTAAGAAACCACAATTAAATCCAAATAACCTAGCAAATTACAGACCCATTTCAAATCTTCCATTTATGTCAAAAATATTAGAAAAAGTTGTGTCCGCTCAACTCGGCTCTTTCTAGCAAGAAAACGACATCTATGAAAAGTTTCAGTCTGGATTCAGGCCACATCATAGCACCGAAACTGTGCTTGTTAGAATCACAAATGATTTACTTTTAGCTTCGGACCAAGGCTGTATCTCAGTACTAGTTTTACTTGATCTTAGTGCTGCGTTCGATACTATAGATCACACAATACTCTTAGATCGACTACAAAATTACACTGGTGTTCAAGGACAAGCATTAAGCTGGTTCAGGTCATACTTATCTGACCGCTACCATTTCGTCTACTTAAATGGAGAAAAATCGATCATAACTTCGGCAAACTATGGAGTGCCGCAGGGATCTGTGTTAGGCCCTTTATTATTCTCAATATATATGCTGCCACTTGGTAATATTCTAAGGAAACATGGAATTAGTTTCCATTGTTATGCTTATGACACTCAAATATATATTTCATCACGGCCAGATGAATACACTAAATTATCCAAATTGACAGATTGTGTTAAAGATATAAAAGATTGGATGACGCGTAATTTTCTTTTATTAAATCCAGACAAGACAGAGGTAATACTTATCGGTAGGATGCCCTGTTACTTTATCTGCTACAGTAAAAGACCTGGGTGTTATATTAGACTGCAACCTGTCTTTTGAAAAGCATATCTCATATGTTACAAAAACAGCCTTTTTCTACCTTAGAAACATTGCTAAGCTACGTAATATGCTATCAGTCTCTGATGCAGAAAAGTTAGTTCATGCATTCATGACCTCGAGACTAGATTACTGTAATGCTTTATTAGCTGGTTGTCCTGCATCTTCAATAAACAAGCTACAGTTAGTGCAAAATGCAGCCGCTAAAGTTCTTACTAGATCAAGAAAATATGATCATATAACACCGAATTTATCATCACTTCATTGGTTACCTATAAAGTTCCGTATTAATTACAAGGTATTGCTTTTGACTTATAAAGCTCTAAATGGATTAGCTCCAGTCTATTTAACGGATCTTCTATCGCCCTACAATCCATCGCGCTCTTTAAGATCACTAAATTCGAGGCTTCTGGTCATTCCTAGGATATCCAGATCCACCAAAGAAGGCAGAGCATTTTCACATTTAGCTCCGAAGCTCTGGAATAGCCTTCCTCATATTGTTCGTTGCTCAGACTCGCTCTCCCAGTTTAAAACTAGACTAAAGACGCATCTATTTAGCCAGGCATTCATATAAATTTTTTATCTTACAGTTACTGTAAATTCGGCCTCTAGTTCATAAACGCCAGAGGAGAACTGGCCCCCGACTGAGCCTGGGTTCTCCCAAGGTTTTTTTTCTCCATTGGTACCCCTTTTCCACCAACAAGAACCAGGTGCTGGTTCAGAGCCAGAGCCAGAGCCAGAGCTGGTTCGGAGTTGGTTCGACTGACAAGCTTACTAAGAACCGGTTTGCCTTTCCACCGGCTTGAGAGCCACAACAGAGCCAGATCTTACGTCACTTCATACGTGTCATGTTGCCCAGCAACGCTAGTGCGGTAGCGCCAAACACAAACAAGCCAGGCTTGTTCAAGATGCATCGGCTTCTCGCAAATCGATCGCCGTATGACATCAAAGCACTGCGAAAGCGATCCAAAAGCACAAGGAGTCGGATGATCTCCAAACACTCCCGCAGCACCGTTCGGTCCGCGCCGCTCCGATGCATCTCGAACAAGCCATCAACAATAATGGACGTTGCGGTACTATGGATGCTCATGGGTTTGCAAAAATACATCGCAATCCAACGCGTTTGTGCAGCTCGCCGTAACTTACATAGAAGGATATTATAATCAAGCTGCTATTAGCTCGACTAGCTGCTATTTAAAAATGGCGGTCACAAGTTTCTATTCGTCTTGTTGGTCACGGTAACCCCGCCCCAGCCCCTGACGCAAGCGGTTCTTACTTGGCTCTGTTCTAGACCAGCAACAATTTGGTGCTACTTAAGAACCACTTTTCCTGGTTCGGAGCTGGTGCTTTGCGTGTGGAAAAACAAAGAAACGAATTGAAACTAGGCTCTGGCTCTGAACCAGCACCAGCTCTGCCTTGGTGGAAAAGGGGTATGGGTCACCTGATGGAGTTTTAGGACGCCATTAGGTCACTTGATGGAGTTTTTTCGGTTCCTTGCCACTGTTGCCTTTGGCTTGCTCAGTTGGGAATATTCAAATTAATTAACCAATAATACCATTGATCAGCTCTACCAAACTTGGATGTCTTTTTTCCAGAAATAAACAAACATTAAGTTGTTTTGATTGATACTGTGAAGCAGCTTTGATACAATCTGTATTGTGAAAAGCGCTATATAAATATATTTGACTTGACTTGACTTAATGGAGTAGTTAACTTTTAAAAAAACTTTTGCTGATAATTTACTCACCCCCATGTCATCCAAGATGTCCACGTCTTTCTTTCTTCAGTCGAAAAGAAATTAAGGTTTTTGATGAAAACATTCCAGGATTTTCTCCATATAATGGACTTCATTGGGAGCCAAACGGTTCAAGGTCCAAAAGACAATTTCAGCGCAGCTTCAAAGGGCTTTAAACGACACCAGAAGATGAATAAGGGTCTTATCTAGGACCCTTCGAGTCATGACTCGAAAAAGATTTGTTAATTTTGATGAACGAGTTCAAACAGGACAGTCACGAACGCTCATAACAGAACAGAGCAAGGCGAGCATTTGTGCTTAAAAAACTTAAACTTTTTTATTTATTTTTTAAATGAACGATGGTTTCGCTAGATAAGACCCTTATTCATCGTCTGGTGTCGTTTAAAGCCCTTTGAAGCTGCACTGAAACTGTCTTTTGGACCTTGAACCGTTTGGCTCCCAATGAAGTCCATTATATGGAGAAAATCCTGGAATGTTTTCATCAAAAACCTTAATTTCTTTTCGACTGAAGAAAGAAAGACGTGGACATCTTGGATGACATGGGGGGTGAGTAAATTATCAGCAAAAGTTTTTTTTAAAGTGAACTACTCCTTTAATATTCTTTTTCTAATAATTTTTATTATTCCGGACAAAATTTTGGCGTGCTGCTCCTCCCGCACCGTTTGTCACAGACCCCTGAGTGAGGTGTCAAATCGACCGCCTCATTGAGAAGAGGTGTGTGTTATGTTGCTCCTAATGTCTTTATATAAACAATTCTATATTTGCACACAGAGCAACACTCACACACATTTTCTGGTTCACTCACTTCTTCTTGAACTGTTTTATTTATCAGAGAACTCCGTCAATTACAGAACACTGACATATCACTGTTCATATAGCCTAGCACAACATTTAGCTACATATATAACATTTCCTCCCCACTAAGATAGGGTATCCATTAACACAAAATATACGTTCTTTAACACAACCTAAATGACACACTTTTCCGTGCACAACATAAGAGATACATTTGCACAGGTTTTTTTTTCCTTTTCCTTTTTTTGTCCTGTCTTTTCCATAACAAAACCTTGCGCCCACTTTTCCTCCCCTTTCCGATAATCACGCACAAGGACTGGCTCCCCAACATCAAACTGTCTGGCCTTAGAGTGACGTTGGCGCCGTTGTTGTTGGGCATCCTGTGACCAGTGTACTTCTCCTGCAACACTGCGTTTCAGGCAATCCAGTCGAGAGCGCAGCCTGCGTCCTAGGAACAACATAGCCGGCGTTTCTTTCGTTGTTGCATGAGGGGTGTTTCGGCATGTCAGAAGAAACGTATCAAGTCTCTGACACACACGTGCTGTGCCTTTGGACACTTTTAAGGCATGTTTGAACGTCTGCACAAACCGTTCGGCCAAGCCATTGGTGGCCGGTATGGCGCTGGTATGGCGCTGAGCGGATGTGTTTGACTCCATTGGCCTTCAGGAATGCACTGAATTCTTCAGCACAGAATTGAGGTCCGTTGTCACTCACAAGGATGTGTGGAATGCCATAGCGACCAAAAAGGCCCCTGAGCACTTGAATGGTCATGCTGGCAGTTGTGCTGTCCATAATATGCACCTCAGGCCACTTAGAATGTGCATCCACAGCGACCAAGTACATATGTCCTTCAAATGGACCTGCAAAGTCCACATGTATCCTTTCCCAAGGAATGGAGGGCCACATCCAAGGGTGTAGATGTGTTAGCCCAGGCTCTTTTTGTACGTTCTGACAGGAGTGGCAAGAGTGGCCTGGAGCTCAATTTGAAAGTCTATGCCGGGCCACCAAACATAACTGCGTGCCAAGCTCTTCATCCTCACTACACCTGGATGTGCTGAGTGGAGCTCTTCCAGCACTCGGGGGCGCAGTTTAGGTGGCACTACCACTCTCAAACCCCACATGAGGCATATCCCTGTTGTATTGTGAGATCATGCCGACGCAACAGATAGGGCGACAGCTCTTCACCTGTGCCCCTCACAGCTGGAAAATGACCAGTTGAGACCATTTCTAAGACACAAGATAAGGTGGGGTCAGACAAGGTGTCACATCTGACCTCCGTGCTACTGACTGGTAGTGTGTCCAACTGAGAGGTGTAGAATACCCCTAACGCTGCATTCGGGCTGCAGCCATTGACGGTGTACTTTTAAATGGACTCAGAATGGAGGTCAGTGGACAATGATCAGTGAGTAGGGTGAACTTGTTACCATAGAGGCACTGGTGGAACTTGCGTTCTCCAAAAACTATCGCTAGCGCCTCCTTCTCAATCTGAGCATAGTTTTGTTCTGCCTTGCTGAGAGTTCGTGATGCATAGGCTATAGGTCTTTCCTCACCATCAGGCATGACATGCAAGAGCACAGCTCCGACCCCATAAGGCGAAGGCAGCTTAGGATTGAAGTGGGTCAATACTTCCTGTGATACAAGTAGTGCTTTAGATGTCTGGAACGCTGACTCACAGGCTGCCGTCCACTGCCATTTCTTCCCTTTATTTAGCAGTTCATTCAGTGGTTTCATGACTGTGGCTAAGTCGGGAATGAAACGTCCGTAATAGTTTAACATCTCTAGGAACGAACGTAGCTGACTGACATCACCTGGTGCAGGTGCTACCACAATGGCACGTACCTTCTCTGGTGACTTGTGGAGTCCATCTGCGTCAGTGATATGGCCCAAGTATTCCACAGACTCCTGGAAAAACAGGCACTTCTCTGACTTGAGATGCAGGCTTTGTTCCTCTAGCCTTCCCAGGCAACCGATTAAAACGAAATAGCCCTTTTTGTGTAGAGATAGTCAGCAGCTCCCTAGACTTCTCTTCTACCTCCATCTGTATATAGGCTGTATATAGGCATTTGATAAGTCTAACTTACTAAAGTGTTTGTCTCCTGCTAGAGAGGTAAAAAGGTCCTCCAATGCGTGGAATTGGATACGTATCCACGCAAAGAGCTGGGTTGAGAGTGACCTTGAAATCCTCACAAAGTCTTAAAGTGCCATCCTTTTTGCTGACAGACACCACAGGCGTGGCCCAATCACTATGCTCCACTGGTGAGATTACTTCAAGCTCAGTCAGTCATTTAGTTCGGCCTCAACTCGAGGTCTAAGAGCATATGGCACATTACGTGGCGGACAGAATTTGGGTACACTGTTTGGCCTAATAATCAATCTGGCCTTAATTCCCTTCATTGTGCCTAGATTTTTAGAGAAAACAGCTGAGTGTCTCTTTAACACCATCTCCAAGTTGTCTTTCTCTCTTTGCTCAATTAAATGCACAGTCTTTAGGTCTTTCTAGTTCGGTTTAATAACTCTCATCCACCATCTACCAAACAGTGCGGGTGCATCCACTTTAACTACATACAAGGGCAAATCAGCACATTGCTTGTTTAACTGTACTTGCACCTTAATGACCCCTTCTGTCGCCAAAGGCTCACCAGTGTATATCTTGAGCATGACATCAGTGGGTTGCAGTGACAGTTGACCCAGCATGCTTGTGTACTGTTTCCAAGGAATCAACGACACAGCAGCCCCTGTATCCAATTCCATCTCCATTTTTTCCCATTTACTACAGGCAGCACTGAGATGTGTGAATATTTCCCTTTTTTCGACAAGGAGTACAGTCCCAACTCACAGCCAGTGTCAGATATAGTTTCCTCACTTTCATTTTCATCTCCCCTTGCTTCAACGTGATAAATTCTCTTCTTTCTATCTTTTACACTGCGCTTAATTGCGTTACCTTTCTGTTCAGGTTTTTCCACTTTCTGTTTCCATTCTCTGCCTTGGCTCCTTTTGGTTTTGCTCTTACACATGTGCTTAGTGTGGCATTTCCTCCCACACTGGTGGCAATCACAATCTTTGTACCAGCAGTCCTCATCAGTATGGGTTATGATATAGTATATAGTTTTCCCGCAATGGCGGCATTTTTGTGAAAACACCGCGTTCACTTTAAGCGAGCCACTGAAAGGGCACCTATTATGGCATTTAAAATGTTCCTAATATTGCTCTGGGAGTCCCCAACAACAGTTTTACATGCATACAATGACAAAAAACACTTTTGTTGTCCTGTAATATGCATTTATTTTTATCTGATTTGCTCACCGATTCCCAAATGAATCGTTCGACGACTCATTTTTCAAACCCCTCCTTTGCGTGACGCTAATCTGCGGTGATTGGTCAGATGAACCAGTCAGGCGTATCTTATTCAAATAACTTGTCGAGGTGACGTCATAAAGCTAGAGAGAAAGCATCGTTCGTCTATCGATTCATATCAGCGACTCAGTCGACTCTTACTTTTGAGAGACAATAAGTTTGTATACGGTGAACTTTCATATTTAACACTCTGCAGGATGTTTTCGTTCACTTAGATCTATGTTACACACTACATGAAAGGTAATTTTCAAAATTCCATAACAGGTGCCCTTTAACTGCTGCACGTCGCGCGATGCTGTCTCTGCAGATACAGCGTAATCGACTGCTTTCTGAAACGTGAGATCTTTCTCCGTCAAAAGGTGCTTCTGCACTCTTAAGTCCACAAACAAATCTGTCCCTTAGAGTGTCTTCCAAGTAAGCACCAAACTCACAATGTTCCAAAAGTTTTTTTAGTACCGCGACATACTGTGCATACTGTGCAATACTGTGCATACTGTTTCTCCTTCCCTCTGATTTCGCTTGTGAAATCTCTCCGCAATCACGAGCGGCTTTGGAGCGAAATGAGCCTGCAACACTCTCACAATATCGTAATAACTCATATCTCCAGGCTTGTCGGGAGCAACCAAACTTCTAAGTTGTCCATATGTTTTCGATCCCAGCACACTAAACAACACAGGCACTTTCTACGTGTCACTAATCTCATTAGCCGAGATGTAATGTTCAAAACATTCAATATACGTTGCCCACTGCTCACCGGCCTAATCAAAGGGATCCATATGTCCAATTATTCCAGCCATGATGTGTCTGCTTCTGGAGGCTTGCACTGTAACGTTAGACTCTTCGGAAGAAGACTGACTGCTAACACTAGCTCACTAGCTATTTGTCTTCAGCGTGGTTGTTCTTTTTTTTCCAACTTGACCAACACCGGCTGTTCACTCACAGATGCCGTGAAAAGTCTTCAGGACTACACAACTCGTCGCCAATATGTGTTATGTTGCTCCTAACGTCCTTATATAAACAATTCTATATTTGCGCACAGAGCTACACTCACATGCATTTTCTGGTTCACTCACTTCTTCTTGAACTGTTTTATTTACCAGAGAACTCCGTCAATTACAGAACACTGATGCGCCCTAGTGGTCACTGTTCATATAGCATATCATTTAGCTACATATATAACAGTGTGGTATTCTGGGTGGTTGCTAGGGCGTTGCTAGGCAGTTGCTAGGGGATTCTTGGTGGTTGCTCTGACTAGGGCTGGGCGATATGGCCAAAAAAATCACGATCATTTTTTTAATATCAGTCAATATCGATAATTATCACAATAAATGGCAAATCTTTATTTCTTTCAAGTTTTGCTCCTAAGTGAAAGTTGTAGAAACCAGGGCCCGGTTCCCCAAAACGTTCTTATCGCTAAGTAGTTCTTAACCTATTCCTTAACCTCTCTCTTAACCTTATGGCACGATTCCCGACACGTTCGTACGCTAAGTATATCTTCTGTAAGTCACACTTTCGTAAGGTTGGTCTGGGCTGAGTTTCCCGAAACCTTCTTAACGCTACGTCGTTCTTAAGTTACACCTTAAGCTGTACCTTATCATTAATACGTGTTTCCCGAAACGTTCTTAGTTAAGTATACCTTCTGTAAGTCATACTTTCGGAAGGTTGGTCTGGACCACTCTTAGCTTTACCTTATCACTGTTAAATGTCTATATGAATATAATTCTGAAGTTTTAATACACCCAGACAGTGTTCAATTAGGCTAATTCAAGTGTTTTCATGCAAAGAATAAAATTGTCATTACACTGATTGTTGTTAGAATTTTAATTATATTATTATATAGACAATAATACAATTTTATAAATTTATTTTAATTAAAGAGCGCTTTTAAAGGCGGGTACTGTCAGTTAAGTCCTATTTGGACGCTAATATTGTTTATCATGGGCTCGTACGGTATTTAAAACATTTACAGGGGTAAATCGGTTATTTTAGTGCCGTCCGAATCCATAATATCAGTGTTTTTTCTCACTCAACCCGCGTAAAAATCTCTGTGCAAATTAGTACCTACTGATTTTTGACAAACAGGTCGTGTGGTAATTGAATTGCCGTCTGAATCCACATCTCTGAGTTTACAAGAAGAGATTCAAAATTCACTGTTTAAATCCTTTTTGATCACTACCGTGCACCGTAGCTATGACGTACACTTTTATTACTGAAATGCTTGAAAGTATTTACAAGAACAATATTTCATCGCAGCTCACCTCAAAAATGGGAAAAAACAAAAATGGGAAAGAGAAGAAAGCACATAAAAAATTTAAATGGTTATTATGGCAGCAATATATGATGCAATTTTAAAATATGTAGGCAAGGCTATTATAGGTTGTTATAGTTTGGATAATTTTTTATAATATCCCATGAGTCCTTGTAAATGCAATTTCAACTATTTCTGAAGTGCTTCTTTTATAAAGAACAGCGTTTTCTCACATAAACAGCCCCTGTACGAGAGAATAATTGATTCGCGAGTCATCGATATCAACAGATTCAGCACCATCGCCACGGACAGCACCCGGTAACGTCGCACGTAAGAAGGTATATCTTAAGCAGCTTTCTAAGGTATAGTTCGGGGAACACGCCTAGAAATGGTATACCTTCAGTTAAGTTATACCTTAAGAGTCTTCTTAGCGCGCTAAGAGTGAGCGTTATCGGGAAACCGGGCCCAGGACCATTCGTAAGCTCTCTCTTAGCGTTGTTTGAGCTCGAGACACTAGTCGCCGCCACTGTGCAGCAGTCTTTAGACATCAGCGCAGCGCAGTACAAGTCAAACTATGGTATGTTGACTATGTTGTGTCTCAACAATGATTTTATATTTTATGGACATTTTAAGACTAATAATAAAATAGGTTCGCAATGGATACAGGCCTATTTATGAAGTTGACTTTATTTGGTATCAATAATATGGTGGTGATTAGCCGAGGCTATTTCATAATGTCATTAAAGCGTTTAAATTGGCAATCACTTTTGATAGGCTAATTAAAATCTGGCAAACAATTTGGCTCTAAATGGCTAAGATCTATAAATGGGTAAGCATGGTGGTGTCTAGTAACTGACCAACTATGTCACATTTTTCAAAACTCTACACACAATTCCCAAAACTTCACACACAAAATGCAAAATGCCTCACATCTCCTTCAAAAATGTCATAAACACATGTCAGAATGAAGCATTTGCATCAAATGGCAAACATTTATTTCATAATAGTGCATTTTTGGATATACCTTGTAAACATTGTTTTTCTAAATCTAAAGCTCTTTGGTCATTCTTACACTTATCTACATTTCAATACAATATTCTACAGTGAAAGTAATCTTCTGAGAGGGGTAACAAGTACACTGTAGTCAACAATGCAATGTAGTAACATTTATTAGGCCAACATTACTGTTGTATACAGTAGCATACAACTAAACCATAAACATATGTAAACCAAAAGTATATTCTTTAGAATACAGTAAAGAACACAATTGAGTGTGGGGGGTCTCTGTGTTGGCATCCATTGTTCAAAACAGGTAATCTGACCTTTGACCTTTTATAGGCTTATACTACAGTAAAGCAGTGATTGGTTAGTGATCAGTAAAGCAATTAGTGTTTGCACATATGAGGAGTGTGTGTGTGACCTGGTGAATAAGTGTAGCATTTCGATTGGTTATGTTTGGAAAAGGAAAGCAAGTAAATTCCTGCTAGATTTTTGTGTTTTAGGTAGAGAATTGTATGTAGTCTTTTGAAAAAGTGTTTTATGCAATTGACTGAGTCAAAGGCTGAGAAATAGCTTATGGTTTTGTAGATTTGGTGTGTAGGTTTGCACTTTGAGTGAGAGGTTTCAGGGCCGGAGTGGGACTCATTTTCAGCCCTGGAGTTTCATGCCTTAGACCGGCCCACTTTATTTCCCGACTGACTATATTAAAATAATGTAATTAAAACTTCAGTATATAAGTCAGCAATAGTGCACTCTTCTGTACAGCCTTATAATTCATTGTATTTTTCCCAAATATAATTTTCTATTCAATGCAAAAGCCTTACACAGGGTTTTATAAATACAGAGGTCCCAAAAGTGATCTTGCTCGGGGGCATATTATTTTTCCACTGTCATTGTCAAAGAACTTAGGCTATGCATATCTGTGTTAAATAGGAATCCATTGCAATAAAGTTATTCTCATTCTGGGCACAGTATGCAATAGGCTATTGCTTTACCTGCTCTCCTCTCTCATCTCCATCTCCTTCTCTCGTTCTTCTTCTCTCAGTCTCTTTATCTTTACCTGTAAATATCCCCTTCCCGAAGCTGAGCTTTGATACAGTCTTTGCAAACTGATTATTTATGTTGGTCGTTTAAAACTTCTATCGCAAAACAGCTGTTTAGTTTGCCACTTGCATCTTATCTCGTGAAGCGTCGCGATGGGATTCGCGCACGGCTCGCGCTTCTCTGAACATAAATCCTGCTTTGATCGGTCATCTCAAACATTTTGAGATATCACACTTTGATAATTTAATTTATATATTTGACTGATAACTTAAACTATGTTAAAATAAATATTACTGGAATAATTTGAGGAATGGTTCATTTGCATAGAACGTGTTGTCTTTCTTAACGCCGTAATGCACCTTCGCGTGAAGTGCAAAATCAATTCCTGAGCAATCGATGCCAACTAATTCAGCACCTTCACTCGGGACAGCGCCTTTGTAACGTCGAACGTAAGAGGAGCGTGTTAAGAAGCTTAAGGGACACTTCGGGGAACACACTTAGGAACATAAACAACTTCGGTAAGATATATCTTTTTGAGTCTTCTTAGCGCGCTAAGAGTGAGCGTTATCGGGGAACCGGGCCCAGAGCGTTATTTGTGGTTTTAAACTAGCCTAGCCTACTCTTTATTGTCAGAACATATCATGACAAACACTTGCCAAACAGGTGAACATTTCACAAAACTGAGGTTAAACTTTCAAACATTTGAAATTTTTCTATAACAAAATAAATATCTGAAAAGAAAAATATATTTCTTAGTTTCTGCATGTGCTAATGGGATATTGTTTCAAGTCTTGAAACAGGTTTCTGTTGCCTGACTTTGATGGCACATATCTTCAGCACAGTTTTACTGCAATATTAATATTACATGTTTTGTCTCGAAATGCATATTTGACAGTGAGTTGACAGTAAATCTGAATCCTAACTCAAGCTAATACTACTATGTTAAATTTATCTTCATTAACAAAAACAGTAATATCTGTTTAAAATCCTAAAATCCTTAAAAACTATTTTTACGACCACATTTTTACTTTGTAAAATGTAA
Source organism: Chrosomus eos (assembly GCA_036326025.1). Classification (NCBI taxonomy): domain Eukaryota; kingdom Metazoa; phylum Chordata; class Actinopteri; order Cypriniformes; family Leuciscidae; genus Chrosomus; species Chrosomus eos. The sequence continues at coordinate 13,917,094 of CM070830.1, read as the reverse complement.
TATTCTGACTGTTTGAGTTTTACTCAAATTAACCATTATTAGTAATCCAGTACCATGCATTTAGATCATGATAACCACAGATAAAAACAGGCATAGCCTATATAGCACCTCACTATCATGGCAAAATGTAACCTTATGTTTTCATATTTGTATGAAAAACAGTAAATACATTGTTAAATACTGTAATTATATTCTATTAGTCATTTAATACATTGTCTACATTAATAATATAATACAATTCAATATGTATATCCCACAATTCATGGTGCAGATAATTTTACTAGGCTAACGTTACAGTAAATCCATGGTAAATAGATACGGTATCAATTCAGATTCTGACTATCGTTGCGCACAGTGTTTGTCAGCGCTGTTTCATCTGCCTTTAAAAATAGACATGTGTGTTCTTTGCTGAATTCAAGTGCTTCTCACTGGATCTCGTCACCGAGACCGATCAGAGTAAACGCGTCTGCTCTATAGTGAGTTTGCGCTGCGCTGCCGTTTGGACTTTGAGCCGAGCAAATTAATGGTCCGTGTGGCGCGCGGTTCATATGAGTTTCATTCCGCTTTTGGCGCTTAAACATTATCGAACATTTATCGAACTCTTGATATAATTTTATCGAGAAAAAATTATATTGTGATAATTATCGTTATCGTTTTATCGCCCCAGCCCTAGCTCTGACGTTGCTAGGCGGTTGCTTGGGTGTTCTGGGCAGTTCCTATGGTGTTGCTAGGCAGTTGCTAGGGTATTTTTGGGTGGTTGCTAGGGCATTGCTAGGTAGTTGCTAGGGTTTTCAGGGTGGCTGCTAAGGTATTCTGGGTGGTTGCTATGGTGTTACACGCCTGTGGTTGCTAGTTGTCACAGATGGTTACTATAGGAGTTCTAAACATTTTCTTGGCATGATTTAGAACTTACCTAATCACTATTAGCATTTAGCTATTCACAGCTAGCATGTGTAGCATGTTGGAAGTCATGTTTGCTAGCATGAGTCAAAGAGCCAACCCCCATCTCTATACAATGTTCTGATGCAGAGATATAGGTCTTGCAAAATGGGTTGCTAGGGTACTCTGTTTGGTTGCTAGGGAGTGCTTTGGCAGCTGCCAGTCATGCAATTCCAAAGGCTGCTTGTCAGTATGAATGATATAAACCAGGGATAGGCAATGTTGAAGCTGGAGTGCCGCTGGCCTGCAGAGTTTAGCTCCAATCCTGATATAAACTCAGCTGCCTTTAGCCTTAGTAATACTGAAGACATTGATTAGCTTGTTCAGGTGTGTTTGATTAGGGTTGGAGCTAAACTCTGCAGGACAGCGGCACTCCAGGATCGACGTTGATATAAACCAACTCCCATGCCTCTGTGACATTTAGAAAGGAAGATATCCCTCTATGGATTTTGGTTGCTAAGGTGGTTGACAGTGGTTGCTAGGGAGGAGCTAGGAAGTGTTGAGGTGATTCATGATTGGCTGTTTGCTGGCCCGAGTCAACTGAGACCACCCTCATGATCCTATGACAATTCAGTCTGGAGATATCCCTTTGATCTCTTTCAATGGAAGTCTATGGAACTTGTTGCTAAGGTGCTCTAAATGGTTGCTAGAGCGTGGCTTGAAGGCTTCACAATGATCCTGAGAGACTGATTGGTCGTCTGAGAATTTTTTTATTGGTTATAAAGTAATTGGTCATCTGAGTATTTTTATAGAGTTCTTAAAATCTTTAGTAACGGGTGCCTTTAGTTCGGCCTATAGACCTTATTCAGAGCAGCGCCATGACAGGTATGAAAGTGAGGCTGTGAGGGATAGACTTACCGTGTTTCTAATGGAATCCACTGTAAAAAGCTGAATAAAGCTCCTAGATTATTACAATTTTACACAGCTTATATTGTCGAGAGTTTTTTGTCAACTGAAATTTCTTAGAAAGAATTTTTTTCAGTGTTTCATGAGCAGAACAATCCGAAAACACATTAAATAACTTTACAGCCCATTGAAGAGATGCATGTCTATCCCTCACAGCCTCGCTTTCATTCTGATTAAAAATCAAAGATGGCACTGCCGTGAATAAGGCGTATGGCCTATGGTTGCTAGGGTGCTGTAACGGGTTGCTAGGGTGTGTCTAGGCAGTGGCTGCGGTATTCTGAGTGGTTGCTAGGGCATCGCTAGGCAGTTGCTAGAGTGTTCTGGGTGGTTGCTATGGTGTTGCGAGGTGGTTGCTAAGGTATTCTAGGTGGTTTCTAGGCAGTTGCTAAGGTATTGTGGGTGGTCATTAGGGTGTTGCTAGGGTGTTCTAGGTGGTTGCTAGGCAGTTGCTAGAGTGTTCTGGGTGGTTGCTAGGGTGTTCTAGGTGGTTGCTATGGTGTTCAGGGTGGTTGCTATGGTATTTTTGGTGGTTGATATGGTGTTAAGAGGTGGTTGCTAAGGTATTCTAGGTGGTTTCTAGGCAGTTGCTAAGGTATTCTGGGTGGTCATTAGGGTGTTGCTAGGGTGTTCTAGGTGGTTGCTAGGCAGTTGCTAGAGTGTTCTGGGTGGTTGCTAGGGTGTTCTAGGTGGTTGCTATGGTATTTTTGGTGGTTGCTATGGTGTTACTAGGTGGTTGGTAGTTGTCACACATGGTTACTCTGGAGTAGTGTTGTCAAAAGACTCGGCACTTCGGTACCAAGTCGATACTAAAAAAAAATTACATTGCGGAATGTTCAGAAATTCAAATCCAAACTGTCACTTTTACACACACAGACACCAAAGGGCCTGACAACCCTGCGTCTCTCCCTCTCTGATTTATAGACCCCTTATCAGTTGGTAAACATGGTGACGTTTTTCTGTGGGCGGAGCTTAGTTGGCTGCAGAACGATCCCTTTGGCCGCTTCCCTAACGTTATTTTGCAAGTTTTGTTAGCTTGTTTTTTAACAATGACTGGAGAAAATCCGGTTTTATCTTAATGTGCAAGGTCACTCAGTGTCCAGGACCGCGATTTTTATTTGCAAAAGTTAATTTTAACGAACGGAACCAGACGTAAAAAAAGTTTTACGGCTGACCCGTACACGCTCACTCAATGGACGATCTGACAGGATTAACACTACCTCGGTTGAGTGGCCTGACTTCTACACCTACCTGATAGAGAAATTGAGCGTAAAGAGAAACTGAGGGCATATAAATCTTTAGATGCCTATAACTATGTGCTGAATGGTCATGTACAAGACTTGTGTGTACGATCCGCAGTTCTGCCGAGCCAGCGCCGAGAAGACGACAATGTAAACAGTGACAGTACGTGCAATGTTAATGATGTGAATATTTTCGAGAAATAAAAATTCCAGATACAGCATACTCATTTTTCATTGATTCTTGCACCCAACAACACATCAAGATGACATTCAACAATAATAATAATAATTTAAGCTCCTTATTATGTAGCCGAATCTGTGCTGGTTTGTATTAGCCGCCTGCAGTTTTCCGTTTGTTTTGCCTCCAGCTAGCGCCGTGACGTAACTGTGACGTTGGCTGATATGGGGTCTATTCGGTAAAACTTCAGACCTTTGTTTACAGATGGTCGATTCTGGTAACCCACTGCACAACACGACATTTTCCCGGGTTTGTTTCAGCGCCCAGCTTCTGCTGCCGACATGCGCAGTTGCACCTGCGTGACGTCAGTGTGACGTAGTGTGATAATTCCCCTATATTATCAAGCAGCAAATAAGTAATGACCTAAAATCTTCATAGCCACACCCTAGCAACCAGTTACAGCACCCTAGCAACAACCCCAAATGACTAATTAAATGTTAAATGAGCAATATCACACAAGAAGCCGTGCAATATCGCTGTATATCAGCATGGCTGTGATTCGGCCATAGGCACGAGGCCGCAGACCGAGTGCCGTACTGAAGGTACTCGTTACTAAAGATTTTAAAAACTCCAGAGTAGTGTTGTCACGGCACCAACATTTCAGTATTCGGTACTGTTGTAGAAATTTTAATATTGGCTGATTAATGAATATTGCTGAATACGGGAATACATTGAGGAAAACCGAACATGAGTTAGGAATACAAAACGGAGAGCCTTTTGTGTTCCTGGTGTTATATTTGTGCTGTTAACCTGTTCTGTAAGGGCTTAGCAGCTGAGGGTGGGGGACAGGACATGAAAGAAAAACACAGAAGAATACAGGGGGTCGTTAAAATGACCTTTTGTCTCCTCAGAAAACAAGAAACAATTTGGTTTTTCCTAGGGGGTAGAAAAAACCAGTCCAAACCAGTAGATACAGAAACTGGGAGGGAAGGATTTTACGATGTCAAAGAACTGGATAAATGCTTTGTATTTTGTGAGATGGTTAAGTTCTTCCTTCCCAGAGCCAGGTGGCTGTGGCTCTGGAAAGGGTCCTCAAATAAATAAACCTTTCACTTTAAAACAATTTTGCCTATTGAAAGTTCTTATACCCTTTGATGCTGTTTTTCAGTAATCCCTAAAAATTGCTATTACAGCTGGTGTCAGAAGTGTCAATCCTGTGCAGAACCTTCTTCTCCTGGTCCTGAGCGGATTTGATGGAAAGTGCACACCCCGGGCAGCAACAGGTGGACCGGTCTCATACCTCGACGGTTTGAGATAGATCTCAACAGGTTAAGAGAGAGAGAGCCAATACCCGCATTTCAGGACCAGAGGAAGAAATCCCACAAGGACCAAAAGAATCCGTGGCGATTACAGAAAAGAAAAAGCATCTTTGGTTAAGAAACTGCAAATTGTTTTATTGATGTTAAGTGTAAATGGATAATAATGAATGTTGAATCGGTTGCAGTGAGCATTTCGGGTAAGAGACGACTAAAATATATTCTTGCTGAAATGCTGTTTCATGCATAGTGAGTTTTTTACACTGTTAAAGAGTTGGGTTCCCATGCTAAACATGGACAAAGTTTCAAAACTGAAGTTGTAAGTTTGATGGAGTATTTCTGTTCCAAAAATACTCCTTCCGGTTTGTCACAAGTTTCGGAAAGTTTTTTTCGAGTATGGGTCTGTGTGACGTCAGGTGGGGCGGAATTTCCTTATACGGGTCTTATGGGCACTAATCCCGGTAGGGCGCGCGCGCGCAGCTGTAGCCTAGTGCGTGCGAGAGTACGCCTATGCCCGTCAGAGCGCTGGGCTCGGCTGCGCTGCAATAAAAAAAATGGCACCAAAAAAGTGTGTTTTTGGTTGCCAGGGCAAGACAACACTGCACAAATTTCCAAAGAACCCAGCGTTAAGGGACCTGTGGATGGATTTTGTTTTTCCAGAGCAGCAACGGAGTTGTGCAAGTGTTCTTGTTTGTTCCCTTCATTTCGACGGTAATAGTTGTATAAAGGCCCAGTTCGACGCCGGATTTGCAGATCGCCTAATACTTAAAGATGGAGCAGTCCCAACAATAAAGGTTCACGGTCGTGCGTTGGAACCGCAGGCGGTGAGTAAAACTGCTTCAAATGTCTGTGAGTTGTTAACTATCGGCGTGTAACGTTAAGCACAGCAAGTAAACAACATGATCACGTACAGTTAATGTATCGATGGAGGATGCGATGTATGGTGTGTGTGTGTTTGTGTGTTTAAATACATTTGTTCTCTTACGAGAGTATCTCTCGTACTGCGTAATATCTTACGCTATGGGGAATACTCTTTTCCTCGAGATATTGAAGCCAAAAATTATCCTTAATTTTAAATATGCAAAACGCTTTTGCAGCAGCAAGCAGACAAGGGCGAGACAGCTCGCGCGCCCATTGGCTGCCTTGCTGGAAAAGCTGCAGCCTATCGAGTGAGGCACTGCGTGACGTAATGACGAATGGGGTCGCTTCGCGCCCATTTCGTCATGTCCCGCCAGTAAAGGCGTGGTCTCGCCCTATAATACCCTCGATAGCTGTATTTCCTCTGATTTTTCTACTCTTCACGCGAAGCTCACGCATCGCTGGATCCAGAGTGAGAAGCCGCGCCGTTGACTTGTAGCCTTATCAGCGGGACGTCCCATCTTCTGAAGTCGCTGGCCCAGCCGCCTTCAACCGCCGTACCTGCTGCGCTTTCCGGCGTACTATATCCTTTACTCTGCTAAGTGTGTGTGTTTGTTTACGTGACGCAACACCCATTTCTACTGTTCTAAAAGAGCTGCGTCTTTTTAAAGATGCCTTCCTGTGGTTCTTGCCGAGCCCCACTCAGCGACGAGGACCGCCACGTCATCTGCGTGTCCTGCCTGGGTGAGGATCACGCGGCCACCGCGCTCGCTGACGGCGGATGCCATCATTGTGAACGCTTGCCTATGGTGACTCTGCGGACTCGCCTAGCTTCGTTCTCCGAGCCCGCATCCCAGCCCGCCGTGATGCCGCACCGCAAGAAGCGCCGCGCCCAGCGCGTGCCCGAGCTATTTCCAGCCCGCCAAAGCTCGCCGGTTCGCCCGCCAGCTTCGCCGGCTTCGCTCGAGTCGCTCCCAGACGGACAGCGGCCGCCGTCTGCCGCCGCGTCCGCACTTGAGCTCGACGAACTTACCGGAGACGGCATTGAAACTGAGCCGATGCGTCCGCTCTCTCAAGCCGTGGATTACATCGGCCTCGACTGAAAGGCGCTCGCGCAACTAACGCGCAATAGGCTGGACGGACGCTTTCTCGGGAAAGACGAAGCTCCGTCACAGTCGAGACCCGCGCCTTTCCCCCCCTGAATGGTGAGATACATTTGTGGCTAACGCTATCCGAGATGACGGAAGCTGAGCGCTCCGTGTTCCTCGACGTTCTCGCTCTGCTGGACGCCGCCCCCCTCAGCGCGGGCCCCGGCCGAGGATTGAGATAAAGCCCGAGGTCTCAAGGCCTTCCTAGTCTCTCTAGGAAAGCGACGGTGTTCAGTTCCCGCTGCGGCCGGATTTCCACCAAAACTTCTCGCTCGTTCAGTTCCAAGCAATGTGACTGTTCCAGTGTATTTCGCAGTGAGCAAGCTGGTTCCACAGCCCGCTTGCCTGCGCACAAAGGCCGTCGTTTCGGCTAACTAGCAGCGCCGCCAGGCCCGAGATCAAACACCGCGCTCTCGCTCTGCTGGACGCCGCCCCCCTCAGCGCGGGCCCCGGCCGAGGATTGAGGTAAAGCCCGAGGTCTCAAGGCCTTCCTAGTCTCTCTAGGAAAGTGACGGTGTTCAGATCCCGCTGCGGCCGGATTTCCACCAAAACTTCTCGCTCGTTCAGTTCCATGCGTTGTGACTGTCCCAGTGTATTTCGCAGTGAAGCAGCCGGTGTCTCAGCCCGCTTGCCTGCGCACAAAAGCCGTTTCTATGGCTACCCAGATAAATCCAATAAAGAGTGCATTTTCTGGTGTTCCGGCCACGGCCGATGGTGTTACGAGTGTTGTAAGAATGCCCACGTCTCAGTGCCCATTCCCACACCCAGACACAGCCCGCCACGGTGCAGGGCTAGCACAAATAAAACCAACTCATGTTGGTTGTGCAGAAAATGTAGTGAACGCGCCCATACAATGGCCGCTTACACTACACGATGCATGTCCCTTGGTTTCTGTAAAAACGAAACTAACACACATTTAGTCGGCGCGAGCCGACAGTGTTCTCAGTGCAGTAAATGTGCCCGCTGTTCCGCATTTCCTCACTGACACGCCGAATCCCACGGGATTCACCCCCGCTCGCTTTCTATGCACAACCCGTCACAGAGAAGCTGAGCGCGGCCAGGCTGCCCGCTGTGATTAGCGCGCACCTCGCACGCTGTGAACACAGCGTTGATTCAGTCGGCGCGAGCCGAGTGTTCTCCATGCAGAAAATGTGCCCGCTGTCTCGCGCCCGCATTTCTCACAGACACTCCGAATCTCACGGGATTCGCCCCCGCTCGTCTTCTCTGCACAACCCGTCACAGAGAGGCTGAGCGCGGCCAGGCTGCCGGCTGTGATCAGCGCGCGCCTCGCACGCTGTAAACACAGCAGTGATTTAGTCGCGCGAGCTGACAGTATTCTCAGTGTAGTAAATGTGCCGCATTTAGTAAATGTGCCCACATTCCCTCACACGCGCTGAATCCCACAGGATTAGCCCCGCTCGCTTTCTCTGCGCGTCCCGCCATAGAGAAGCTGAGCGCGGCCAGGCTGCCCGCTGTGATCAGCGCGCCCCCCGCCTCGAACGCTGTAAACACGGTGCTGTGTTCCCAGTACACAGGGGCTCTCGAGCCGCCGTCCTGCCGCGGCCAGAGCCCAGATTTCATTCTACCCCTAGCTATTCACGCAGATGCGTGGTCAAGGCTTCCCGGGGTATCAGAATGGGTGTTGAACACTATAACGAGAGGCTGTTCGCTACAGTTCGCTCAACGCCCCCGCCGTTATACGGCGCGAGTCGAAACTACGGTGTATAGCGAAGTGTTTCATCTACTTCGAGCCGAGATAGCGAAACTACTGAGAAAAGGGGCTATAGAACCTCTATCTCAGGGCGAAGGGGGCTTATACAGCAGATATTTTCTGGTACCGAAAAAAGATGGTGGGCTCAGACCCATTCTAGATCTGCGACTGCTGAACAGAACGCTCGGGAAGCGCCAGTTCAGAATGCTTACGACCAGGAAAATCCTCGCGCAAGTGCGCCAAGGAGACTGGTTCATGTCAATAGATCTGAAAGACGCCTATTTTCAAATACAAATAGCGTCCCATCACAGGCGATTCTTGAGATTCGCCTTCGAGGGCCAGGCATATCAATACACAGTCCTGCCGTTCGGCCTGTCCATAGCACCCCGTACGTTCACGTAGTGCATGGACGCGGCCCTCGCCCCCCTGAGACTTCGGGGCATGCGAGTTTTGAACTACTTGGACGATTGGCTGATTCTAGCTCGTTCACGAACGGAGCTCATAGAACACAGGGCCGCATTACTCGAGCACCTCAAGGAGCTGGGCCTTACAAACAATTGGGCGAAAAGCTCACTGCTCCCCAGTCGGAGAATTTCCTTTCTGGGAACAGTGTTAGACTCGCTATCCATGACAGCACGCCTGTCACCGGAGCGCGGATTGAATATTCAGCACGTCGCGAGATCCTTCCGCCACGGCTCTATAGTCCCGCTCAGAAGGTTTCAGAAAATGCTGGGTCTGATGGCCTCAGCAGCCTCCGTACTCCAGTTGGGCCTGCTCCGCATGCGCCCACTGCAGCTATGGCTAAAAGCACGAGTTCCCCCCAGGGCGTGGACCGCGGGTCTATTTCGCCTCAGGGTCGACCTTCAGTGCGTTTCAGCTCTGAAACCGTGGAAAGTGACCGACTGGTATCAGTCAGGTGTGAGTCTGGGGATCGCCTCGGGTGTGAAGGTGGTGTCTACGGACGCCTCCACATCGGGGCGGGGAGCGCTGCTCGAGGGCAGACCGCTAGCTGGCCTATGGTCAGTACGGGAGAAGCTCCTTCACATAAACTGCTTGGAATTAATAGCAGTCGACAAAGCGCTAAGGCGCTTCTGTCCCCAGATAATAGGCCACCACGTATTGGTCCGGTCGGACAACATGTCAGTGGTGGCGTACATAAATCGCCAGGGCGGCGTCAGGTCCCGAAACCTTTACAGGCTGACGGAACGCCTCCTGGTCTGGGCTCAGCACAACCTGCTCTCGCTGAGAGCGGCGCATGTGCCTGGTCACCTAAATGTGGGGCCAGACAGGCTGTCCAGAAACAACGTCCCAGCAGGAGAATGGTCTCTGCACCCGCAGACGATCCAGCTGCTGTGGGAAACGTTTGGCAAAGCGCAGGTGGACCTGTTCGCGTCCCAAGAAAATGCTCACTGCCCGAGATTCTTCTCGAAAAGCCGGGACGCGCTGGCCCATGTTTGGCCCCGCCGCCCCCCCTATATGCTTTTCCCCCTGTCTCACTCCTGCCTCAGGTGTTGGAGCGAATCAGGAGGGAGGGATGCCCAGTGCTACTCATAGCTCCGCTCTGGACAAACCAGTCGTGGTTCCCTGTCCTGATGCAGCTGACCAGCGCTGCCCCATGGCCTTTACCGTTGAGGAGAGACCTCCTCTCTCAGGCGGGAGGCTCGATTTGGCATCCTCGCCCGGATTTGTGGTCCCTGCACGCATGGGCCATCAACGGGTACCCGCTGACCTCCCAGAGGGAGTGTTAAACACGATCGTGTAGGCTAGAGCCCCGTCTACCAGACGGCTCTACACCTCGAAGTGGTCTGTGTTCTCTGCTTGGTGTCAAGCGTAGAGCTTTTCACCTGTAGACTGCGGGGTTACGGAAGTGCTTTCCTTCCTTCGGGAGCTACTGGATAAGGGCAGGACCCCTTCCACGCTCAAAGTATACGTGGCGGCCATAGCAACGTTTGTAAAACCGGTGTCTGGCCAGTCACTAGGAAAGAACGACTTAGTCGTGCGTTTCCTTAGAGGAGCTCGGAGGCTAAACCCTCCCAGGCCCCCTTCAGTTCCGACATGGGACCTTTCCACGGTCTTGGAGGCCATGAAAGGTGCCCCATTCGAGCCAATCCAGTCGTCAGACATCAAACACTTGTCTTTCAAGACAGCGTTTCTTATGGCTCTCGCTTCAGTGAAGCGCGTAGGGGACTTGCAAGCGCTCTCAGTGAGCGCGTCATGCATGGAGTTTGGACCTAATGACTCAAAGGTCATACTCAAACCAAAGCACGGCTACGTGCCAAAATCTCTCAACACACCGTTCAGGGCACAGGTGATTTCCCTGTCTGCCCTTCCGGTTCTCAATGAGGAGAAGGACGCGAGTCTCCTTTGCCCTGTCAGGGCACTAAGGGCTTATGTGTCCCGCTCGTCTGGTTTCAGACAGACTGAGCAGCTTTTCGTTTCGTTTGGCGGCCGTGCTAAGGGACTTGCCTCTTCGAAACAGAGCCTATCCAGATGGATAGTCGGTGCCATAGCGCTGGCTTACACTTCTAAGGGCCTACAGTGCCCTTTGGGTGCTAGAGCGCACTCCACAAGAGGCATGGCCTCCTCGTGGGCATGGTCTAGCGGGGTTACCCTGCAAGATATTTGTATGGCCGCGGGCTGGGCCTCGCCGTCTACATTTATAAAATACTATAACCTGGAGGTTCCCGCCTTGCAAGCTAAGCTTTTGGCGGTATAAAGTTCAGTGCTATCTGCCCGCTGTGCGGCTCAGATACTGAGTTTGACCTGCGTATTGCTCACTGACCGGTACAGCAGCTCATTAAATTGTCGACACACTTGTGGCCACCCAGTTCAGGCTGAATGTTCACCCTGACGGTATGGTCTATTTGTCACATGATCAGCTCCTTCGGATGCTATTTACAGGGAATGATGCTTCTAGCCTCTCTTCCCTCACTCTCTGTGAGTTTATGGTGATTATGCACTATATGCGCCCCGGGCTTCGGCCCCTGGGACTTTGGTGTTGGATCCCTACCAGCACGGCGTGTTGCATGGTGTTCCCCATAGCGTAAGATATTACGCAGTACGAGAGATACTCTCGTAAGAGAACGTACTCGGTTACTAACGTAACCTCGGTTCTCTCTAGAGAGGGAACGAGTACTGCGTATCTTGCCGTGCTTGGAATACGCTCTGGTTCGCTTCGGCGTTGAAAAATCAGAGGAAATACAGCTATCGAGGGTATTATAGGGCGAGACCACGCCTTTACTGGCGGGACATGACGAAATGGGCGCGAAGCGACCCCATTCGTCATTACGTCACGCAGTGCCTCACTCGATAGGCTGCAGCTTTTCCAGCAAGGCAGCCAATGGGCGCGCGAGCTGTCTCGCCCTTGTCTGCTTGCTGCTGCAAAAGCGTTTTGCATATTTAAAATTAAGGATAATTTTTGGCTTCAATATCTCGAGGAAAAGAGTATTCCCCATAGCGTAAGATATTACGCAGTACTCGTTCCCTCTCTAGAGAGAACCGAGGTTACGTTAGTAACCGAGTACGTTTAGCTGGCCACTGTAGGTGTCAGTTTGTTTATTGTAAAAATAAATCATGTCCTCATAAACCACAAGTCTGTCTGTTTACAACACACGCAAGAGCTTTGCGCACTCCCGCCCACACGGCACGCCTCCACCCGCTCAGGTTTTTCCGGAAAGACTCGGTACAGCCTGTCTTTCTTTTATAAATACAATAAAACTAAAGACTTTTTGGAGATATGAAGGATGCAATACTACTCTATAGGTACTCAAGATTAACATGAGATTGAGTGAAACTGAGTGTTTCACCCCCCCTTTTAAGTAATGTTAATGAATGGTATCTATAGTTTTAACAAACTATATAGGAGATAAAAACGTGTTTTATTTGACTTGACTGTACTTTTATTTAATGAAAAACTGCATTCAAATTTAATTTTGGGTGGTGATGGCGCAGTGGATAAGACACATGCCTTTGGTGTGAGAGACCCGGGTTCGAATCCACTGTGAGACACCAATGTGTCCCTGAGCAAGACACTTAACCCCTAATTGCTCCAGAGGCGTGCGACCTCTGAAATATAGAAATTGTAAGTCGCTTTGGATAAAAGCGTCAGCTAAATGAATAAATGTAAATGTAAATGTAAATTTTAAAAGGGCTTTTTAAACCTGCTAAGAGTTATTCAGGCAAGAATAAGCCTAGAACTGCTTACACTGATATTAATGACAGGGATGCACGATGCTGATACCAATAAGTTACTCGGGTGTCGGTCCGATACTGTGCTCATGTACTCGTTTACGCGTTTTAGCACGTGCAAATTCTGTCCACAAGCGCTTGCTCTCCCGCGGCGTCTGTCGTTGCTATGAAACGCACGCCTGGAAAAACTAGCGCGCCACGCCACGCCGTTCCTCGCAGCACTGCTTTTATTATGAGCGCACTTGCCGCGCGCCTACATTTGAAATTGCGAATTTGCATGTGAAGGGCCCCTTATGGTAACATTATTAGCCTAATCCACAATATTTCCATATGTGGCTCTTTTCTCCTTTCATGCCAACAATTGGATTCAGAGTAGAGATGCACTGATTGATCGGCTGGTGACCGGAATTGGCCGATTTTCAAGTGATCGGCCATGATCGGTGAACGGTCGGTCAGGCTGACATGTGCCGATTTTATGCCGGTCAAATGCACTCGGGCGCCGCATGATTAACATCGCGCAACATCAGCATCACACGTGCACACGGAACGCAGATGTATGAAACCTCGTGAATTACGGCCGCTTCACACTGCAAGCGTGAGCAGCGCGTATTATTTCCGGCGTGCATGTTAATCAATGAGTACATTCACACCGGGAGCAGGAGCGCGCTTAATTAAAGTGAAAGCACACCTTTGATGGACAAAATAAATATGATTTCACACAAAAAGTGCCCAAAATGCACAAAATTTGCATGCCTGGTGAGTTTTAACAAGTACCTACAAAGAGTAGGCTATGTCAGAAATGAACAAACTTTTTTAAGTTGGATATTGGATGTAAAAAGAATCAAATGATTTTTCCATAACACTGCACTTTAGATGTGTGTGAATTTCCCACACCAGGAGTAATTTATATAGGTCTATTTTATAGCGATTACTGTTCAAAAAATGTTCTATGCAAAATGTAAAATGGTCTACTAAAGAAAAGAGAGAAAACAAATATTTGTGTGCGCTGTAAAGTGGTTAGAAATTTTTTTATCGGAATCGGCTAAAATCGGTATCGGTAGGTCAAACTCAATGAAAAATCGGAAATCGGAATCGGCCTAGAAAATTGTAATCGGTGCATCTCTAATTCAGAGCCACCGCATTAGCCGCGCCACCATGTCTCAAGAGTGTTTTTATGAAGAGGACGCAACTGTGCACTTTTCGGACAGCGCATCAAGAACCGGATTAACCCGGTACTTTGGTACCACTGGTACTTAAAGTGTAAATTGCAGGTTAATTTTTTTACGAGATAATGCAATGTGCTTAAAGATAAGAACCGCCCACCATTGTTTTGTATGTTTTTTATACCAAAATGCTGAATATAATATGAATATTTGGTACTTTTTACAGTGCTTTTTAGCACTCCCGCTCCCTTCCGCTAAGCTGGGCGTGACGTCATATCAGGGACTCCAAGCGGCAAGCGTCTTAACGGCAAGCTTTCTTTTTAGATTCAGCAGCAGTGATGAATGAAATAACTCAATTGTAAACATACTCGTGTGTGCTGGCTTCATGAGGACCGTGATCCTGCCTGAAATGAGATTAAGCTATTCGCAAAACAAACAGGCATGCGTCATAACCAACCATAGACTGTAAAAAAATACCAGGATGCTGCGTGAGGCACGTCAGATTTGCCGGTCGCGGGTCGAGCTGCTCCACTAAACTCCAAAACACGTTCACCTCACGGCAGCACACCTCCACTGCTGATTCCATTGGGTGGCATAGCCCACACAAACACCTGTCTCTGTTTCTTTCTGACAATGACAATCGCTAATTAGTAGCGTTTTAGCACAGGCAATATATCGTGTTCTGTCAGCAGATGCCAGCAAAAGCGCCATTGTGTCTGTGCATCTCTACAGCTCTGATTAGGACTAACGTTACTAACACCATGTAAGTAAATAATGTCTTCAGTCGTTGTCCCTCCTTGCTATTCTACATGACGGCATGATTTTGAAAAGACTTTGGCTTGTTCCCTAATGTTATCCGGGTTAGCTCCAGGCTAACCTAGGCTAGCTCTAGCTACTCACCAGGACACCTGACCAACCCTCCATCATTTTCCACACACCAAGCATTAATTACTCTTTGAGGGCCATGATTTCTGGCAATTTCCTCCCCTCTCTCACACCTGACTAGTTCAAAATTATAAGGCTGTGGTCCATCAAAGATTTGATGGTTTTCCGTTCTTCATAGTCAAGCCACAAACACTGGTAATCTAGCAGAGTATAGGTTGCGGCTCCCTGTTATGACGTCATCACAGTTACTGTAAAAAACACGCTACCTTTGAAGAAACCCCAATAAATGTTATTTTAATGCATTTTAAGACAGAAATGTTTAAATATATACATATTGAGCACACATTAATTGATTGTGGTGGTTAACCTGCAATTTACACTTTAAGAAAAGCTGGTACCGTAACCATTAATTTTTTTAGTACCAACTTGGTACTAAACAGTACTCCAGAGTAACCATCTGTGACAAATACCAACCTAGTAACACCATAGCAACCACCAAAAATACCTTAGCAACCACCCTGAACACCGTAGCAACCACCTAGAAACACCCTAGCAACCACCCAAAATACCATAGCAACCACCTTGAACATCCTAGCAACCCCCAGAATATCTTAGCAACTGCCTAGCAACCACCTAGAACACCGTAACAACACCCTAACGTCCACCCAGAATACCTTAGCAACTGCCTAGAAACCACCTAGAATACATTAGCAACCACCTAGCAACACCATAGCAACCACCCAGAACACTCTAGCAACTGCCTAGCAACCACCCAGAATACCTCAGCCCCCGCCTAGCCACACCCTAGGAACCAGTTACAGCACCCGGCCGAGTGCCGTACTTACGAAGGCACTCGTTACTAAAGATTTTAAGAACTCTATAAAAATACTCAGATGACCAATTACTTTATGACCAATTAAAAATTTCTAAGACGACCAATCAGTCTCTCAGGATCATTGTGAAGCTATTAAGCATCAAAAAGCGGATTAACCCGGTACTTTGGTACCACCGGTACTTAAAGGTGCCATGTGTAATAATTGAGGTAAAAATATCCAAAAAATGAGCTACACGCATCAAAAGAATTAGAAGAAATAAGGGCGATGATGTCATTAAAAAAATGAAAAGTTATAGTGTTGCAGAGATATCAACCTAAATTAGCATTAGCATTACTAGCCCCGGCCCGACAGGTGTTGTAATACCAGTTTCGGCCATGGGAGGCGGTATGCGGGCAACATACATAACCACCAGCCAAACTGCAACACACGAATAACTCGCACTGCTTGTATCTCTTTAATCTCTAAAAGAAACTGCGGTCTTACTATCGTGTCAATTGATTTGATTAATATGCGCGAGGGAGAGAGAGCAGGACCGCTCTCGTGTTGTTTGAAGACGGTGAGAGTGCTCGCGCGGCCGGGGCTCGCTCTCTCTGTCTCTCTCTTTGCTCGTAAAGCGCCCTGTCAAGCCCAGCGGCAGCAGTCATTCTAGTCTACACCCCTCACCGATCAAAATAGGCTTTGGCGGGACAAAGCGGACTATTTGACGGTTTTGGAAGATTAACAACCTGAAACTAAAAAACAGACTAGAGTAGGCCAACTTTCTGGAGGTATACTGCCCCCATCTGGTATGGAATATGTGGAGATTTAATCGATTTTTTGACAGATGGCACCTTTAAGAAAAGCTGGTACCGTAACCATTCAATTTTTTTAGTACCAACTTGGTACTGAACACTACTCCAGAGTATCCATCTGTGACAACTACCAACCACGTAGTAACACCATAGCAACCACCAAAAATACCTTAGCAACCACCCTGAACACCATAGCAACCACCTAGAAAACACCCTAGCAACCACCCAAAATACCATTGCAACCACCTTGAACATCCTAGCAACCACCCAGAATACCTTAGCAACTGCCTAGCAACCACCTAGAACACCGTAGCAACCAGTTACAGCACCCGTCCGAGTGCCGTACTTACGAAGGCACTCGTTACTAAAGATTTTAAGAACTCTATAAAAATACTCAGATGACCAATTACTTCATGACCAACTAAAAATTTCTAAGATGACCAATCAGTCTCTCAGGATCATTGTGAAGCTTTTAAGCCACGCCCTAGCAACCATTTAGAGCACCTTAGCAACATGTTCCATAGACTTCCATTGAAAGAGATCAAAGGGATATCTCCAGACTGAATTGCCATAGAATCATGAGGGTGGTCTCGTTTGACTCGGGCCAGCAAACAGCCAATCATGAATCACCTCAACACTTCCTAGCTCCTCCCTAGCAACCATTGTCGACCACCTTAGCAACCAAAAGCCATAGAGGGATATCTTCCATTCTGAATGTCACAGACTCATGGGAGTTGGTTTATATCATTCATACTGACAAGCAGCCTTTGGAGTTTCATGACTGGCAGCTGCCAAGCCACTCGCTAGCAACCAAACAGAGTACCCTAGCAACCATTTTGCAAAACCTATATCTCTGCATCAGAACATTGTATAGAGATGGAGGTTGGCTCTTTTGACTCATGCTAGCAAATATGACTTCCAACATGGTACACATGCTAGCTGTGGATAGCCACATGCTAATAGTGATTAGGTAAGTGCTAAATCATGCCAAGAAAATGTTTAGAACTCCAATAGTAACCATCTGTGACAACTACCAACCACCTAGTAACACCATAGCAACCACCCAGAATACCTTAACAACCGCCCTGAACACCATAGCAACTACCTAGCAATGCCCTAGCAACCACCCAAAAATACCCTAGCAACCACCTAGCAACACCATAGCAACCACCCAGAACACCCTAGCAATCCCCTTGCAACCATCCAGAATACCATAGCAACCGCATAGCAACAACATAGCAACTGCCCAGAACACCCAAGCAACCGCCTAGCAACGTCAGAGCAACCACCAAGAATACCCTGGTAACACCCTAGCAACCACCCAGAATACCCAAGCAACCGCCTAGCAACGTCAGGGCAACCACCAAGAATACCCTGGCAACACCCTAGCAACACCCTAGCAACCACCCAGAATACCCTAACAAAACCATAGCAACCACCCAGAACACCCTAGCAACAACCTAGCAACACCATAGCAACCACCCAGAACAGCTTAGCAACAGCCTAGCAACCACCTGAACACATGACTAAGCCATATCTACAGACATGTTTATTGGCTCGTATGCAATCATGTACCACACCCTAGCAACCGAGTGGCGAGTTTTGCCACTGCAAGTACCACTTCACATTTTCTTCAGGAAATATACATTCTAGTTAAACACTACCGTTCAAAAGTTTGGTGTCAGTAAGAATTTTTACTTTATTTTTGGGGGAAATAAATAAAAGAAATCAATACTTTTACTCATCAAGGATGAATTAAATTGATTAATAGTTACAGTAAATACATTTATAATGTTACAAAAGATTCTATTTCAAATAAATGCTGTTTATTAACTTATTAACAGGAATAAATTACATTTTAAAATATATTCAAATAGAAAACAGTTATTCAAAATTTTCATAATATTTAACAATATTAATGTTTTTTTATTTTTTTTATTATTTTTTTATTTGTATTTTTAATCAAATAAATGCAGCCTTGGTGAGCAGAAGATACTTCTTTAAACAGAGACTTCTAAGAAACATTAAAAATCTTACAGATCCAAAACTTTTGACTGGTAGTGTATATCAATCAATTAAAAAAGTAACTAGTTAATCAAAACATTTTCTGTAATTAATCACGATTAATCACACCTAAAATGTAAGTTTTTTAATATATTTCTGTATTGTAATAATTGAGAGGGGGTTCAGCGGAAAATCGGCAGCTGGCAGCAGGAAATTGCTGCCACTGGCAGCCGACCAGGTACTACCAATAAAACCGGATGTCAGCTGCCGCTAATAACCGGAAGCCAGAGGTGGATGCCGCTTTTAGCCAGGCAAATAAATTATTATATCAATTTATATAACATTTTAGTACTTATTTATATAAAATATTTCTATTAGTAATTATTTAATATTATTGGATTAAGGTTTATCAAATATAAATCAAGTAACGAAGATCATAGACATAATAAAAAAAACACAAACATTAAGCTGCACTTGAAATTATGAATTCGTACGTGTGTAAATATAATTTATGAATGAGTGTACATGTTTTTAAAATAATGAAATACGTACAGAAAGAAGTGCCTATGTAACTGTTACGGTTGGTGTATGCAGGAGAAGAAGAGGAGATCAGGATTTCCAAAAACAATATACTTTACTTAATAAAACAAAACAACAAACAGGTACAGGCAGGCATATGGGCAGAGGATACAAACACACCTAACATAAATGCAATAACCGACAAGAAGTGAGGGAGAACACTGGGTTTACATACACAGAGAACAGATAGGGGAACAAGACACAGCTGGGGCAAATTAACTAGACACCAGGGTGGGAATTATGTAATTTTAAAGGCAAGGCCATTTGGCCTCCACCTTTTCTTTTTTTTTAGGGGCACCAAGGCCCATGACAGGGCACAAAGGCCATTGAGTACAATTCGGTGGTTTTGCCATTCAGATTGATACCATAACATCCTAATTTGGAATAAGACATGGATTATGACTTTTTTTAAATAAAAAACAAACATTTTTCACCTTCTGTGATCTGATTTGGCTTCAGATAAAAAAAAAAATCTGACAGAAAATATAATATTTTATGTATAATCAGGCATGAAAACGGGTCAGGGGTGAAAAAGGTGAGTAGGATATTACCCCTCTAGGGGGTCCAGGGGGCATGCTCCCCCGTAAGAAAATTTGATGTATTCCATATTTTAAAACATCAATCTGAGGCATTTTTAGATGCATTTTTTGCATACCAGTGCAGTTAAAAAAAAAAAAAAATCAAATAGAATTTCTATAACTGTGTTGAACTGATAATCACTCTTTTGTGTGTTAAACACAATCTACTTAATACAGACAACTTCATTATAAAGAAAAAACAACAAATCAAAAAAAAATATGATCATAACCTATGACAAAAATTCTATTATAAACTAGATTAGTGGGTAACTCAGCAGTAAAATTTAGTCTAGAAAAATCACAAGTGCACAATAATTGTATAAAATCTGAACATTTAGTGAAAAAAACATTATTTAGTGGGGAACAAAGAAGAGACAATACGTGTAGCACTAAATCTGGTAAAACGTTACACTTTGCTCTTTGTATTATTTTAAAATACATTAATGAAAAACAAGATAAAAATTAGAAAGATCAATTATTTTATATATAGGCTACTATAAAATTAAGACATTTTTTTAAATGTATATCACAGCTGTTTAATGAGGCAGCAACATATGATAGATAGGACAGAACAAAAAAGGCTATTAAGAATCTTTGATTGCGCAAAAGTATTATGATATATGATTATAAAAGGATACAATACAGTGCGGCACAAAGCGTTTATGCGCATCCTGAGCGCAGAATGACGCGCTTGAAGCAACACAGAGTCCGCATTGAAAAGTTCAAAGCACAAAGGGAAGACATATCGATGCGTAGTCTATTACAGTATCTATTTATGCAATAGTTTATTGAGCCTTTTCTTTTATCAGTTTTAAATTTCAGTTACTGTGCGCGTGAAGAACAATTATAGTGTTTATTACAATTATAGTGTATTATCCAGTGTTGTGATCCAACAGACACACGATAGAAAGGAACCTGATTAAGTTACAGCAATAGCCTACAGTCCAGCAAGATAGTCATTTTATGCGAAACCATAGAGCTTTATCTACAGATCAAGTATAATAATATTAAAGCAGCACCGGGTAACTTTTCAACCTTCATAATATATTTCCATGTCTCTTGTGATGGTACATCGACTTACAATAGGTTGAATGACACGTCTGCCATAGCCTGACGGGGTCTGTAGCGTTTTTAATCGTACTTTTAAACTTCGGGTTTCGGGTAGTAACCGGCGAACAAAGAGAACTACAAAATTTGACTGCTTTACGGCATATACGTCACTTCCACCACCACCCCCACTTCCTTAAAATCGGACGTGCGAGCCAAATGTTATAGTCATGGCCGAAGCAGCACAGAAAAACAAGAAAGCAAAGGTTTTATTGGAGCAAAGCAAAAAGAGAAAGTGATCGCGTTAAAGGCAGAACAAGGATCAACACTGTGCCAGCGTTTTCTCGCTGGCGTGAGCTAGAGGAGGAGGAGGGGTGCCCGACCAATGCGGACTTGGCTGTAATGCTTTTGTACTAGTAAGTATACTGCTTGCATACTAGCTAGGGTGACCTGGCCAGACGTCCCGTTTATCCCGGGACAGTCCCGTATTTCAACTCTAATTTTAGTGTCCCGACTTATTAAATTGAATACGCGCAGGACAGAGAGGGAGAGAGAGAGAGAGCGAGAGACCTTGCGTGTGTGTGCTAGAGTAGCCTACGCATTAATACGCATGCGCGCGCATTATTGATATAATAATATAGCTTGATATTATAATATTGACGATATATGGTTATTATCTACCACTCAAACATTGCATTGAAGTATAGATTCAGTAAAACGGTAACCAATAGGCTAGACTAGGCTACTATAATGACGCTGGCTTGTAAACGTGAGCATCGCGATCATTTGTCGTTAGAAAAAAGAAAAAAAAAACCATGAAATTATATTCATATGACATGCTGAAATAAATGCCACTGTACCTGGGATGAAGACATTTCACACGCGACGCAAGCTAGCAGAACCCCTGCATGTGACCTCCTCCTACAGTGTTCACGGCTCATGGTTGTCAACAAATGCATGTGCTACATTCATGACGGTTTACGACAGTAAGTAGAGGACAATACTGTTTCCCAACTGTAGGGGGGGAACCCGAGAGCAAAAGTTAAATTTTACCTGGTGTTACTTTAACATTGAATCATCTTGGAGTTTCATCGTTGACTGTGTTGTAACTGAACGCGACGCGCTGTTTGATGCTGAATGGAGAATGACTGACAGCCGCAGCGGAGGGAATGAGTTTACGTGAACTTGAATTTAATGACTTAAATTTCTATCTCACATCATACTATAGTATGGCTTCATATAGTATACCATTCTATTCAATTTAATAAAATATTATTCCTGTCAATAGAAATCTCATGTAAACTGAGAATATATAAATATTTCTCCAAATCTGCACACTTTTGAGCTAAAAGCTGTGAGTGACGTTGTTTTGTGAATCGCTGTCATGACTCATGACGACAGTACAGGAGATTTTTATGAATGGGAACGCGATGGGGGCTGACGGGAGTGAGGCCAAACCGGAGCAGGAAGTCTCTAGGGCGGAGCAGGATGTATTGGCATCCAGGGCGGAGCAGGGCGTGCTGGGTTTACGTAGGCCCAGTCCCAAATGGCGCACTTCATGCGGACTTTCGGTCTCGTGGACTTAAATTGCGCGTGCTCGCCGAGTCTACGAGTCCGTAGGCCGTCCCAATAGCATTTTAACGCTCTGAAGTGTGCTCAGCAGCGCCCCCTTTGTACCCTTGAAGCGGTCTTCCGCGAAGCCCGCATAGAAGCAGGCTCCACGCACTTTAACTACCCAGGAATCCTTGCGAAAGGCCAATCAGACAACAGATGGGAGGATACCGGTATTTCACTCACGGACAATTGTTAACATGGCTCTGAGAAGAAAATATTTAAGTGTAATTATCATTACGGTTTTTATGACAAGACACAAGTTTATACAAACATCATGATCATCAACCAGTGGTTGATGTCTATAACATAGGCTAATAATAGCGAGCTGAATAATATAATAATATAATATTATGATTCATAAAATAAATAGAACAGAATGTCAGGGCTTTACTGAGTCATAAACACAACAACAATAGTCAGCATATTTCCCCGAACCTGCAGCTCCTGTCCAGAACAACAACCAGACTGTCTTCCGATTTTTCAAAAAACTTTACAGACTCAAAATACATGTTAAAGGCTGCTTTGAAATGAGCAAAGTTGGGTTTTGAGTTACTCCACTTAGTTTGATGAATATGAAATTTTCCTAATAATAGAAACAAATCAATAACATAATTTTTTTTATACAAAAGTCAAATTCATTTGTATGAAGTAAGACAGATGACAAATTTAAGACAAGGGATCTGTATCTCTGCTAAAGGAATTTAATATATGTCCGTGATGCCCTTTATCCTTTTTTCCCCCCTTTTTTTTCTGTTCTGTTTGTTCTTTTTTTTTTTTTTTTTTTTTTCCTTTCTTCAAATTATTGTTGTCTCATGTTTTACTTGTCAAAGGTGATACTTATCAGAAAATATGTAAAAGAAATGTCAACTTGATATCAAACTCTGTGATTTTGAAAATTAAATAAAAAATAAAAAAAATAAAAAAAAAACAGACTGTCTTCCTGTTTCCGGCGTGATGATCGAGTCTGTCCCAAAAATACCTCTCAATGCGCCCTCGCGGACTCGCGCTAAGGGCCCTATAGGTCTGCACTCATGACGTCACTGAAGTGTGGACTCTGAGGAAGTCCACAAGTCCGGAGTGTGCCATTTGGGACAGGGCCATACACAGAGAACAGATAGGGGAACAAGACAGAGCTGGGGCAAATTAACTAGACACAGGTGAAGGAACTGAACACAAACGAGGACCGGGAAAACAGAAACAGGACTGAACCAAATACACAAAGAACGGGGGAAACACAGGACACACATGTAACAGTAACCATATTGCATATTTATTAAATATACACTCACCTAAAGGATTATTAGGAACACCTGTTCAATTTCTCATTAATGCAATTATCTAATCACATGGCAGTTGCGTCAATGCATTTAGGGTTGTGGTCCTGGTCAAGACAATCTCCTGAACTCCAAACTGAATGTCAGAATGGGAAAGAAAGGTGATTTAAGCAATTTTGAGCGTGGCATGGTTGTTGGTGTTAGACGGCCGAGTATTTCACAATCTGCTCAGTTACGGGGATTTTCACGTACAACCATTTCTGTGGTTTACAAAGAATGGTGTGAAAAGGGAAAAACATCCAGTATGCGACAGCCCCGTGGGCGAAAATGCCTTGTTGATGCTAGAGGTCAGAGAAGAATGGGCCGACTGATTCAAGCTGATAGAAGAGCAACTTTGACTGAAATAATCACTCATTACAACCGAGGTATGCAGCAAAGCATTTGTGAAGCCACAACACGCACAACCTTGAAGCGGATGGGCTACAACAGCAGAAGACCCCACCGTGTACCACTCATCTCCACTACAAATAGGAAAAAGAGTCTACAATTTGCAAGAGCTCACCAAAATTGGACAGTTGAAGACTGGAAAAATGTTGCCTGGTCTGATGAGTCTCGATTTCTGTTGAGACATTCAGATGGTAGAGTCAGAATTTGGTGTAAACAGAATGAAAACATGGATCCATCATGCCTTGTTAAGACTGTGCAGTAGTGGTGGAAAGTTTGATTCTTTTCAGAGACTCGTTCATTTTTAGTTCGTTCACCAAAATGATTCGTTCAGATTCGTTCACTGATTCGTTCAGTTGTTTTTTTTCATATTACACAAATACGTCAGCAGCAGGTGCGGCAAAATGTGTTGTTCAACTAACGTATTTACTTGTTACAAAATAAAAACTGATTTGACTTTATTAAAAATGGTGTCCTACTCATTAAATGGATAAAATAAGTTTAAATAAGCGATCAAAGTCTTTACACTCTTTTTATCTTTTAAATTACACTCTTTACGGATGACCAAATCACAAGTGTTTTTTAATTTGTTTGCATACTAGGCAGGCTACTAGTTAACATTTTATTTGTTTGGTCAGAACGAGTTAAACGAGGAGTTATGTTCTGTATGTACAGTAAGATATGAATTGCGCGTGCACAGTACGTATACCCGCGCTTTGCATTCACTTTCTGCTGATTGATGAACTAGATTGACAGAATGACCGACCTGGTACACGAACTGAGTATAGCAACCAGTTCGTTCAATTCGTTCACGAACGGGAGATCTCTCTCTCGTTCAGACTCAAAACACTGGTTCTTTCATTCACGAACGAGATGTGTGTAACAGTTCATTTGGTGTCCTACTCATTAAATGGATAAAATAAGTTTAAATAAGCGATCAAAGTCTTTACACTCTTTTTATCTTTTAAATTACACTCTTTTCGGATGACCAAATCACAAGTGTTTTTTAATTTGTTTGCATACTAGGCAGGCTACTAGTTAACATTTTATTTGTTTGGTCAGAAGGAGTTAAACGAGGAGTTATGTTCTGTATGTAAGATATGAATTGCGCGTGCACAGTACGGATACCCGCGCTTTGCATTCACTTTCTGCTGATTGATTAACTAGATTGACAGAATGACCGACCTGGTACACGAACAGGGTATAGCAACCAGTTCGTTCAATTCGTTCACGAACGGGAGATCTCTCTCTCGTTCAGACTCAAAACAGACTGGTTCTTTCATTCACGAACGAGATGTATGTAACAGTTCATTTGACTCGTTCAAACTCAAAGCAACTCAATAAAGGGCGTATTCGTTCACTAGATTCAACAAATCACATGCTCCGTCCTCCTATCATACTCGAAGGCTATTGGCTCGAGGTTTAGTCACTCTTTGTCTTTGACAGATGAAACGGTCCACAGAGCTACACGGTTCATTGAGCTGCGCATGCGCGCAATAGCGGCGCGCAGTGGTGGAGGGAGGAATTTCAGTGAACGAGAAATATGAGTCAATGGATAACGTGAACGAGAATGATTCGTTCACCTAAAAGATTCGTTCTAAAAGAACGATTCGTTCACGAACGTAACATCACTACTGTGCAGGCTGGTGGTTGTGGTGTAATGGTGTGGGGGATGTTTTCTTGGCACACTTTAGGCCCCTTAGTGCCAATTGGGCATCGTTTAAATGCCACGGCCTACCTGAGCATTGTTTCTGACCATGTCCATTCCTTTATGGCCACCATGCACCCATCCTCTGATGGCTACTTCCAGCAGGATAATGCAACATGTCACAAAGCTCGAATCATTTCAAATTGGTTTCTTGAACATGACAATGAGTTCACTGTACTAAAATGGCCCCCACAGTCACCAGATCTCAACCCAATAGAGCATCTTTGGGGTGTGGTGGAATGGGAGCTTCGTGCCCCGGATGTGCATCCCACAAATCTCCATCAACTGCAAGATGCTATGCTATCAATATGGGCCAACATTTCTAAAGAATACTTTCAGCACCTTGTTGAATCAATGCCACATAGAATTAAGGCAGTTCTGAAGGCGAAAGGGGGTCAAACACAGTATTAGTATGGTGTTCCTAATAACCTTTAGGTGAGTGTATATATGTGCACATGCGCGTAGTCTTATTTACAAATTGACATCGGGAAATTACTTGCCTGGCCTGCATAATACAGACTTTTTTGTCGTTTCCGCAAATCCATGCCAACTGGAATCATTTTGATAAAGTTTTATCTGTACAGAGGTAAAGGGAAGGGAAGGATACCTTCACAGGGGAGAGTCTAGGTGACACTTCAGGGCTGCATTGTCGTCGTGCCTAAGCACAGTGTCCTTCATCAGATCTGGATACGGCTTGGATCTGACGGACTACGGTAAACCTTGGGATAAACAGAGAGACAATATTAGCATAGTCACCATTGTTCTTATGTTGTAACGAGTACATCAGGTGTTATGGGAATTGTTCCCGGTTTCGGCTGACCTAGTTTAAGCAGCCTAAAATTTTACAATGATTTGAATCATAGAAGTTGATAATGTGTTATTTACATGCTAGGTTAAAGAGATGTGTTTTTAGTCTAGATTTAAACTGTCAGAGTGTGTCTGCTTCCCGGACAATGTTAGGAAGACTGTTCCCAAGTTTAGGTGCTAGTAAATAGGAAAAGGATCTACCGCCAGCAGTCGTTTTTGATATACTAGGTTTCAATCAACTGGCCAGAAATTTGTAATCACAATAGACGTGAAGGACTATAATGTTATAATTTTGGACCAGCTGTCCAAACTATAGTGTGCTAATTATGCGTGCAGGGCCAATTTTGGTCCAATAAAAACAATCTCTGTTTTTTTCAGAATTAAGTTGTAGGAAATGACTAGTTATCCAGTTTTTTATATCATATACATCATGAACAGCAACTGAGCCTTGTGGTACTCCATACTGAACTGAACATAATGCCAACATAATTTTCGGTGGTCGATATGTAAAATGCAGCACTAAGATCGAGTAAAACTAATAGAGAGATACAACCACGATAGGATGATAAGAGATGGCATTCTAGGGCCACTGAAATGGCCATGGCATGCAGGGCAGAGGCGGCATGTCCAGCTACAGTGTAAGCCAGGCCCTTGACGAGCGCTTAGGACGATTCCGCCAGGTAGTGGCACTCTGTGGGAAAAAGTCCTGGGAAATTTTCATGGACCCCTGGCTGTCCCACCGTCAAGGGTAGTGAGGGTGTAGGAGCCCGCGAAGGGTGATCAGGTAGTAAAAGGTGCCTTCCACAACTTTGTGAGCTCCCCATGCTCCTGGTTCCTTTCTTCCCGGAAACGAATCATCCAACCGTGAGCGCTCAGGACAGGGTGGAGGATTCCACTCTAATCCCGCTCCATAATGCTGTTATCGACAGCTCGTCCTCATCTGAAATAAAGTGTACATCGCGTGACACAACATCGAAGTCAACGTGCAAGAGGAGTGGGAGGTCAGTCGGGATTCACTCTTGTGTCACCCTGAGCACTAGCCGCAATGCAGGTAGTGGCTGAGCTTTCTTCCTCTCTTGCCAGGAAAGAGAAGCCACTACAACTTTACCATTGTTATGTTCTCGCAGTGAGAACATGAGCCATCCACGAAAGCTTTCTGAGTGTGTACACAGCCCAGACATGCGAGGCATAGATTGTGGCCATATGAGAATGACAGATATCAACTGCACGCAGAAATACACAAACGGCAAAGCATCTTTAAAAAGACGCCCAAGGGAAACTCTCATCACTTTTCTGTGCTCGCTCTTTCAGGAAATAGATCACTGTAACTTTTTCCAGTTAGAACAGCTCTTTTAGAGGTGAAGATTGGAATGAGCTTGTGTATTGGAGACATTTTGTCATGATTTAGTCTTGAGGCAGGATCATGACAGACCCGTGTTTTGTGTGCAAGCACATGGCCTTGTGTTTGGGTCATGTGCTTGCGTTGTCTCGTCACCTAACCCCGCCCCCTTGTCGCCCTTGTTTAGTCATCATTAATTAATCTGTGTCACCTGTTATGTTATCATTAGTCTCCCTATATCATCCCCTTGTGTTTGCTGTTCTGTGTCGGTTCATTGTGAAATCTGCTGTGATGTTACACTCTGTTAATCCTGCCTTTGTGTTTGCAATAGTTACGTGTCCTGTGAAAGATCCTGTTCGTGTATTTGCTGTTAGTTAGCGTCTAGTCTTCTGTCTAAGTCTTAGTCTAGTTAGTCATCATCTGTCTTGTCTTGTTTCCTCTGCCCTTTTTGTTGTCAATAAATCGTGTGTTTAGTGTACTCTGTCTGCGCCTGGGTTCTCCTTCCTCACCGTCATAACAGAATGAACCGACCACCAAAGAACCCAGCAGACAGTATGTCCTCTTTTGTTGAGCATAACCCGGATGACCTTGCACAATGGTGGCTGAGGACTATTTCTGATGCAAGTAATGGCAAGCTGCCGATTCCTCCCCAGGGAGATCGGTCTCTGAGGGAGTACGCCCAGGTTGCAAACGAGAGGAGGCTTTTCCTACCTGACATCCTCCTCAACCGCTACCTCATTGCGGGTCTCAACGCTCCTCCACCCCTGGCTGAATGGGAGAAGCTGGTCTGCTGCCCGTTTGATGAGATGGTGGATTGTTTGTCACGGAGGGAGTCGCGGGGTTCCACCTTGTCGTCACCATCACCCAAGCTCTCAGTGATCCCGGAGGGTCGTGTCCTGGCTGTGGTTACCCTGGGGAATCAAGCTGGCTCCACTTCCAACCCCGAGGCATCAGCCACACCCGAAAGTCTCCTTGGCAAGTGAGGGAGACGGACCTCATGGGAGTCTGCATCAGAATCCTCTGCGACGGAAATGGCCCTGTCTGAGATTGTCCTCCATGCCCCTGTCACAGCTCCTGTTGAGCTTCCCCAACCAGTCACTAGTCCAACAGTGGCATCTGCTCCGCGGCCAAGGAAAAAGAGAAGGAAGGGAGTCTCCAATCCTCTGTCTGTCCCAGAGCCCGCTACTGCAAGCGCTGTCCCAGAGCCCACTACTGCAAACGCTGTCCCCAAACCAGCTGTTGAGAGAGGCTGCATGGATTGCTGTCCCCGAGTCGGCTGCAGAAAACGCTAATCCCGAATCCGAGATGAGAAGCACTACTTCCGAGTCTAATTCTGCGAGCTCCATTCCTCTTTCTGCTCCTCAGCCGCCTGCAACACCCCCAGTTATGTGTCTTGTTGTGTCCCCTGCTGTTCCCCCGGTCTGGTTTCCTGTTTCTTCGCCCTCTGTACCCCTGTGCGTTTCCCCGGTCACCCCTGTCACCACATCACCCCAAGACTGTGCCTCATGTGTCCCCATCCAAGTCGGCCCGGATTCCTCGTCCTCAGCCCTCGTCCCGAAAACGCAAGACCCCCAGTCCACCCATCCACCCTGGACTATTCCCCATGAACTCTCTTGTTCCTCCACCTGGAAGCCGCTCCTTAAGGTGGGGGTTCTGTCATGATTCTGCCCTCGTGTCCTTGATTTTCTTTAGTCTTGAGGCAGGATTATGACAGACCCGTGTTTTGTGTGCAAGCACATGGCCTTGTGTTTGGGCCATGTGCTTGCGTTGTCTCGTCACCTAACCCCGCCCCCTTTTTTAGTCATCATTAATTAATCTGTGTCACCTGTTATGTTATCATTAGTCTCCCTATATCATCCCCTTGTGTTTGCTGTCCTGTGTCGGTTCATTGTGAAATCTGCTGTGATGTTACACTCTGTTAATTCTGCCTGTGTTTGCAATAGTTAAGTGTCCTGTGAAAGATCCTGTTTGTGTATTTGCTGTTAGTTAGCGTCTAGTCTTCTGTTGTGAAGACTGTGCCCTTTTTGTTGTCAATAAATTGTGTGTTTAGTGTACTCTGTCTGCGCCTGGGTTCTCCTTCCTCACTGTCATAACACACTTTGCTTGAGTCCGAAAAACAAATCTGACTGGAGTGTTTGCACGCCGCTCATTCATATATATCATTCCTGTATAAAAGGGAGTGACATGCAAATTCCAATTACCAATTCTCAGTGGCCTTTTTTTCTGAATTCTCAAAGGTGATTGGGGCTCCCATGTCTGACCGCTTGTGTCATCATTCGATAGTTGAAAGTTGTGGATATAAAACTGATATATAGAGCTGTGCTTGAGTCCTCGAGGCCTGGATCATGTCCCAGTTCTTTTCCTTCTCCTGTCAAGTTTTCCACTATTATTAAAATTTTAAATAATTAAAGAACCCCTCAGCATCTTGCCTTACAACTTTTCCATGATGTGTTTCTATAACTTTTTGTCTTTGTAGATGCCCTGCTTGCTGATCTGGAAAATTCAGCCTTTCCTCTGGGTCACTATCCTGTCCTACTGACCTCTGACCCTCCAGTGAATTCTGATCCCCCATCCAGTGCTCAGGATCCTGCCCAGAACCGGCCACTCCCTCCAGCATACACCCCGCAACAAGTATGCCATAAGCACCATTTTTAAAAACAAATATACATCTGGTGTAATGTTTCTAAGCAATATATTGATTCAAACGATTTTTTATTCATCTGTTTCATAGACGGTTTCTGCTGCGATGAAGTCGAATGGCTCTCAGAACTCTAACCCAGACAAACTTTACAGGTATTTTAGCTCTCAAGAACGTATTGTTCTGAATAATACATTGATTTTCACACATGGTACATGGTTAAAGACTGAAGTGAGTTTACATGATGTGACACTTGATCTGCCCTATGCACATACATTCTATTCTCAACATAAGTTCCCTTTTTGGTAACATTTTATTATAACTGCATGGTATGAATCATTAGTTAAGCATTGGTAAATGGTTAATACACTAATAGACATTAGTAAGCAGTTTGTAAATTCACCTATAATTGCTTTATTCTTGATTTATAAGCATATCTATAATGTGTTTAATAATTGTATTTTCAAACTTTATTAATGATCAATTTATCATTCCTAAATTAATTATTACATTATTTACAAACCAGTTATTTAAGAGTTTTCAGTGGTTCATAAGATCATTAAGAAAGTGTAAGTAAATGATTAATAAATTGTTTAATTCCTGGCTCACACTACAGGAGTTTTAGGTCGATTTATGCCTGATTTTATCCTCCCGAGAATCGGATAAAATATCTGGCGAGGACCTCGATCGGTTCCGATGTTCGGCGCAGATTATCTGGTAATGTTAACAGATCGGCGTTAACAGATCGAATCTTGCACCTCCCGATCTGCTCTCACACAAATCGGGCTTGCCCCGATCATATCAAACATGTTTGATATTTATCGGGGTGAGCAAGATTGTCAAGTCACCTTTATTAATATAGCGCTTTATACAATACAAATTGTTTCAAAGCAGCTTTACAGAGATAACAGGAAAGTAATGTTGTAATAGTATTGGTAAATTCAAAATGAAATGTCCCCAACTAAGCAAGCCAAAAGCAAATGGCGAAGAAAGGCGAAAAAGGCGACAGTTAAGCGTAGACGCCATCCTTCTTATGATGTACAAAGTACATCAGGATTTATGGGAAGTGTTCCCGGTTCCGGCTGATCTAAACTATGCAGCCTAACATTGAATTATAGCAATCTATAATGTGTTATGTGTATGCTAAGCCAAAGAGATGTGTTTTTAGTCTAGATTTAAACTGACAGACTGTAT
This sequence comes from Chrosomus eos, assembly GCA_036326025.1. Taxonomy (NCBI): domain Eukaryota; kingdom Metazoa; phylum Chordata; class Actinopteri; order Cypriniformes; family Leuciscidae; genus Chrosomus; species Chrosomus eos. The sequence goes on along the minus strand of CM070830.1, from coordinate 13,885,711 downwards.
CTGCTTCCCGGACAATGTTAGGAAGATTGTTTCAAAGTTTTGGTGCTAAATAGGAAAAGGATCCACCGCCAGCAGTTGATTTTGATATTCTAGGTATTATCAACTGGCCAGAATTTTGTGATCGCAATAGACGTGAAGGACTATAATGCTTTATGAGCTCACTCAAGTACTGCGGAGCTAAACCATTTAGTGCTTTGTAAGTAATCAACAATAGGGGAGACCAGGGACAGTTGTAACAGGGGACGGTTGTAACACCTTGAATTCCTCCAATCAGAAACAACCTAGAGTGATGACACTCACTGTGCTTATGCTCAGTTAGTTTCCCTCCATTTTTGCCAAAAAGGGAGCCACATTAGAATCTTCCTGACAGAGTTATCAACAAAAGGTTGTTTTTGAGGTAAAAAAATTACTTTTCTTTCTGATTTATTATTTTGGATGCTGTTATAAGATAAAATGTTTATGAATTCAAACAAGTATTATTAGAATCACCGTTTTGTAAGCTAAACATAGAAATGGCTAACAAGTGTCAAACTAGCAGTCAAGCTAGCTCACTTGAGTTGAAACCATGGTTGGTGATACTGGGACGGTTGTAACGCCCTGTTACAACTGTCCCAGAATCACCAACCAAGTTTCATTTATATTTTAAAAACTAATTAAGCTATAAAATTTAATGTGCAAATTAAAAGTAAAATATGCACTGTGCATTGCCAATTAAATGTAAAATGCCATCAAAACACATTTTAAGGTAATTATCTTTTTTATATAAAAATAGTCAGTGGAAACGTGATTGCTTACAGCATGCCAAATATAAGAAAGAGGAAGACAGACAGGAGAGTCCCATTTCCTATGCTGGAAAGGGTAATCATTAGGCTACTTAGAAATATGAAATGAATAGTCACAATAACATCCCAGTGCACATTTGATGTCAATTTAACATAAATATGACATCAAACATTGGTCAAAACAGTGTCTGAAGCAGTGTTAAAGTTAATGAGATAATTAAGTGATTAATTGAGTGATGATTGGTCATTATTGATGAACACCTGATGTTAACAAGCAGAACCACTGAAGGAGAAAATCACAATTTTTAATCACCATTTTGGTGATCAATGTTTGCTTTAGTTGGGCTCTTGACCCTAATGTTTTTAACTTTAGATTTTTTTTTGGCTGCTGAAACTGAGTGGTGAACAGCCAGACGAACAAAGAGTAAAGGTGATCTGATGGTGTTGGTTATGTTTTGACATAATCATCAGAGGTCAAAATCTTGACATCAAATTGATGACACTTTGACGTAAATATGACTTTTATTTTTGACATTTTGACAATGTTTGATGTCATATTGATGATAAATTGACGTCAAGGTGCCCGCTGGGATGACTGATAAATAATATTGTCCATTTTGAGTAGGTTATATGATTAATTCATTATGTAGCCTATATTTTAGACATGTTACAACCGTCGCTGACATGTGTTACAACCGTTCCTGTACACTGGGACGCTTGTAACAGTGGAGAGACTGTATTAAAATTAATTTTGGAACCTGTACATATTTCATAAAACCACTTAAATACATTGTTTCAGCAGTTGACAGATTGAAGTTTATAATATAACAAATTGGTTATTCCAGTATAAATGGTTTTTGATGTATTGCTAAAAATTGCAAAAAGTGTTACAACTGTCCCTGGTCTCCCCTATTTTAAAATTTGTAATGTAATTGTCACACTGTTTGGGTGATGTCCCCTGGGTAGCCACTAGAGGTCATCTTCCCCCACAGGTGTCAGTCACTATTGGACTACAATCCCCATCACCCTTGTCAGACTCATTATTCATTATCACACTCAGCTGTTCCCACTCACCTTGTTAGTGTCTGTCTATTTATACTAGAGCTGCGTTCCAGTCCAAAATTGACATGCCCTTCACTCGCTAACTTCCCTCCGTCTCGTTCACTCGGATGTACATCATTGCTTACGTTGCACGAGTGCCCACTACTGGCGGAAACTGCAATGGGCTGAACTGGAACGTCCTAAGCCCTTGATCACTTGGAATCAGCTATGAGTTGATTTATTATTTTAAAAAATGTTCACTTTAAGAATTTGTTTAATGCAGCATCCAAATGTATATAGGTGTGTTTGGGTTGTTTTACATTAAAAAAATATAATTGATATATCATAGAGTTGTTTGTTGTGGTTGTGATTAGACGAGATCTGTGGTGACGTCACAATCATACTGCATTGTGGGCCATATGGTGCCTGAAGTGTACATATGAAGTAGACTCGCTCCCTCGGACTAAATCGAGGGAACAAGTGTCTGTCCATATAAATTTCCCTCGTCCACTTCACGAAGTGGAATGCACTTCAAAATGGCGGCAGGGATTCGCCCGAGGGGAAGTGCTTAGGGAAGTTCGCAAATGCGTGTCTAAAAGTGAACTGGAACGCAGCCCCAGGGTTGAACGACTTCAGATTTTTTTAAGTCGCCTGTTATGACATCAAAGTCGAGTCAACGTCGACTAGTCGATGACGTCATTCATAAAAAACACAAGAGATTGCTTTGTAACATGCCACAATTTGCAATTAATTAACAGAAAATTATAAAGATGCTGACAGACAGCTCATAATGGGGCCGTTTACACCTGGTCACTTAATGCGTTTTTACTGATCTGATTTATCAAAACGATTCCATTTACACCTGGTCACATATATATGTTTTCGCAAAACGGATATATATCCGATCTTCAAACAACGTGCTATATGCAGATTTAACAGAGTTCACATCACCAACAGATATGAGCTGCATTGATCATCAGCTAATTTCAAAATCAAAAACCAAAATAAGAGAGACTGGTAAGATAATTTTGTCTCTTTACTTTTAACGAAGATGTGTGTTAAGCATCTGCGACTTAGCCTACTTTCACTTTGATTTGCGATAGTTTGCACGTTGGCTTGATGAATAGATGCTGCGGTGATGCGTGTTGCAGTAGAAGAAGAAGAAGAAGAAGAAGTTTTATTTATATAGCGCCTTTCCAAAGCTCAAGGTCGCTTTACATGGTACCTTTATAATACATTTAACAATGACGCACAACTTTACAATAACAAAGGACACATATAATCACATTTAGACGAAGTACATGTTAAACAGATATGTTTTTAACTGTGTCTTGAAAGCAGTCACTGATGAAATATTTCGAAGTGAAAGGGGCAGTGAATTCCATAATGTTGGCGCATTAACACTGAATGACCTTCCACCTACTGTAGATAATCGAAAACGAGGGATGGACAGTAAACCAAGTTCAGTTGATCTGAGAGAGCGTGCAGGACGGTAGGTGAAAAGTAGATCAGACAAATATGGGGGTGCAAGACCGTTTAATGCCTTATATGTTAAAAGCAATACCTTAAAGTGGATACGAGATGAAACAGGTAACCAGTGAAGGTCATGAAGCACCGGAGTAATGTGAGCAGAACGCCTGGTGGAGGTGAGAACTCTTGCTGCTGAGTTTTGGACATACTGTAATCTTGCAATAAGTTTTTTGGGAAGGCCAAGAAATAAAGCATTGCAATAATCCAGACGTGATGTGATTGATGCATGAATTAAGAGTTCGGCGTCAGCTAAAGTGAGAGATGGTCTTAGACGAGCAATATTTCGAAGATGAAAGAAAGAGTTTTTGACAATGGAAGAAATATGAGAGCCAAAAGACAGAGTTGAGTCAAATAAGACACCGAGGTTGCGAGTCAGTGATGAAGGCTTTATATGGACACCATCAATATAGAAGGACTGGTCCATCCTTTTGACTGAGGCTGGAGAACCAATCACTAATATCTCAGTTTTATTATCATTTAATTTGAGGAAGTTAAGAGACATCCAATGCTTTATGTCCCTGATGCATGCAGTGAGTGAGTCAGGCAGGGATGGTCTATCGGAGCTGGTGGTGAAGTAAATTTGGATGTCATCTGCATAGCAATGGAATTGTAGTCCATGCCTGCGTATGATGCTACAAAGTGGGTGTATGTAGATGATAAACAACAGTGGACCAAGAACCGAACCTTGTGGAACGCCCCGTGTAAGTAAATTGGTGGCAGAATTATGACCTTGTATGGTGATATAATACATTCTGTCAGTGATATAGGAAATAAGCCAGGAAAGAGCGGAACCAGTGATACCAATATCAGAAAGCCGAGAAATAAGCAATTCATGGCAGACTGTGTCAAAAGCGGCGCTTAGATCAAGGAGCATCAAGATGTTTATTAACCCTGAATCCATCGATGAGAGAATGTCGTTAACCACACGCAGAAGAGCAGTTTCAGTGCTGTGAGATGGGCGAAAACCTGACTGAAAAGGTTCAAAAAGACCATTCATATCCAAATAAGAGCGTAATTGTGAAGCAACAACCTTTTCAAGGATTTTGCTTAAGAATGTTAGGTTTGATATCGGTCTGTAATTGTCCATGTTTAGGTGATCAAGGCCAGGTTTTTTAAGAATGGGAGTCACTGCAGCAGTTTTTAATTGCGCTGGGACAATGGCACAAGCTAAACTACAGTTTATCATGTGAGTTATGAATGGTGCGACCTCGAGGACGCACTTCTTAAGTAGAACAGTAGGTGTAGGATCGAGCCAGCAGGATGTAGAATTTGACTTCACAATTAGGTCACTTATGGCAACAGGAGTAGTCAGAGTAAAAGTAGAGAGAGGGTTTGACAAGTGGGCAGTAGTAGTAATTATATGCGTCATATAATGAATATAACATGACATATAGGCTAACACGCTCTCACACGTTTATTTTTAGCATTGTTGGGAGAAGTCCAATTTACATATGGCGCTTTTCCACTGCATGGTACGCTCGGTTCGGTTCGGTACGGTTCGATTCGGCGCGGAACGGTTCGCTAGCTCGGTTGCTTTTCCACTGCAGTTAGTACCCATTCAAAGTGGGTGGGACTGATCGTTACACTGTTTGTAGGTCCGGTGATAGCCGTGTGCGGCTAGCTGAGCTAGCTGCTACTTCTTGGAACACTTTTTCATTCTGTTTTGCCCCATCCGCTGGACCCGCTCCTAGGCAACCAACGAGAGGAACGTCTGCACCTCGACCACGATTCAGCCATTTCCTTTTTAAAGTGTTGATCTCTTCTTCTTTTTTTCAAGTAAGTAAAACACAGGTGCTACCGTGTTGGCTGTTGTCTACTGGTTATATGACTCTGTATAGCGTGTTTAGTGTCTCGTGTCGCAAATCCAATGACGCTGGTAGTGACGATTCTGTCTGTCTGACCAATCAGTGATCTGCAGTGTTTCACGTCACATTTTAGTACCGGTACGGTACGCTTGGAACCTCAACAGATCAGGTACCATTTAAAGCGCGCCGAAGCGCACCGTACCGTACCGTACCATGCAGTGGAAAAGCACCACAAGTGAGCCGTACCGAACCGAACCGTACCGTACCATGCAGTGGAAAAGCGCCAATATATGTGGTTTCAACAACCAGATGCATTTACACTTGTCCAGTTTCGTCTGGAATACGGGCGGCCCAGACCTCCTCCTAATGTGGTTTGAGCGATCGGATTTAAATCTGTCTCGAATGCGTTTCGGAGGGCATTTACACCTGGTCTTTTCACGATCTAACAGCTATCCGATCACAGAAACACATGAAGTGGCCAGGTGTAAACAGCCCGCTGTTTACATCATCATCATCAATAATTATGATCGCATTAGTGATGCGCAGATCCAAGTAATAATATTCCAATTAATTGCGGGTAAATTAGAGGTAGGCCACATCATTAATATGTTATAAATAAATGAAAAAAATAATGTTTTAATGATTTTAATAAAGAGACTGAAATCTAATTTCCTGGTAAAACAGAGCGTGCGTCATGATTTTACTTTCGTTTTCAACAATATCTAGTGTTAGGTTAGTAAAGTATTTACACACACTTGATGTACCAATGCTGCTTTCTTGCTGCAATAACCCTCTGGGCTCTTCATCTGTTGTCGTCTGCAACATGTTAGTATCAAAATTAGCGCAATCATAGTGTCACATGATCAACGCGACTAGTCGACGTCAAGCTTAAAGGGATACTCCACTTTTTTTGGAAATAGGCTAATATTACAACTTCCCCAGAGTTAAACAGTTGAGTTTTACCGTTTTCGAATCCATTCAGCCGATTTTCTGATATTTAGAAGAATATCATTAAGCAGACAGTTTCTGGTCTCATTGACTTCCATAGTAGGAAAAAAATATACTATGGGAGTCAATGAGACCAGAAACTGTCTGCTTACTGATATTCTTCTAAATATCAGAAAATCGGCTGATTAGATTCCAAAACGGTAAAACTCAACTGTTTAACTTTGGGGGAGTTGTAAAATGAGCCTATTTCCAAAAAAAGTGGAGTATCCCTTTAAAGCGTTGCGGCATTGCATTAAGGTTGACTAGTCGACTAATCGACTAGTCGGTTCAACCCCTAATTTACACCCTGTCTGTTTAATCACTTGTTCGGTCACAGAGTCGGTCTTGGTTTGGTTAAGTGTTTATTTCTTTTTTTTGGACCGCTTACATGGACCTTGACCTTTTGGCTGTTCCTGGATTTATGATTATGGATTACCCAATAAACTGCACTTGGACTATCACCCTTTTGTGTGCGTACCGTGACAGAAATAGGCAGACAATGCAGTGTTGACAAAACCAGACTAATATGGTCATACTTCCTGGTTCTGGTAAAAACTCTAGCTGCTGCGTTTTGAACTAGCTGTAGTTTGTTTATTAAGTGTGCAGGGCAACCACCCAGCAGAACATTACAATAAACTAGCCTTGAGGTTATGAACGCACAAACTAATTATTCCGCATTTGTCAGTGAGAGCATATGACGTAATTTAGATATATTTTTAAGATGGAAAAATGCCCTTTTACTGATACTAGACACATGACTTTCAAATGAAAGATTGGTATCAAAGAGCACACCCAGGTTCCTAACCGACGACGAAGACTTAACAGAGCAGCCATCAAGTGTTAAATTGTATTTTAGGTTATTACGTGTGGATGTTTTTTGTCCAATAATTAGAATTTCTTTTTTCAGAATTTAGTAGTAGGAAATTACTAGTCATCCAATTTTTTATATCAGCTATGCATTCCGTTAATTTTGTGAATTGTAAGTTTCGTTAGGTTTTGAGAAAATATACAGCTGAGTATCATCGGCATAACAGTGAAAGCTAATTCCATGTTTCCTAATATCAAATTAGGAACAAAGAACACAGTTGTGAGGATACTGCTTTTTCTAATATCTTTGACAGAAAAGGCAGATTCGAGATCGGCCTGTAATTGACTAATTCTGTAGGATCAAGTTGCGTTTTTTTAACAAGGTTTAATCATAGCCAGCTTAAAGGTTTTTGGTACGTATTAGGGATGCACCGAAATGAAAATTCTTGGCCGAAGCCGAAGCCGAATAATAATGAAAAGCTTGGCCGAAGGCCGAATACCGAACGTGGTATTTCACATTTTTTCCATTTATTTTGCCAATTTTTTCACCATTGCATTTAATTAAATAGTAAAAATATGCTTTTTTACTATTTTGTCTTGAGAAAAACATCAAATTGCAAAAATACAATTTGTTTAACACTGATTTTTTTTTTTAACATTCCAGCAGATATTATTTAAACAAAGCACAATATAACTTAAAATAAATAAATTAGTAAAATAAAAACTATATTTTTATTTGGCCATCTTTGAAGCCCCCCCTTCTTGAATAGCCTATGTTAGGCCTATAACTGACTGCTGAAAGAATATAACTAAAAAAGTGCATTGAAAAGTGCAAAAAAATGTGGATGAACCCACAACAAATGAATAACTGTCCTAGACATAAGCCTACTTTTGCGGTTTACATAAACTTTATCGTGGGCGTTGACAGGTTTGCATGGATTGCCTGGATCACTTGGGTTTCAATATAGCGCGCGCTCTCCGTGGTGATTAGCAGATAAGGAGTTGCCATGAGAACGACTCTTTTCATCTCTCTCTTTTCATACAGATTACATAAACAGAGAATATTTGTTTTCGTTTTGAATTAGATCGTTTAAAAGTAGACAATTAAATGATTATAAAGATATGCCTTTGCCTGTGTGACTAGTATTGTATTGGCTGAGTTTTTTAGAGACGTGCTCCAGAAAAAAAAGTTAACGGAGACAGAGGCAGAAAGCACACCCTGTTTATTTTCTTTATTTTACAAAAGCAGTTTTGTTTCGATTGTAAGTGGCCACAAGTAGTCATTTAACAGTTTATTTTTTCATATTTCTTAAGTCTGCATTTAAGTGACCATAAATGACGGAGTATTTAAGTCTATTTTGCTGCTATGTGAAAAAAAATCCAGCAAAACGCGGCGGCGCGTTTGTCAACTAAAAGACGCTTTAGTGCTGCAAGTAACAACGTCTGCCACAGACGCATCAGATGAGCTTCTCTTTTGTCTTCTCCTCAAAGGGGGCATGTTGGCTGCATTTATAAAGCGCGCGCCACTCACTCTACGCTGGTTACTATTTGATCGCGTCATCAAAAACGTCATTGTTCGGTCAAATTTATTCGGCCTTTTTACTTGTTCGGCCGAACACCGAAAGTGCTTTTTTTGCTATTTTCGGCCGAATAATTTCGGTTGCCGAACATTCGGTGCATCCCTAGTACGTATCCTAGAGACAAAGGCAAATTAATGATATTAAGAAGAGGATCTATGACCTCTGGAAGCATCTCTTTCAATAGCTTAGTCAGTATAGGGTCTAACATGCAAGTTGTCGATTTAGATGAATTAACGAGTTTGCAAAATTCTTCCTCTCCTATAGCAACATATAGTGAAACACCTATAGTGTTTTTTTTATCCAAAAAATGGATCCTTGTTTAGCAGAAGAGCTCATCGTCCAGGCCTAAATAAAAATATATAAGAATTTTAATTTTTGAAAGAACTATTCCTTGGAATACACGTTGAGATTGTAAGTGTTGTAGTAGGCCCTTACTAATAGATTGTTTTGTAACTTGTGTTTTTCCCAGTACCGTATGTAAGCCACGCTTCCCAAGCACAGCAGACCCTCCTCCTGCTTTCTCCTCTGCCTCGGTTCTGGGGGGAGGGCTGAGTGAACTTGATCACTTACTACAGGAGCTTAATGCCACACAGTTCAACATCGCAGGTGAGTGCTGACTTAGTAATTTGTAACTAAAAGTTGTTTACTTGCTATGTGCAAGAACAGAATATAACTCTGCAAGCCCATGACAGTCATTGGCCCAGTCCTTAAAGGGTTAGTTCACCCAAAAATTACAATTCTGTCAGTAATTACTCACCCTCATGTTGTTGGTGGTGATGGCGCAGTGGATAAGATAAGACACATGCCTTTGGTGTGAGAGACCCGGGTTCGAATCCACTGTGAGACACCAATGTGTCCCTGAGCAAGACACTTAACCCCTAATTGCTCCAGAGGCGTGCGACCTCTGAAATATAGCAATTGTAAGTCGCTTTGGATAAAAGCGTCAGCTAAAATGAATAAATCTGAGATCTGTCTCACTCCTTTATAGGCTGCAAGGTAATTTCGTCTGCCAGCCCTGAAAAGTTAGTAAAGACATCATTAAAATAGTCCAAGTGTCTAGTGGCTCAACCTTAAGTTCATCAAGAGACTAGAATACTTTTTTGTGCGCAAAAAAAAAAAAACATAACGACTTTATTTTAGGGGTGTCCCCGACTAAGGATTTTCATAGTCGAATCAGAATCGTCAAGTCTTCCCTATAGTCGAATTGTGTGTGGGGTTGGGTTTGGGGATGGGGCGGGGCTTTAACATTTTAAAGCCACAATGTTACAGAACATCACACAAATATAGAAGAAAATGTATAAAAACATTTCGGATCAATAAAACTAAGAAATAAATTAAAAGATTAGTTCACTTTTAAAAAAAACTTTTGCTGATAATTTACTCACCCCCATGTCATCCAAGATGTCCATGTCTTTCTTTCTTCAGTCGAAAAGAAATTAAGGTTTTTTATTGAAAACATTCCAGGATTTTTCTCCATATAATGGACTTCAATGGGACCCAAACGGTTCAAGGTCCGGACGACAGTTTCAGTGCAGCTTCAAAGGGCTTTAAACGATACCAGACAATGAATTAGCAGAACAGAGCAAGGCGAGCATTTGTGCTTATAAAACTTAAACTTTTTTATTTATTTTTGAAATGACCGATCGTTTCGCTAGATAAGACCCTTATTCATCATCTGGTATTGTTTAAAGCCCTTTGAAGCTGCACTGATACTGTCATTTGGACCTTGAACCGTTTGAAAGCCCGAACAAGAAGAGTGTTTGTTAAACATTTTGAATGGAGGTGATGTTGTGGCCCTACTCCTGACAGGTTTTGGGAAAAGTTTAATTTATCAACTATTACCGATCGTAAGGCCTGCCGTGTTTTTCCTCACAGACTTAAACGTGCCTAGTCTGCATGTCTCTTTAACATTCTCAGAGGAAAAAAAGTGACGGAAAACAAATGATGATTTTAAAATTAGTTCATTTGCAAACAGGTAAAAGTACTGGACCTATTTCAAACCTAGCATTGTCGTGTTTAACCCACCTCGGTGACACTGCTCCGTTATGGCAAGTCCATGCCCTTCCTCTGCTTTTTTATGGTCCTTGGAGTTTTATAGGGTGTATCTCGGTCTCTTTTATCTGTCGAGCTCGAACTGGCACCCTTTTGACAGGTCAGTGTCTCCTTTCTTTTCCAGTTCTTAAATATTTCCCTGTCATGCTGTAATCTTGCAATTAAGTTGCAGCATTTCCGACAGACTTGAGATGAACAAAGAGCTGTGTTTAACAGAACTAATCCTAACTTTGACAGTTGGCTGCAAATATTTTCTTGTTTCTCTCTACTGTCAAATATTAGTTTAGAGGCCCTGATTGTACTGTGGATATAGTATAGTAGAAGTTATGAAGTAGAACTACTTCACTACTGTACTTAAGTACTAAAAGACTGTATCTGTACTCTACTAGAGTATTATTTTTTCTCCTACTTCCACTTTTACTTCAGTACATATTTTCGTTGAGTTTAATATTTTTACTCCGATAAATTTTTTATGTGCTGCATCGTTAGGCTACTCATTACAATTATAAAAATGTTACGAATCATTCCAAACCCACATAATCACTGCCAGAGTGGTAGATGGCTCTGTTTGTTGAAGCTGGCTCATCATTGAGGGAATCAAGCGATCAAGAAGACCACGCAAGCTCCCTTTTTCTGCCTTTCGCTCTGCTGCCTGGGTCCATTGAGAACACTTGAAATTTGTTAGTTTGTTTTGAGATGGAAGAACCAGAAACACCACCTTCAACTTCGAGCGATCGTGATGCGTGGCGGTGAGGAAGGAGACCCCTGGCCCTACATAGAGTCCATTTCATTTGTCGGAGTGAAAGACAATTCATATAGAATGTGCGAGGATGCCGACACACTGAATCGTTCTTTGTTTAAATAGTTCAAAGTTACTATTAGATTTAATGTTATTACCTTGACAAACTATACAGCATTAAAAAGATATAAGACTCAAGTTTCAGTATTTGACCACTATTTTATTCTGAGAAAATTATAGTGACAGTTATGTCTTAATTTGTGTCAGGAGTTATGTAATGAAAAAATGAGTCGCTTCCTTTAATAAGAATTATGAGCGTCAGCCGCTCCCATTAAAAAAAACCTCCTGTGTAGTCGTAATGAAAGTGCTTGACCAAACAACGTCCCTCAGGGCTTTTAGCTTGTGCAGATTTTGACAAATATTGATAGATTTTCATAGGTTTACGTCAGATTTCTATAGAGAGGAATAATATTTATTGAATTGATGCCCAAAATGGGCCGATGTAATCATTATGATATATGATATACTGTGTTTTCAATCCATACTGGCAGCCTGAGGGCGCCATATGCACATTAGTCCATATATGGAACACATGAAGAAGAGCCATATCATGTGACATTCCAGGAACTCCCTGACATAAACAAAGCTTTCAGAGATCGCTGTAACATGCAGATAAATACCCAATAAGCTGTGGAGAAAAAAGGGACAAGCAGGGAAGTGAAGGGAGAGATGCTTTAAAGGAGGAAGGGACATATGCTTTCTTTAATAAATACATAACACAATACTTGTACTTTTACTTTCAGTACTTGAGTAGTACATTTTTAAATAAACTACTTTCAATACTTAAGTAAAAAAAAATTCTGAATACTTTAGTACTTCCACTTAAGTGTGGTGCTTAAAGAGCACTTCAACTTCTACTCAAGTCACTTTTTTGATAGAGCACTTGTACTTTTACTCAAGTCTGGGTCTCTAGTACTTTATACATCTCTGCCGTGGATGCGTAGATTTACTTCACATAATCTGCAAAAGTCGTTCACAGCCATGTTCACGACGGTATTTCGCTCGATGGTTTCGTTTTCGCATCATACATGTGTTTACAGTGGAAGTTTGATGCGGCTGAGCTGGTGCATAACACACGTCATAACCAAATGTTATGTGGCTTACGGGTGACCAATGATTTTATACTTCAGACAAGCGTCCACACTACAGAAAATGATTAGTTGAATAAAGTCGTTATTTTTCTTCTTTTTTTTTATCACAAAGTATTCTCGTCACTTGATAAACTTAAGGTTGAGCCACTGTTGGACTATTTTAATGATGTCTGGGCTGACAAATGAAATTACCTTGTAGCCCATGAAGGAGTAAGCCAGCTCTCAGATTTCATAAAAAAAATCTTAATTTCTGTTCCGAAGACGAATGAAAGTCTTACGGGGTTGAAACAACATGAGGGTAAGTAATTACTGACAGATTTTTTGTGGTGAACTAACCATTTAATGTTTCCTAACTTTAATTTACAAAAAGAAAGTAGCTGTGCACAGTATACAAATTATCTGGAAAATACACATGATCAGTTAAATTTGCTTGTGCACAACTGACTGCAGACTGCCAAAAGTTTGGTTCAAATGCAAAATAAGAACATTTTCGTGGCAAGGGGGGTGTGGTTTAGCGAGTCTGTAACGGGAGAGAGAGAAACGAGATGAGTGGTGCGAGGTCAAGTGCAAATGATGAACACCTGTGTCTTGGATCACTCGATACAACTTCTCTTTTAAAATAGCAAAATAAGGGTATGAGAGTGGTCGATCTGGTTGGAGAAGCTGCCCTTCGGTAGTACAGACCTGTTCAAAGGCATTTTTGAGCGTTTCGTCCTGGGGCTGTTTCAGGGGAAAATCATTGCGCTCTGTAAGGATTCTCGTTTCAAGAGCGCTTCGTTCTCCTGGCTCATCTCCCATTGGTCCCGGCTCAGCTTCTCCTAGGTGAGCGACCGCCCCCCTTCCCAGCTCCCCCTTCTTTCAAGAGACATCTGCATATAAATACCCCAATAATACACTAAAATCTGGCCAATTTGTTCCTAAAATTAGCGAATGTCAGAGGTGCGGGCTAACCACAACCTCTATATTATGCTTTTGACCCCAAAATTGAATAGCCACTGACATTAATGTGCATGCTCCGTATACTTTGACCATGCGGCTCTTATCCAATGCCTCTGGTTAAATCAGGTTTTGATGAATGGAGGTTTGGTTACATCCTGAATCCACCAAAGCCTGATACGTACCCTCCTTCATACTCAGTTATCTGGTACAGGCCAGCATGATAGAGAGAGAGAGAGACAGAGAGACACCCTCAACGTCACTTCCCTCAGCCATCTGCGGCAGGAGTCCCTGAGCTGTTGCGCCATCACAAAGGGTTGGCCGATTTCTCCGAGGTCCAGCGATCTGAACCTCTGCCGATGTTGTTCTGGCCTCCGGTTTGCCACAGTTTTCTTTTTAGAAATATAATATGATGGCACTTTCTTAATTAAAGGTGAGTTGATATTGTAAGGTCATGTGATACCAATGCAGAGTATTACTATTTATCATTGTACAGGATTTTCACGTCCTGTGTTTTCAGAAATAGTACCCAGATAGCAAGCAATCATTGAAACAATGTGGAGTCGATATTGATGTGTCAATGCTAATTGCATTTAATTAACGTTACAAAGTGATGTTGGTTCAATATAATTTTAGCACCCACAATTGTTGAAACAATAGTGAGATTTCAACAAAGAAATCATGGTAATGTCATTGAATCAACGTTATGAAGTGATGTTGGTTCAATATTACTTTTACACATGCAATTAATGGTAAGATTAAACCTTGATAAATGGTAAATGGACTGCATTTATATAGCGCTTTCAACAGACCAGTGGCCACCAAAACGCATTACATATATTGCCTCACATTCAACCATTCATTCATACACCGACGGTGGTGTCAGCCATACAAGGCGCCATCCAGCTCGTCGGGAGCAGCTGGGGTTAGGTGTCTTGCTCATGGTCACCTCAACACTTGGTCAGGTGGAAGCGGGGATTGAACCACCAACCTTTCGGTTTGTAGACAGCCTACATGAACCACTGAGCCACTGTCGCCCCCGTCACCCCCATTGAATCATCGTTACTCTATGATTGATTCTACACCACCCCTGTTGAAATATTATCAATATTGAAATAATATAAATAAATATAAATAAATAAAACAAAATAATCAATAGTAATGTTATTGAATTCATGTTAAACTGTGACGTCTGCTTGCCATGGTCCATAATGTTTGAATAAAACAACAACAGCGTGAGCGTCCTGCCAGGCATAACGGGCAACGTCTGTCGCCATGGTTACTATGGCAGTATGAGGTCAAACCTGGCGGAAACCGGGGTAACGCGGATATGACGCCATTGACTGGCGACTCCTCACCCCTGCTCACACGCCCCGTTTCCTTGGTTAAAATCGCAATTTTCTCACGATTTACAAATAGTTGGAAACATTTGGGATTTTGTAAGTAATCAACTAAACAAAATATATAACATTGGCCTAGTGGTTTTTGGATATTTTATCAAAAATCCTACATATTGTACCTTTAAAACATTAAAAATACAACTGAAGCATAATGTCAACATAAATTAATCTTGCAATCTGATTTTGAAACAAAATGAATATTTCAACTACACTTCAATGGTACAGCAACAAATTCCTGCCCTAGTGAAAAAATGGTATACTTACTACTTATTTGTATGTATTTTAGTATGCAAAATGTATTTGTGCCCCACTATAAATTGGTATACTTAAATATCTGTTAAATTGGAACAA
This sequence comes from Chrosomus eos, assembly GCA_036326025.1. NCBI lineage: Eukaryota > Metazoa > Chordata > Actinopteri > Cypriniformes > Leuciscidae > Chrosomus > Chrosomus eos. Next base: position 13,870,550 of record CM070830.1, on the reverse strand, counting down.
CTAATTTTGTACTAAACTCATCAAGTTCAATTAAAGTTGTATTTAATATATATTTGCTTGTGCTAAACTATTCCAAGTATACTTAGATACACTTTAAATATACTCTTGTATTTAAGTTTTGAAATGCAGAATTCACTCAACTTCAAATGTATTTTGCTGGCATTACAATTGCAATTGAATTACACTGTATGAGTGTTGAACACACATTAAAATTATACTGATAACAAACTTTTATTGCTTTTAAAACACATTGCAATTGCATTCCAAGTAAACTTAAAGTCTGCTAAATAATGTCATCATTATTGTGTAATTCAAATACAATAAAGTAATCTTTATAAATAATGGCACAGCTTAAGAATTTGCCTTTTACTGACACCCCCCAGTATACCAGTAACACACTTATCCGGAGAACATCAATGAGACAATGGGAATGTCATTTCTTCTTCTTCTTCCCTCTTCCTATTCTTCCTCCTCTTTTTTCCTCCTCTTCCTCTTCTTCCTCCTCTTCCTCTTCTTCCTCCTCTCCCTCTTCTTCTTCTTCTTCCTCTTATCCTTCTCCTCCTTCATCCTCTTCTTCTTCCCCTTCGTCCCCTTCTTCTTCTCCTCCTTCTTCTTCTTCTTCTTCTTCTTCTTCTTCTTCTCTTCTTCTTCTTCTTCTTCTTCTTCTCTTCTTCTTCTTCTTCTTCTTCTTCTTCTTCTTCTTCTTCTTCTTCTTCTTCTTCTTCTCTCCTCTCCTTTATTGTATTTGAAATATATTCCCATTTTCAAAAGTACATTGCAAATATACTAACAAACATTTTGGTAACACTTTATTTTACGACCCGCAAACAACTGCGTAAGTAAACCGAAATTACGGTGTACGTTTCTGTAATTATAGCGTACTTCCGTGTAGGTATAAGGGAACAATATGTTAAGTTTTGGGTAATAAAGGGGTAACAAGCAGATATACAACCTTTAAATAACTTCGTAAGTAAATCGAAATTATGGTGTACATTTCTGTAATTATAGTGTACCTCCGTGTAGGTATAAGGGAACAATATGTTAAGTTTTGGGTAGACTAATAAAGGGGTAACAAGCAGATATACAAGCAAATTATTTATAATGTAATTATTTTAAAACTAACAGGTACCTATTATGTTAATATATTCCAGGCAAAAATTGTACGTCTGTTGTATATAAAAGTTATCATCACATTTCTGGCAAAATATGTTCTTGTGCAATTTTACAGGGTAATTTTGACATCTGTGGGTTGAAAATGAAACGTGTATGGCTGTATGTAAGCACAGTATCCTCCTGAGACCCTGCGTCCTCATATGAGGACATTACATTTTTGCCTCTTGACACAATGATAATCAAATTTGTAAATCTTAGACATGTTGGCCACATTTAGGGGCACTGCCAACACCATTTTGTTGTGATATCACAACATTACACCACTGTCAGTGAGAAGAAAATGACCCTAAACCTAACCCTTCTCACCCTAAACCCTTCTACACCAGTTCCCAAAAGAAAAATGACCCAGGTAAAAAATCTATTCAAATTATATGAACGAAACAAATGTATTTATGTACAATACTGTCTCTATCATCATATGGGGATTAAAATTTGACATATTTTAGTAATAGTAGCACTCTAGGTCATCAGTAAATGTGAAGTACTCGTTTGAGGACATTGGGACTATATTACGTTATCCCCTTAACTGTCACTGTCCCACCTGGGACGTTTGCCCATGTATATTTAGAACAATATCTTAGTAAAAACCTAAAGTAATATTGACAAACTATATATCATTTGAAAGCTTACAATCTCTGGTTTTCATATTTGGTGGCTGTTTTTTAAAATAAATTACAGAAGAGCAGTAATTTATCAATTTGCAACAAGAATATTTCATATTCATTAGGCCTTTATTTTGAAATAGAAAAAGAACATAAATAATCATGAAAGATTGGTAGAAACCTCAGTTTGTTTTCATGCCAAGAGTTCAAAAGATAACACTAATTAAATGTTATGAGAAAAAAAGGTCTGAACATTTTTAGAATATATCGAAAAATATTATGAATTCTCAATTTGTGATGCGGCAAAAAGAGCACATTTGTGATGTGCTCTTTTTATGTTTATTAGAGGTTGAAATCAAATCAAATACTGCCAAAACACCCATACTATTTCTGAATAGGATGTATACTTAATAAATTGTATGAAATTATGGAAAGACATGGTTCAGATCACTCAACACATATGAAAATGGAGGCGCCCTTATATGGTCAGTAAGGAAGCTGGCTGTCCATCTAGTGAAAAAGTTTTGTACTACGCCCAAATAAAATCTTACTGAAAGCTCATTTTTTGAGATATCAACCTAAAATTTGGAACACAACTTGTTTAGATTTTTGGCTTTAATTTTCTAGCAGTTTTAGAGTAAAATATATTTTATAATATATATATTTTACATAAAATATAAATAATTTATTTTTTACATTCTATATTTTCATAAACTCAAACTTATTTAACTTTTTTTTCTGTTTCACTTTCATAATTTATTTCACTTCTACAATAATCTGGCAAATGTTTTCTTAAAAACAAGACCAACCATATGTCTATATTCCAAAGCATTCTTGAATTACAACCATTTAAGTTTTTTTTTTTTTTGATTGCTAGTACTGTGTCCTCACATGAGGACATCATATGGTAAATTATAGACCCACTGTCCTCACATGAGGACATCATTTTCTGCAAAAACTACTTCCTGTACAAAAACAAATTTTAGTTATTATATTTATAAAGGTCCTACTTATCCCAAATAGCAAGAACAATTATAAAATGCACACCAGGCAAACGCTCGGGTCTCAGGAGGGTATGATAAAAAATGAATTTATTGGCTTTTCTTACTAGATTAGTTAATGTTAAATCAACCCACAGATGCCAAAATTAAAAGTAAAATTGCACAAGAACATATTTTGCCAGAAATGTGATGATAACTTTTATATACAACAGACGTACAATTTTTGCCTGGAATATATTACCATAATAGGTACCTGTTAAAATAATTACATTATAAATAATTTGCTTGCATAGCTTGTTACCCCTTTATTACCTTATACCTACACGGAGGTACACTATATTTACAGAAACGTACACCGTAATTTCAGTTTACTTACGAAGTAATTTGCAGGTTGTATACTATCTGCTTGTTACCCCTTTATTACCCCAAACTTAACATATTGTTCCCCTATTCGGTTGTTTAGTCTGACGTCACGCGTGACGTTTAGCCTCTTCCGGGCCCAAGCGCTCCGCTCGTCTTTCAGATCCTAGACTACATAAAACCTTTTCTTAAAGGGCTTTTTTTCGCTTCAGTGCCAGTGGGTGTTACTAGGGATTAAGGGATAGCACCCACTGGCGCCAAAGTTTCTTCATTCGTTTAAGATTTGTAACTTACCTTATCAACTGCTGCCATTTTCTCTTATATTTCTCGTCACAGGGAAAGCAGTAGATGACAGTTAAATGTCACTTGTTTTTTTTAACTCCGATCTATTTAAACTACACGGGAACACGTTAAAACTCCGGCGAAAGCGGTAGGTAGGTAGAGAGGACCCGGCCTTTGGACCCGGAAACAGGAGCGCTTACGTCACGACTTAACAACCGGATACCTTTACGGAAGTACGCTATAATTACAGAAACGTACACCGTAATTTCGGTTTACTTACGCAGTTGTTTGCGGGTCGTAAAATAAAGCGTTACCAAAATTTTACTTATCTCTAGATATATTACTTTTACCTATTTTCACAATACAACTTTTAACACACTTTAAAATAATTATACGTTTAGTATATTTTAGAAAAATATATTTTTGAAAAATATACTTAAAGTGAAAATTAAGTGTATTTATTTGCAGTTTATTAAAGTATATTTATGTATCTTTTAACTGTGTGCTAGAAATTATCTTTGTAGCAATGCATTTAAAGTATACTTTCAAAATACATTATAGTATACAATAGTATTTTGTACAAAGTATAGCTAAGTTTTATTTGTCTAATAATGTACATTTGTTATTGAAGACAAAGTATGCAATTTGGAATAAGCCAGGGTATTAATGATCCTATACTTTATTACTCAAACATATTACTTTATTATCACTCCTCTCTCTCTCTCTCTCTCTCTCTCTCTCTCTCTCTCTCTCTCCTCTCTCTCTCCTCTCTCTCTCTCTCTCTCTCCTCTCTCTCTCTCTCTCTCTCTCTCTCTCTCTCTCTCTCTCTCTCTCTCTCTCTCTCTCTCTCTCTCTCTCTCTCTCTCCTCTCCAATTTCAAATTAGCTTTATTAGTATGACTGTGTAACACAATGTTGCCAAAGCATCAACATATTATATATAAATAATAAAACAAACAGTAAACATATATGTATAAATCATGTCATATGTAGCATTGTAAATAGATAGATAAATAAACACAATCTATCTTAATAAATAGATAAATAAATACATTGGATCACTTTAGAGAATTAGCTGTCTCTGGCATTGTGAATAGCTAGCACATATTTAGCCGCTAGTGCAGCTGTATTAACATCTTCTCCGAGTAAGAAGGACATTTTTTCAGTGTCACTCAGTTCATAGAATGATGGGATCAAGGCTTCAAATTTGGGCAGAAAAGTTTCTCTTATACTGTTATATTTAGAGCAGAAGAGCAGAAAGTGTTCCTCATCCTCTATGTGCTGTAGATCACAGTGTCTACAGATCCTCTGCTCTCTCTCTGTCCATGTTAGCTCTAGTGAAAAAATATATATGCTAAGTATACTTGCAGCCAGACTAATTGTCAGTATACTTCAAGTGTGTTAATGATTAGTTAACTTGAAGTGTGCTATTTTGGATAAAAAAAATTTGTACTAAGTGTATTTTAGTTATAATTAAATTATACTAAAGTATAACTTTAAGTGTATTTAGTGTACTTTTTGATGCTAAATACGCATGTACTTAAAGTGTACTAAGTATACTTGAAATTGTCTCAATTTAGCATCAAAAAGTACACTAAATACATTCAGATAAGACAATAAAGTATTTGAAAATTTTTAGGACGTGTTTTGAGTAAGAAAGCTTTATGCGAGAAGGCGTAAACCACTGTGAATCTCTCATTAATATGTATGCTTTTCACACCTGAGGAAGACACAGACCCTCCCTATAATGGCCCTATAAGGTGCTATCAGGCCCTATCATTAGGAGCCTTGCACAAAGAATGAGGAGATTTAAAAAAGAATGGCTTTTTGATTGTTTGGATTTATTTACAACACAACATAATCCAAAGATACACAACAAATGACAAAAAAAAGCACATTATTGAACACACTGATCTTTAGATCACACACACTCTGTTTAATAGAGACCTTTGCCATTCCTGAAACATAGTCTACATACCTTTCATTTCCAATGTTTTTCACTTTGCCATGAGAGTCTCATGGTGAATGTTGAAGTCAACAGGACTCAGTTGCATCAGCTGGTCCCTGTAAAAATATTTTTTTAGAAAAAAAAGCCCACATGTGAACATGCTCATCTCAAGAGCTATAGGGCTGCACGATTTTGGGACACATATTTCATAGGTTACTTCAAGCCTTTCCATTCGTTATGAAATGAGATTGGAGTAAAAACATGAAGCCTATGTTTGGTGCGTTTTGCTTTTCAAACCCACAGCATGAGTGACTCAAACTCACAGCACGTGCACAGGGCATTTACTGAAGTGATCGGAGCCACACCAAACTATGAAACATTATTTTTACCATATCTATGTGTGAGCAGATATCCACAAACACAGTATTTAACAGTAAACACGGTCTAAATATTATAATATTCACCATGAATCTCACAGCGCGTGCACAGGGCATTTACTGAAGTGATCGGAGCCACACCAAACTATGAAACATTATTTTTACCATATCTATGTGTGAGCAGATATCCACAAACACAGTATTTAACAGTAAACACGGTCTAACTATTATAATATTCACCATAAATCTCACAGCGCGCGCACAGGACATTTACTTAAGCGATCGAGCCACACCAAACTATGAAACATTATTTTTACCATATCTACGTGTGAGCAGATATCCACAAACACAGTATTTAACAGTAAACACGGTCTAACTATTATAATATTCACCATGAATAAACACGCATACGAGCCTAAAGCCTACTGTTATATCTGCTGTGTTTAATTATCGAACATAAAAACATTCTCGTGTCGTACATATAGGCTACATTTAGCATTAGGCTTCATGTTTTTACTTCAATCACATTTCATATGTCGCCTGGCAACAGTTTAACTAGCTACAATGTAAAGTTAAGACATACATCATTAAGCTACTAATCGTGTCTTACCTTAAAAATCGTTCTCATAATCAAATCGTGTTCTTCTAACTCTTCTGTTGTAAATCCAAGGTAAACAGCACAAACAGTCTTCAAACTCGGTGAAATGCAGAGCAGGGGCTCGTTCTTCGTACGTCGCTAACTCAGTTAGCTGGATTTGATTGTTGGCGATTTGGCATGATCTTGGATCGTTTGGTTCTTCGAAGCTCATCCTAGACTTGCTGTCATAGCAACAGGTGCGCTAGCTTGAACCTGCTCGCGAGCAGGCTTATTTCATGTAAACAGGATTAGATCGCGGCTTTATAAGCAGAGCTGATACGGGAAGTCTTTTGACGCAGCGCGATAGTGTACTTTTTGAGATATTTTTTTTTTTCTCATGACTCGTGAGTATGTCGTTACATCATTAATTTGTTGGAAACGCACAAATGTTCGACTCGTCGGAGTCGGGCTTTAATAACAGCACAAATAAACAGCATATAGATATTCTTTGCGAGTGGCTTTTTCCTTTACATTGGAGATGCGGAGAACTTGGTGAAGTAATGTCTGTCGTGCCATTCGCAAAGTTTACCTGCCTCTTAAGCAGGTTTTAGGGCATTTCCAAGCCACTTTAGACCCAATTGGTTGTATAGCAGTTTTTTTTCAACGCAGGTAGGCCTAACGTTACATTATAATTTTTAATGTCGATCATGTAATCGTTAGCATGATGATTATGACTTTCAGTACAATATAGGCCTATTCCTCAGGCTTCCCTAATGTGATTGGTGCCATAGACTGCACATGTGTTCCCATCAAGGCCACAATGAAGGGGATTTTGTGAACTGAAAGGGGATCACAATGTAAATGTGCTGCCAAGTTACTATTACGATTCTTAATATTCCAGATTAGTAGCCTAATATTACATCAAATTGTAAAAAAAGGCAGTTGACAGACTAAAATCTCTTAGATGGTGTGTGACTGTTCCATATCACAAATGTGGAAGCACAGCGATTCAAATTTATGCACATATTTGAACGTGGTAAGGAAAATATTAATATCAAGCTCACTGTATTACTGTACATACACTCCAGTTACAATGCAGCTCTAGGACAAGGGCACACAATGCAATGAACTTTGGCCAACTAAAGGGGAGATTTCAGTGTCTGAAAAGCCTGAGGGTTGCACCTGGCAGGACCTGTGACATTGCATGTGTCATATTACACAACCACCATCAGAAAAAATATAAAACATTACATTAAATGTTTAATAAAAGACGAGACAAATTTGCTTAGTTTTTTGAGTTTTATTTCAATTGTTCTTTGTAAAGAAAAGCCAGTGATCAAGTCATATTTTGCCTGCAATAAGAGATACTATGCAAGGTCAGCAATAGTTCTCTGTAACCCCTTTTCCACCAACAAGAACCAGGTGCTGGTTCGGAGCCAGAGCCAGAGCTGGTTCGGAGTTGGTTCGACTGACAAGCTTACTAAGAACCGGTTTGCCTTTCCACCGGCTTGAGAGCCACAACAGAGCCAGATCTTACGTCACTGCATACGTCTCATGTTGCTCAGCAACGCTAGTGTAGCGCCAAACACAAACACGCCAGGCTTGTTCGAGATGCATCGGCCTCTCGCAGATCGATCGCCGCATGACATCAAAGCACTGCGAAAGCGATCAAAAAGCACAAGGAGTCGTATGATCTCCAAACACTCCCGCAGCTCCGATCGGTCCGCGCCGCTCCGATGCATCTCGAACAAGCCTTCTATCAACAATGTCGGCCGTTGCGTTACTATTGATGCTCATGGGTTTGCGAACCTAACGTACATCGGCATCCAAGCAAGGCAAATACAAGGTGTTCGTGCAGCTCGCCGTAACTTGCATAAACGGAGATTACAATCGAGCTGCTATTAGCTCGATTAGCTGCTAATTCAAAAATGGCGGTCACAAGTTTCTGTTCGTCTTGTTGGCCACGGTAACCCCGCCCCCAGCCGCTGACGTAAGCGTTCTTACTTCTAGACCAGCAATGATTTGGTGCTACTTAAGAACCACTTTTACTGGTTCGGAGCTGGTGCTTCGGTGGTCGAAAACCAAAGAACCGATTTGAAACTAGGCTCTGGCTCCGAACCAGCACCAGCTCTGCCTTGGTGGAAAAGGGGTATGTGTGAAATAATATATTAGCACTTACTCTGAAGTTCATTTGAAGCAACTATATCTCTAGTGCCAGTCTTTTTCTTTAAGTTGTCAAATTGGGCGGAATGGGGGGAAAATGGGCATTATAAAGTGTTGTACTTTCTTCCCTTTTGATGTAAAGTTATGAAAAGTCTTACTGCACATGCTTCAGCCACTTGCTTGGGAACACATAAAAGTGTTGGTGTATTGTTTAAAACTTCACAAAAGAGGAAAACACAATTACATTACAATGAAGTACACTGGGGGGAAATGTGATCAATAACTCATTTCTACATTTTTTTTACATTAACTATGTTTCACAGTCACACATGTAGACTTTCACAAGTCAAAGCAATTCATTACAAGGTTTAACAGCTGATATGACTGGACAGCCATTGGGCTTACTTAATTTAATGCAGCAACAAATTATTTTACAGTGTGCTAGGATCATTTAAAGCTCATTTACCAGCAGTGAAGGTGTTGCTGCTCCTGGCTGTGGGTCTGAGGAAGAGCTGAACCCAGGGATGCCCTCCACAAGGTTCACATTTAACCCAAGGGCCAGCTCTTCTGCCTGGGTATAATGTGGGGGTGCAAGACCACCACCTGTTTGTTTTTAAGGTGTTCCCTGGCGTTTTAATTAAGTTTTCAAATTCAGCATATCCTTCAAGCAATAACTCTTGCTCTTCTGTGGAGAAAAAAACTGAGCGCGCTCTTTGGGCTCGGTGAGCAGCCAATAGCAGCGTAGCTGATCAATGTTTCTACTATCGATACATATCCCCTTTTAACCCAGCGCATGAACGCGCAGTTATCTCAGATAATTCAATCCAGCGATACTAATCATAAACAACAGGTGTGTTCGAAGAACCCAATTAGCCGGATCATGATTAGCCCGATGATATTATCTTGGATGTCTCATTTGATCTCGGATGTTTTAAGCAACGTACGAAGAACGAGCCCCAGGTCTGAAGAATACTGAAGTCGCTGATGCTTTGTTTAGGGTGAGGAGTGAGTTGCGTTCCTCCGCGTGGCTCATTTGCATGTGAACAGCTCTCGCAGCATGGGTGTGGTCACATATTAGCGCTAATGAGCTGGGCCTGGAGAAACTGTAAATGTCGTTGCTTTCATATGAATTACTTAAACAGAATATTTTTTTTTGATATGATTTACATTATTTAATAATGGAGACTTCAAGCTTCGTAAAGACATATGTTTCATGTCACAGTGACAAGTATTAGCTGAGTTACAGGTCATGTTCTGTCGCTTTCAGAATGAACTTCACATTGAGAAAGATGGGAGAACGCGCATCATGTTTATTTTCTTTATTTTACGAAAAACACAACATTTTGTTTTTTATTATGAGTATACACACATAAAAGAAGACATTTAACAGTTTTGAAAAATGTATAACACTTATATGTAAGATCAAAATCAACAGAGTATTTTGAGTCTCTTTTGCACTGAAAAGAAAAAAAGTGAGTTGGTATCGCCGGCGATACCGCCGACCCCAGAGGGTTAACACACTTGAAGTATACTGACAATTAGTCTGGCTGCAATTATACTTACTGTAGCATACTTTTTTTTCACTAGGGTGATATTAATTACAAGTACATTACAAATTAATTAGGAGTGTCTTCCAAACAAAAAAGAAATATACCATAAATATATTATTTTTGAGTAAAAATATCACTCTAAAAACTTTTACTATGATGTCTTCAATTATTTTGGTGAAACATTTTTACACTTAAAAATATTGATTTAATTTGAAAGCAGTGAAATAAATTACACTGTATGAACTGAGTAAATGTAAGTAAAACAATTAAGTAGATCTGAGTAACTGCATTTGGTACATTAACAAATAAAATTGAGTAGAAATAATTGGGGAACATTTAAAAAAAAAAACAATATTTATGAGTAATATCAACTGTTTTTATTTATGAGTAATATTAACTTTTGCATTTCCTTTAAACCATTGTAAAAAAAAAACACCGGTACATGACATTGGCCTTTATTGTCGATGAGTAAGTTAGCCTACAGCAATAAGTTACAGTGAATTGTATACGGTTTTAAAATAAACAATATTGCATACATAACTCATGTAACAAACATTTTAGAAGTAAAAATTAAACATTTAAACATTCAAGTAATTCAAGTTTAATCAACCAGTCTGTTATTCAATATCTACCGGATCAGCGCTGGTTCTTGTGCCAGAGATGGACTCGCCCTCTGCGGGGAAACTTCTAACTTTAGACCGCCGTCCTGAGTTTCACTCAGAGCCGAAAGATGCTACGACGCGACTCCAAACCCTGCTAATAAACAAACAGTGCACAGTTCTGAGAACATTTTATCATCCAAATTAGTTATATTCATTATCTTTAGGAATATAGTCTTGTTTGTTATAGTTACAATAACGCGAAAAGACAGTCGCGACACTCGTTTAACTTAAAATAAAATGATTTAAACCACAGTAGTGATTCTATAGATAAAATATAAATATAAAACAGAGAAAACTGTTGTTGTTCTGAGAAGACCGGAGACTGAGAGAATTCAAACACAAACAGCCCGCGCTCAACCGTTGAGTCATCGTCACATTAGAGGGTGGGGGAGGGGCGCATTGTTTTAATTGAGTAAACTTACTCAATTTATTATGTGTGTGTTAAATATAAATAATATTGTTTTGAATAAAGTAATTGTTAAAGTGTGGTATTTCCATATAAAACACGAGTCCGTATTCTTTGAACTGACCCAACAGGGTATCTATTTTATTTTCCTTTAGTCTGCCAACAACGTCACATTCTCGGTTCATTCCACTCTTACTCTCTGGCTCTTTCTCCCCGAGTCCCCTTGTTCGCCCCCTAGCGGCTGGTATAGTCTGAACAAACATTACAACAATTAGATATTGTTACAGTAATATTTGTGGTTCTTGAAACAGATCAGTTTAATTATCCATTCTCAAAATATTTTGATGGAAATTTCACAAATAGATTAAGTATATTTTAAATAAATAATTGGTTAGTCAAATACTAAATTCATTGAGTGAAAAAACTTAAATATAACTGGAAATTTTAGACAAAATTAACTGTTGGATTTTTAGTCAATTATTATTGTATGTTCAACTCCAACTATCAAGTAAATGATGTTCAGAGATTTTATTAAAGGGGTGGTTTACTGCTTTTTTTCTTTGCATGATTGTGTTTATGGGGTGCAATATAACATGTATTCGTGGTTTTTCTTTTTTAAAAAGTCTTATTTTTCATAAATTTCACCTTTATTGTAAGCCTCTTTCTCCTCTGTCATTTGAACGACTGGTTTACTTCCTGATTCTATGAAACCACTCCCTCAGAAACAGGCATTGGGCTCAGATTGGTTAGTTTGGGCCGGTGTGTTGTAATTGGCTAAACTGCGTAGCACACGTTGTCCGGAACCGTCACGCCACAGTTTCATGGTTAATGTAAATAATGGTGCTGATACTGCCGTATCAGTTTGAGCCCGAATCAGACCCAGAAAGCGGCCATGAAGAGAGTCAAGCAGAACCTCCCCACACACGGCTGTTACAAAACGTTTCTGAATGGTACGTTTTTGAATTATTATTATTATTCTATTCTTCTATTATTACATAAGAAGTTTGAGCCTGTTATAGCCTACTTGAAAATGCTGCAGTGTTAGCTTTTTGAGATACGTTTTTATCTTGATTAAACATTTAAGACAAATGATTACATGAGTAATACAGTTTTTTAAAGTTATTGTTTTATCGATATAATGAACAACCGTTTAGCTATTAACAAAACTTAGTTTACTCTGTGTATCGTTTTCTTTAGGTGTACATGGCTACTATAAACAAACACTGTGGACATAATCACGTTCATGATCAAATCGCAAAATTCCGTCATAAAGTAGCTATACATGGCAAATACATTTACAAAATCTATATGATTAAAAATTCAGGTCCAAAATGTTTGTACGCGTTTGCCATAGAAACACGACTATAAAGCCAGCGCTGGCATTTGTTTACGTCCTTGATTAAACGAAACCATTACGTCTAAAATTATAGAAATACATTTAAAATGATTAAGTCTTACAGGTTGTGGCCCAACAACTGCTGCCTCTGGTTTTAACGTTGGAACTGCTTCATGTTTTATTAACAGTTTCTTGTGGAATCCGGCATTGAATTGTTGGAGATTCAGGAAGCTGTCTTCAGTGAAATATGCCGCATATGAGCTAAATTACGATTGTAATTTTCAGAAACATTATCAAACATAAATTGTAGCCATTGTTGACGAACTACAGCGTCCGTAGGAAGCCCGAACACAGAAGAGCTAACAGCTGGATGAAAATAACACACTTTCGACGGCATGGCTAGCTCTAGTGAGAGTGAGGGTTGATGTAAATGTATGGGTTAGTGACGTCTAAAACCCAGCTGTAGTCCCAATCGAGTCATTTTTGTAGGCATTTACACTTCCTGATTTTTAAAAGATGATATCTCTGCTTACATTGAACTTTCAGCGCTGCAACTTTGCAGATAATGTTCATGCACCAACAGCAACATTACACACTATTTAAAATTAAAAAAATTAAATCGCAATCAACCACCCCTTTAAGTTAGGCTAATAAAGTTAATTATTACTGTGATATTTACTAATTAAGCCACTGAAATATTTTTTACAGTATACTTTCTCCCCAAAGCTTCCAATGCATTTATCATATGTTTTATTACTTTCTGAAAGTAGCAATTAAGTGAATTGCAAGCATGACGAAATACACTTAAAAAAATTCCATAATTTAACAAAGTACTACAACTTCAGGTTATTTAATAATGTACTTTGAAAGTATACTTTCAATGCATTGTTACAATAATCATTTTCAGCACATATTATATTAAAAATATGCATAAAATATATTTAAGAAAAGTGTCAATAAATATACTTATAAAAAATAAACAAAACTTTCACTTCAAGTATATTTTTGTAAAATATATTTTTTTAGAAAATATACTAAATTACAATTATTTTAAAGTGTGTTAAAAATTGTATTTTGAAAATAGTCAAAAGTATGCTGCTAATATACTTTTTGTATATTTAAAAATAGTACATTTTTTATTAGTATATTTGCAATGTACTATTAAAACAGAGAATATATTACAAATACAATAAAGTATACTTTTTTTTTCACTAGGGAGTCTATGCCTTCCTCTCTCTATCTCTAGATCATGGTCACTTAATCTGTATTTGAAGAGGATTTGTTTCTCTTTAAAATGTTTAATAAATAGATAACTGGCCAATTTAGTGGTTCTATTGAGGTCGAGTAACATTGGAGTTTATTCTGGAGGTCAAAATGAGCTTTTAATGATTTATCATGAGTGTCTTTTAGATGTGTGTGGATTTATTTAACAATAGTTTTGGGGCTGTAGCTGTGGTCAGTGGGGAGTATAGTCTGATGGACGAGTTGAAGAGCGAGTGTGTGTAGAGGTTGAGGTTCTGCTGAGCTTTCATTGGCGAGGAGGGCTTTATATTGGACTGACTCCGGATCAGACTGATGGAGATAGATGGCACAGAGGTAAAGGTTAGACTGTGGTATGATGGATTTCATTTCAAGCCAAATAGAAGATTTTCCACTTTTAGCAATTTTAATCGAATGTTTTAAATCGTCTTTGTGCCATATACTGTAAGTATTCCACCTGAGTCTCGACCACATTTTATTTTAGAATTTTTTGATGAAGGAACTATAATTTCCTTGTATCCTATTGGACAGTGTAACGTCTCATTACTACGACACCACATCTCATGAAAGATACAGATGTCCATATCTCTTACACTGCTGAGTAAGTCTTGGTCTGCAGTCTTATTACCAAAAGTAGAAGAGTGCAGACCTTGTATATTCCAACAACTGATTTTAAAAGATTTCATGAGTAGGTTCTTCTATAATGTGTGGTGTGTGTGTGTGTATATATATATATATATATGTGTGTGTGTGTGTGTGTGTGTTATGCAGGTTATGTCCTCAGTCTGGAGCAGATGATGTTCAGCAGATGTCTTATCTGGTTGAGTTCAGCAGCTGCAGAGTTATGGGGTAGTTGAGCGGCCGCTGCGTAGCTCTTGTGTTGTGATGGAGCAACATGACATCATGACTTTTGCGTAAACATACACGCCACTTTCAAGTCAAGTGGCGTGTTATTTATACGCATTTTGAGCTATCCGCGTGTGCGTGTATATCTACGCCGTTATGTCCGAGTGATTCCGCGTGTATGTACACGCTGTTAAAAATCCGAGCGAAATAAAGCCAAATTTTGATATACATCTGGGGGAGCGATATTTTTCTTACTAGGATGGTAGGGAAAGACTCATAAATGGTTTTAACCAGTGACGGGTAGGTTTAGGGATGGTTTTGGGGTAGGTCATATATTTATATATACAGTAATGTAACGTTAAGTCAACGGCGTTCATAAACACGCTGAAAAGCGATTATGCGTGTTGATAGCACGCCAAAAATGGAAGTACGAATTAGGGGTGGGCGATATTGACAAAAATGAATATCTCGATATTTTTTTTCAATATCTCGATATCGATATTCAGACGATATTTTTGCGGGGGGCGGGGGGTATTGCATAACTCCTGACACAAATTAAGACAAATACTGAAACTTGAGTCTTATATCTAGTAGAGAAAATGTAATAATAATTATTCTCTCTAGACCAATTCAATTAAGATTATGAGAAATTATTGACATTGCACTCTTTAGCAGTAGCACTTGTGCAATTCTACATATCCCTTTTCCTTAGTTCAGTGGTTCTCCAATGTTTTAGAGTGCCGTACCCCTCTTCCACTTAGACTGCAGGCACAGCTTTTCCATTAAGAGACAATATTTTGCCCCCTTTAATAAATTTTTCCATTTCATTTTTTACCTTTGTAATACCTTTAAAAAATAAATAATTCCTTAAATAAAAACAATGTTCACTAAATAGGCAATGTTAAAAATCGTTTAATATTAATAAAAATATTATAATAAAATCGCCAGTAGGTGGCGGTAACTCATTGTCTTTATGTGTGTGAGTTATCGAGTCATTCATTGAATCTCACGGTTCGTTCAAAGCCACAGATTCCGTTGCAAAATAGAGCAATAAGCATGAGTATACTGTTTTAAATTTAGTAAATCACTTAATGTTACCCTTTTTTTTTTAACTGTTGTATAAAATCAATGTCACATTTGAAATCGTGTGTGGATATTCGGTAAACATTGCATCAAAATTAAAAACACTGCCGGAGATCAGCAACCATGCGCGCTCTCTACACTGCTGAAGAAGCGCGGATGATCTGAAAACACAGACAAGTAAGCTGGAGTTCAGCAATCTTCATTTGAGATTTTCAACTTCAATTGAAGTGTCGTTCAGTCAGTCTATGTTCTGTCATGAGCCGCTTGCGCTTGCGAACGGCTGCCTGTTAAGGATTTCCTTTAACACCCGGAGTGCTAATGCCCGAATGACGTACTGGTTGTCCTGACGTGCTGGTTGTCCTCAAAACAGTAACACGGCGGTTATCGCTCATATAATTTTTTTTGCCAACGTATAGTTAAGGCGGCAGGCGTGAGTTAGGCGGCCGCCTTAGTTTTTTGTTTTCTCTTTAACTTCCTTCAGCTCTTTTCATGTTTGGGGGGTTGGATTGTACAAATTATGAAATATTCGATATCCCAATTTTGCATATCGTCCAGACAACAATTTGGATATTATCGTCTAAACGATATATCGCCCACCCCTAGTACGAATTGGCGTGTCATACATACGCAGTTTCATGAGATCAGTCTGGATGGAGGGTCGGGGGACGGTCTGGGCTCTGCTGGAGGACGAGGGCTTCTCTGTGTTGTGTAGCTCTTGTGTTGTGATGGAGGGCTGGGGCCGGTCTGGGCTCTACTGGAGCACAAGGGCTTCTTGGTGGCTGAGAGCTTCTTTTGTTATCGAAGTTTCTGTTTCTTGCTGTGTTTCCAAGGGCTGTGCTTTTCAGCACTCTGGCGAAGACTTTCACTCCTAGCTTGGTGAGATGTACGTGGTCATACATATGATGAGGCTATATGTCTTTGTGATGGGCGAGATGAACATTGGGAATAAGTGCACAGATTCTGGAGAGTTCCACATTTCCGTGGATCACGTGAAACGGCACGTGCGTGGCAGCAGTGTAGACAGAGTTATTCTAGCCTCTGGGAAACACTGTGTGGCTCTGATCGCCACCTCTCTCATCCCAGGATTCATGGCCCTTCATGGCCCTTAAGTCATTTGTCCCTGTGTGAATTATTATTTGTATGTTTATTATTATGTGTTTGTAGTTTTCGTGTTTACTCTCCGACAGGATCTGAAACGCACTTCTTGTGTTTGGACACCAGATTTTCTTGGCTCTCATGTTTGGTAATAGAAGCTTCTCACTGACATATTTCCCATTGGAGTCAGTCAGGATAAGAGTTTGGACACCAGATTTTCTTGGCTCTCATGTTTGGTAATAGAAGCTTCTCACTGACATATTTCCCATTGGAGTCAGTCAGAATAAGAGCCTGTGTTTCTGTCGGATCCTGTGCAGCGGGGTCTCTCTCTCCTCTCTCTCTCTCTCCTCTCCTCCTCTCTCTCTCTCTCTCTCTCTCTCTCTCTCTCTCTCTCTCCTCTCTCTCCTCTCTCTCTCTCTCTCTCTCTCTCTCTCTCTCTCCTCTCTCTCTCTCTCTCTCTCTCTCTCTCTCTCTCTCTCCTCTCTCTCTCTCTCTCTCTCTCTCTCTCTCTCTCTCTCCTCTCTCTCTCTCTCTCTCTCTCTCTCTCTCTCTCTCTCTCTCTCTCTCTCTCTCTCTCTCTCTCTCATACACTTATGGTATATTGCTTGTATGTTTCGAAGACACTCGTAATGAATTTGTACTGTACTTATAACACAAATAAAGTACACTTTACAGTTTTTCTCAATTGCTAAAACACTTAACCCTATTGTCTGAACCAAATGCTCAGTTGCCTGAACCCACTGATTGAATCAATCACACTTTTGGCAAAACCATAAGCACTTTTCACCTGTTTAGACACAACTTGCCAACACATTTTCATTGTGATGCACCCGTGCTGCATAATGGTGAGCACAGGTGACAAAAGTCAAACACAATTAAAGCACATGTGTCACCACTTGAACACAACAGCTCAAAATTGATCACACTTGTGGCTAATGATGTGAGGGAACATATACAGTAAGCCAGTTCAGAGAGCACTGGTTTGTGAGGCCCTACAATGGATAGAAATCTGAGAGGAAGAGTTTGTGTGAGAGAGGTCGAGGTGGTCAGCGAAGACAAAGAACAGTAATATCTGATGAAATCAGAGCTACTGTGATTGACCATGTTCTTGTCCATGGTATGAGCATGAGGGAGCTAGGCTGGACAAAGGGTACAACCAAACATCAGTAGATTCACTGTGTCCACCATAATCTGATGATTTGGAGAAGAGAACAGGTAATTACCTTTTTTTGACATTATAGTACAGTATGTAAATGTTGACAGCAATTACTGTATGACATACTATATATTGTACCACAGTATACTGTAAGTAAATATATGTTTCAGTACATCACTGTACCAATGTACTGTAGTATTGTAAATGAATGGAGGGTTGGTCTAACTGTTTGTAGGCGTAGTATTCCATGTATATTTTTGTACTTTATTTTTACATGGGCTTACTGTACACAAGTGGCAAACGTATAAGATTTCTGTTTGTTTTTACAAGTGCTAGGTGTAAATGCACAAGATTTCTGTTTTGTCTTTTTGTACAAGTGCTAAATGCACAGGTTTTTTTTTTTTTTGTGTGTGTTTTTGCAACGCATTTAGCCTACAGTGAACAATAAACATTTATTTCTCCAGCTTCATGTCCTGAGCATTGTGTTTTCTTTTTTTCTACGTACTGTAGTGTTTAGTGACTGTTCAGTAGTGTTTTTAATTTTGATTGACTCGGGGCACGATTTGACAACATAGTTCAGTTTTGAGCACAGATTGAACTGTTTTGAGGTGAAAGTTTGGTTTTGCAAGAAGAGTCTGAGGTTTTGTGAATGTAGCTTGAAAATTGGGTTTTGTGTTCAGTTTAGAGAAAAGGAGAGCAGCTTTCAAGAAATGTGTCTTAGCAATCGAGAAAAACTGTAATATCACTAATAAAGCTTGTAATTAGTCCCTATACAGGCATATACTTAAAGTATACTTGAAGTTGGTCCAATTTAGTACACTAATTACATTTAAAGTTATGCTTTACTATTTAATTACAACTAAAATATACTTAGTACAAAATTAGTTCTTTCAAAATAGCACACTTCAAGTTAGCTAATCATTAACACACTTGAAGTATACTGATAATTAGTCTGGCTGTAAGTCTATACTTAAGTCTAGTAAGTAAGTAAAATGTATACAGTGCTTTTCACAGACAGGGTCACAAAGTGCTTTACAATAGACAATAAAACATAATAGAAAAAGTCAAAGAATAAAATAAAATACAAAAGATAAAATTATCAATAGACCAAAGACAGAGATTACCCAAAAGCGAGTCTTCACTTGTCCCTTAAAACTGTCCACATTCTCAGCAAACCTAATGCTAGTTGGCAGAGCATTCCAGAGTATGGATGCCATAGAGGCAAAGGCTCTATCCCCACATGTCTAATGAAGGTGAATTATGTTGGCAAGATAAGCAGGGACCTGACCATGTAGTGCCCTATAGGTTATGGTGAGAATTTGGAATTGGATCCTGTAAATTACAGGAAGCCAGTGAAGGGAACAGAGTAGAGGGATGATATGGGTGCACCTATTTGATCTAGTAAGTAGCCTAGCAGCAGAATTTTTAATGGATTGCAGATGAAGGACAGATTTATTGAGTGAGGAGAAGAGTGAGTTGCAATAATCAATACAGGAGGAAGTTAAGGCATGAATGAGAATCTCCAGGTCTGACTGAGAGATCACAGCCCTCAATTTACTAATGTTGCATGTAAGTGGAAAAAAACAGGACTTGGTCAGTGATTTGATGTGAATTTCAAAAGATAGAGATTTGTCAAATATCACCCCAAGGTTCCTTAGACTAGGCCTGACCGCAGATGCCCAATATTCTGCATAATCTGAGGGATAGTGCTATCTGGCACTATAATTAAAACCTCTGTCTTATCTGGGTTCAGATGCAAAAAGTTTTCAGCCATCCAGTTGTGTATGGCATCTATGTGTGGCAAAGTGGAGGACATTTAAAAATAAATATATAATACCCGCAAGGGGACCAGAGATCCTATAATCAATGCTTGACTTAGCCACCTGGAATACACCAGGAAAATAACAGCCCTATACCAGGGCACACAGGTTCGTTGCCAAATGCGGGGTGAGCAAGAATGTGTGGACTAAAATACACAAACAAGAAGTCACTATTAAAATACAAAAAAAAAAAAAAAACATGTAAAAATACAATACCCAATGCCATAGTCTCACTAGTAAACAGTACCAAAAAACATTTACTAACGACAAAAAAAAAAAAAAAAAAAAAAGAAGTACTAAAGACACAAAGAGGAAGATGGCCAGCAGAGACACTTTGGATTTCCACCCCACACTCAATATCCAACACACACAAAGTGATAAAGTATTAAACGCACTACGTGCAAATACACAAAAACATCGTTCAGCGATCCAATGGGAAGAAAATACACAAAACTACAGACATACAAAAGATTCTACACTTGTAAAACAAAAGTACACATTCATAAACCAAAATAACAAATACATTTACTCAGAAACAAAATTAACTCAGTTTAGACAAAACTCAAAACAATAAAAATAAAGCAAGTTACGCCAACAAGAGCCATTCAATTGAGACCCAGTCAAAGCAGCAGTGCAGTCACATTGGCAGGTTTAAATCACGCCCTCAAATAAATCACAGGAACCCTTGGACATTGTCGCACCTGTCAAAGATAAGAAACAATTACTTAACAAACTAAATTAACTTAAAATCATACTGTAACGGGGCGAACAAGACGAGCGGATCCATTTGCAGGGCTTTATTCCAAAACATGGTCGTATACAGGCAAGGTCAATAAACAGGAATGGCAGAGGCATGACACAGAGTGATCCTTAGGGCAAGTGTGGGTCGACGATCAGCAAACAACATCCAACAGGGGCAAGGCAAAGAGAGATAATCCAGGGAACCAGCAAAATCCAAACGAGGTGCTAACAGAGTCCAAAGGGCTAGGGGTAAATCCAGGAAACACAGGCTAGAATCAGAACACAAGAAAACAGGCAAGGCAACGAACACTGGATGGGCTCTGTAGAGTAGCTAACACTAGAGGAGCGCTAAACAATACTCAGCAATAGGGAGATAAAGTCCAAGGCTTATAAAGTGTCTGAGATAGTGTGTGATAGTTCTCAAGTGTGAGCGTGATTAGTGGAATCAGCTGTGTGAGTCGTCAATGCAATGAATGATGGGGATTGTAGTGAAGTGCAAGAGTCCATGCTGTGAGTTGGTGACCTCTGGTGGTGATTGACCGGAAGTGTATGTACCGGATTCATGACACATACATACCACAGGAGGTTTGCAGCACTGTACAACAAATCGTCACTCGCCTTATGAGAGTGCAGCCACTTACAGCCACTTTGAGAGTGAGAGTGCAGCCACTTTGAGATTCAAACCAAACGCTACTACACCTACCATTACTCACAACATTAAGTTTACAATGGGCAGGACCCATAGTGACGCATACTTGGCCAACAAACCACTCACATTTTTATACTCCCCAAACTGGGCACTGATAGGCTCACAGAGTTGGCATGACACCAACCAATCACAGCAAGGGCTATATATCACCCTGCTACATTTGGCACTGATAGGCTCACAGGGTTAGCATGACACAAACCAATAACAGCAAGGGTTATACATACTCTGCTACATTCGCAATCTAGGAGTCTTGTAAGTTTAGATGACTCATTTTGCCAGAAGGTAAAATTAAGCTGAATGTCATCTGCGTAAAAGTGATAAGAGATGTTAAAATTACATTACGAATAATCTGACACCGAGGCAACATGTATAAAGTAAACAATATTGGGCCCAACACTGAACCCTGTGAACACCACAAAACAGTCTATACTTAGCATTTTTTTCCACCAGGCTAGGCCTACAGAAGGCCCCATTTAAAGGGATACTCCACCCAAAAATGAAAATTCTGTCATCATTTACTCACCCTCAAGTTGAAAAACGATTGGAACCAAACAGTTGTTTGGCACCATTGACTTCCATAGTAGAAAAAAATACTATGGAAGTGAATCGTGCCAAAGTTCCAATCGTTCTTCAAAATATCTTCCTTTGTGTTCAGCAGAAGAAAGAAACTTATACAGGGTTGCAACAACTTGAGGGTGAGTAAATGATGACAGAATTTTCATTTTTGGGTGGAGTATCCCTTTAAGCTGTTTGAGTCATTTGAGCTTGGTGCCCTCTCTTTAACCCTCTGGGATCTATGGTGTTTTGAATCATGAATAATGCTCTGATTAACACCTGAGAAGACAATGACCGCATAATGAGCCGCATAATGAGCTGCATAATGAGCCTTTCACACAGGTGTGTCACTGGGTACCAAAGAATGTGAGGACAAAAGAAATTATATATTTTACAATTAGAAATTGTAACCAATTACAAATAGGTTACAATTACAATTTTAACAATATTTCAAGTGTAATCTTTCTTTATAAAAAGTATACATTTTATCATGCGTATTTCAAACGTAAGGATTAATTACTCTGAATATTGGAACGAACACTATAATATCATCTTAGATGATAATTCAATATACCTACTTTATTTTTGACAAAACATCCCATACTATATATTTAACATATGAGCGTATATTGGCAAACAAAAGCTTATTTAATGTGCCAGTAGTTTTTTTTACAGTAAAAACTGTATAATCTATCCAAAACTAATCAACGAAATCTTGTCTAAACATGCATATTTAGTCTGTAACATATCGTGTTTATGATATAGCATATAAATGTTAATTTGCAGTTTGTTGCTTATACAATGACATTTTATTTCAACATATTTCAGTCTATTTTTACTCATCTCAGTAGGCTATAGCAATATAGTTTGGATGTGTTCATTCATTCATTAACACACAGACATTCAATTCATATTTGAACAGTCTTTTTGCAGTTTATGGACACTATTCAATATCGCAATTAGAACAAAGCACTTAAGAATAAATAATTTACTACATCAGCTGGATCTGTTGCTCCTTGAAATGAAACTACCAGCACTTCTGAGGTAACTTTTTCAGGATTATTACGATAGTATTATTCCTCACAGCGTAGCAAGACGACGTAAAGTACATGATTCTTATTAAACTTGATGTTTTATCCAGCTGATGTGGGCGTCGGCATGGCTTGCCTCAGATCATTTGCGTTTGAATAGAGCGCGCTCTCCGTGACCGTGTCACATTAACACTTAATAAGCTATAATTAGCTGAAAGGAATAAGACTGACATCTCTCTCTTTTCATACAGATTACATAAACTGAGAATATTTGTATTTTTATATAAATTACTTCATTTAGAAGAAGAGAATTTCAGCTTCATAAACAAAAATCTCTTGTGCCTCTGTGACAAGTATTCACAGAGTTACAGTTCATTTTCAGACGCGTTTCAGAATGGACTTCACTGACAGATAGAAGGCAAAACTCGCATCATGTTTATTTTTCTTTATTTGACAAAAAGCAAATCACTTTGTTTTTATTTTGAGTATACACAAACAAATAGACACTTAACATGATCGAATGATGTATACCACTTATATGTAAGATCAAAATCAAAAGAGTATTTTGAGTCTCTTTTGCACTGATAAGAAAAAAAGTGAGCTGGTATCGCCGGCAATACACCGACCCCAGAGGGTTAAAGACGGCGCTTCTGACCGAGCTACCTCCATCAAGAGCGTTGGGACCTGCAGGCATTCTCTGTCAGTGTAACATGCCTTGAGTTTCATTCCGGCATACTCTCTCGTAATCCTGAGACCACGACTGGGCTTTGTGCCAAAGTTCCCACCAACTCTTTCAGGGATCAGTAATAAACTTCCAAGTCTGCTTTGAGACGAGGCAGAACCACCAATCGTTGCTGTGTCCAGTACGGCCCTGCACATTTATTTGGAACGCATGCAGAGCATCGGAAGCTCTGAGCAGCTCTTTGTCTGTTTCATAGGGCAGCAGAAGGAAGGCTGTCTAAACAGATTTTGGCCCACTGGATAGTGATGCTATAGCCTTGAAATATCAGACACAGGTGTGCCATGTCCCTTTGAAGTATGTGCACATTCAACTAGGAGTGTTGCATCTCCCTGGGCTTTAACCCTCTGGGGACCAAAAACGTGCCGGCGCGTTTGGCAGATTTTTTTCACATAGCAGAAAAATAGACTTAAAGTACTACCATCATTTCTGGTCATATAGAGTTAAGAAATATGAGAAAATAAACTGTTAAATGTCTACTTTTTTATGTGCCCACATACAATCGAAATAAAATATTGTGCTTATGTAAAATAAAGAAAATAAACAGGGTGTGCGTTCTGCCTCTCCATCTCTGTGAACTTTTTTCTGGAGCACGTCTTTCAACTTAAACAAAACTCAGCGAATACTATTCACCCATAGCCTGGTTAAAACCAGACCTTTCTCAGTTGAAACCGAGTAAGGGTCTGGCAAAGCTCCATAGACAAAATCATTTCCAAAGGGGCATCACCAACGGATCTTGTCCTCTCTCGATCTTCACCGTCGTCGCTCCTCCTTTTATGTTTCCGCTCCTCCGTGAGAGATGCGAAACCGGCCTCACTCATGCCGTTCTCTCCCGTCACTCGGTCTCGATCGTCCTGCTCGCCACACTGGTATATCAGACTTTTGCCGAATCCAGTCGGTAAGACAGCGATAACAAATTTTTTAGACATGAAGGCTTTGAGTGTTGTTCTTTGTTTGGGTTTTAACGAAAAGGAACATTTTAAATCGCTTAAAACACACGCAATAGCTGATTCGAACAAGTGATGTTTGACGACGGCATCCATCTTTGTAATATATCTGCTTCAAAATCCCAGCGCTGTCGTCATCGTGTAAAGCCCGCCCCAACGTTTCTGATTGGTGCCGCGATTTCAGCGGATTGGAAATGGGCTTGAATGAGCTCTTTGCCAGACTAACTTTCAGAGCAAATCTAAATTTGCCGGAAGTTGTCTGGGTTTTCCCAGGCTAATTCACCCAGCCATAAGCAATATATCTTTTAAATCATTCGAGTTTGTACTTTTAAATGATCCGATTCAAAACTAAAATAAGTATTCTCCGTTTATGTCATCTATATAAAAAGAGAGACTTGTCAGCCGTTCTAATTTTCTTTCTCTCAGCTCATTATTCTGGTAATGTGACACGCCCACGGAGAGCAATATGTGAAGCAACACATTGAGATGTGTAAATAATATAAACTCTGTAAACACACTATATTTTTTAGTCAGATTAAGATTCGTCTTGCGCGGCTATGAGGAATAATCCTGGGACATTTACCTACCTCAGAACAAGTGCTGGTTTTATTTTCACTTCGAGGAGGAGCAACAGATTCAGCTGAGAAGTGTGTAAATGTTTTATTCTTGTGCTTTGTTCTAATCGCGATATAGAATAACGTTAGTGTCTGTAAATGGAAAAATAGCATACTGTTTAAATTTGAATCATGTTTCTGTGTGTGTGTGTGTGTGTGTGTGTGTGTGTGTGTGTGTGTGTGTGTGTGTGTGTGTGTGTGTGTGTGTGTGTGTGTGTGTGTGTGTGTGTGCGTGTGCGTGTGCGCGTGTGCGTTGTGTTGTGTTTTTGTTGACTAGTTTTGGATAAAATTTTTACACTAAAATAGACATCAAATAAGCTTTTGTTAGGAGTTTCTGCTCATATGTTAAATGTATAGGGCCCTATCTTGCACCCAGCACAATTGACTTTGTACACCGACGCATGTATCATTCATATTTTGCACCCGCGCAAAGCGGGCTTTTCCCTCCACAGACGCACGTCGGTAAACTAGGAAATGAACTTGCACTCCCTGGGCGGGTCAGCGCAAAAAAGGAGGCGTGTTCCGGTGCAAACATTCCCTAGTGCTATTTTGCAGTTCCAGAAAACAATTGCACCACTGACCAAAAAAAAACTGGTCTAAAGTCAGTGGCGCATTGCGCGTTGTTCATAATGCTATTTTAAGCGTGCATGTTTGGCCATAATGTAGCGGATGCACAACGCGCATACACTTTGATTCTCTCTTTAACACAGATGCAGCAGTTTTTATTTGTGCAAATCATACATTATAACAAGGAAATATATATTACCACACAAGGGAAATCATTGTGGTGTGGTGTCCATGAAGATGTGAAAAAATAGGCATAAATCTAGCTTACACATTTACCCAAATTTTTTAGGCAAATTGTAGTAAAGGCGGATCAGAGCTGTTTGCCCAATAGTGGACACATGTCAAGACACATATGTATATAAGGACATCTGACAAATTAGTTTGTCCGTCTTGAACCAGGAAAAAAAAATCTGAAGACTGCAAAATCACCTTTACCATAATGTAAGTACATTAAAAACCTTGCTCTTTAACTTACCAGTTAAGTTGAGCTTTCTCATATTTTTTTCTATTGATTTGGGTGGGTTTGTCCCATCCCCAATGTCAATTCTATTTCTTTTACGGGCCTGACGAGAACATCGGTCTCCTCGTCTGTGAACCGATTCTGAAGCGCGCCTGGTAAATGTGCCATAATAACAATCCGCCATGCAACATGCACACCTGCTCTTAAAGGAACACTCCACTGTTTTTTGAAATAGGGCATATTCACATTCTTTCCTACATTTAGATAGGTGTGCAAATGCATTTTTGTCTCAGTGCATGCATTGTTTTAGTTTGACAGGGTCGGCGCTAGCTTAGCTTAGCACAATGAATGGAATCCTTTGTTACTAGGTAGCATGTCCTGAGTAAAAGTGATAAAAAAAATAAAAAAACACGTAATTACTTCTTGTGGCCTGCGTATTCACAACGAGTACAAATAGTGATGCAGATTAACACTAGGCGATTTCCTAGGCAGATATTGACTTGGGACTATATTAGGGGGAAGCACAGGCCAAGCACTGCTACTTGGGCACAGAGATATCACGCAACACATGAAATCCCAAGCAGCAGTGCTTCGCCTGTGCTTCCCCCTAATACAGTAAGCTGCACCTAAGCATTCCATTCTGGGCAGAACTACTCTGAAGCATTTGTTGTCCCTTTGTCTTTCTTAGATGAGATTTTGGCTCAATTCCCCAGCACCAAAAAAGATGATAAGTCCTCAAAGTCTGGTCCGTCCTCAACTTGGTTAGTGCACTGATATATTTGCTATGTATATTGATCTGTATACACATTTTTCTATATTCTCATTCTCCATCTCTTAAGACAGAAATGAGATTACATACATACTACATACTAACTAGATAGTGGTATTATTACTGACTGATGGCATATCCCTGCAGACATCAATGTCTTTATATGCAGTATTGTAACATTCTGGAAGAAAAGTTAAATTCATCGAATTTGTATGGGTGTAGACTGTATATAATCCATAAGTATTTATGACTGTTGGACAGTGAAGGTGATTTTTCTTTCTGTTTCTAGCTCAGCGAAACCATCAGCTACATCTGCTACAATAGAGCTGGACAAACTAATGGCGTCTCTGTCAGACTTCAGAGTCCAAAGCACAGTATGTTTGATACACAATTTTATGCATTTAAAGGTGACGTGTGTTATGTTTGCACCACTAGCACCACCAGATGGAAATGTAAAATTAATAATTGTTTTCAAACTGGTAACTCAATAATTAGTAACTGCTATTGACTTACTGATAGTTCACTCATTAGGCTGGGTTAAGCCTTGTTTATACACCAAGCACTGTACCACAACCGTCTGCTGACTGAACGCACACTTCAGAGGCATTTATAATAGATGTGATCGCCGTTGTACTATTTTATAAAATGACTGGACATTTGGGACAAAACAAATCCTCCAGAAAGTTTCACGAGTTCACACTTGCATACATTCAAATATAGTATAAAATATGCATATTTGGCATGCTGTCCAAGGAGAGGGCTCTGAGCTTTGATTTTGGCCTGAACCCAGATTGCAACAGGAGACAGATCAACAAACCCCCCTGCCCCCAAATTGTTCCGTAAGTTGAAATATTGGCATTATTCAGGAGAAGCTTGGTTGCTTGACTGGGAGGGCTCACTCAGCGTCCAACAGGAGCCTACTGCTCACAGCATCGGACAGGTAAGCCAGGGGCGTCACACCCGTGGGGGATGTGGGGGTTTAACACCCACATTTTTCCCGGTGAGACGGTTCAGCACCCGCACTTTTTCTGCAGTTTTGCACAAACGCCTTACTACAGTCGCTCTCGTTCAGTCGTTTCTCTGGCCGCTCTGTGTCAGTGTGCGCTCGCTGCGGCTGCCTCCTCTCCCCCTCCCTCTCAAAAATGACCGGCTGATGATTGGCTGTTCTGCCTTAAGTCCCGCCTCTCTTGGTGTGTTCGATTTATCTGTCAGCTCTCGTGCTGAGAAGGCGGGAACTTATGGTTATTTACATCTCCCTTTTCCAGGTACTTTGAATGAGTCTTTATGCTTTCGATGTTTTTAAATAAGCTTGATATGTGTCTGGGAAGATGTTATGTTTATGTTTTGTTGACATGTCGAGTGTTTTCGGTATTATATTTCGTTTTTTAGACTACTAAACATCACAAGACTTTAATTAAGTAACTTTGGCACTTTTAGGTACTTTTGAAATATTCATTTTCATTTATACAGTAGCATACATTTATAGGCTATATGGATTTTCCATCATAGGAATAATTATATAAATCATTATACTATTATAATAAATGTTTGGCATTCTAAAACACCAGTGATAATGTAATGTAGACTGAGACTCTATATCATAACTAAAAAGATGTTTGAGCCCTCTTTAGGTACAAGTCAATGCTTTTTCTTTGTTCAATGTGCACAGGTCATGGGTCGAACCCGGTTGAAGCTCTTAATTTTGAGCTCTCAAAGTGCATCAGATTGAGCATTTCACCTTAAAATGTACAAAACAAATTGAGGGGGAGCATGCCCCCGAACCCCCCATACAGGGACAGAGGTCCACACAACATAGTTTTACAAAATCAAGTGGGAAAGAACAATCATTTATAAATTGTGCCCCAGCATATACAACAAAGTTCCTTTTAATCTTTTAGTCATTAATAGCTGTTAATGCCAAAATTTAAATGTCACATCCATCCCCCACACTTTTGAAAAGCTTGCTACGCCCCTGAGGTAAGCCATGCCGGCCAGTCATATGAGAGCATAAGCGATTCCACCACTCGACTGGGAGGGGTCGCGCAGCATCTGATGGGAGCCTGCAGCTCTCAGCATTGGACAGGTGATCCCCACCAGCAGTCAAACGGGTCGCACCGCATCCGACAGCCCTGCAAGCAGTTGAACAGGGTGTGAACGATTCCAACAGCCCATCTGGGGAGAGGTCACACAGCATCCGACATGAGCCAGCAGCTCACGGCATCGGGCGGGAAAACCCCCCAGCGGCTGGACGGGCGCACAAGATTGTAATCACCTAAAGGACAGGGCTCGTGCAACATCTGACGGGAGCTTGCAGCTCACGGCATCGGATGGGCGAGCCCTGTCAGACAGTTGCAACAGGGGTGTGAGTGAATCCAACCGCTCGACTGGGAGGGCCCTTGCAGCAGCCAACAGGAGCCTGCAGCTCACGGCATCAGATGGCTGAGCCTCACCGACCAGTAAAATGGAAGCACAAGAGGCGCAAGTTAGTGCTAACTGTTGAGAATTTGTTGGACTTCTGTAATATGGAAATGGTTGAAATTGATGTAGCTTTTAAAAGCTTTGGGTGACCATTGACCTTTTTGGACTGCTGCCCCTATACGAAATGAATGGCTGGTAAAATTTACAGCTGGGATGCCAGATTGGATGATTGTTTTTTTCAGGTGTTACTTGGAACCAAGAATGCGTGACAGTGTGGTTAGAGTCATCCACAAAGAGTGGGTCGGATGGGGATTTGACTTGAGTGCTTCTTAAGCATAAGACAGAAGACAATGGTACAACTAAATGATGGGAGATTGAAGATGTTAATTGACGTGGCCTTTTTTTTAGTTTGATCTGTTTAGCTTTGTTTGATAAAGTGGCCTTGTTTTAGCTTTATCTGTTTTGCTTTGTTGAATGATAAAGTGGCCTTTTTTTTTTTTTAGCTTAATCAGTTTTGCTTAATTTGATGAAGTAAGAGATGGATTCGCTGTCTAACATTGATGGATTGACTTTGACTAACATTGACTTTTGGGTTGAAGCTGGAGGTGATGGTCAGTTCCTATACTGGGCCTTAAAAATGAATAAACCAAAAGAAAAGTTTGTTAAGAATTAGAATGTAAAAGGATATTAAAGTTCCCATATTGTACTGTAGTACGGTTCAATATGTAGGGAAGGAAGAGGACAGGGTCGGCTTGGGAGACTGTGCGGTTTATTCCAAAAACAAAATAAAAGTACAAGGAAAACGTGCGTACACACAGTGTTCGAATTACGGGGGAGCTAAGGGGAGCTCGGCTCCCCTGAAAAGGACCTGGGCTCCCCTGAAAGCCTACTTTGAGACATTTAGGGGGAGCTCTAAAACACTGTTCATTTTTTGTGTCGCATATAGATTTTGATTTTCTGTACATTAAGGTTCCTGAAATAAATGATGATATTTAAAACGTGTCAGTGTTTATTCGCGCTCATTACATTACTATTTCCGAACATCTGTCTCAATGAATGCAATGCTGTGTCTCCTGCTGTGACCATCCATGCGTGGCGGCGCTGCACTGAAATTACTACGTTTACGTCACCACTTGAACTTCTCACTGAGAGTTGGTATTTGAATGTTAGCTTAGCTTCAAGTTCACAACATACTTTATTCGTTTTTTGGAACACTCTGTGGATACTATAAGAATGTCAAAAAGAAAGCAGCCAAACTTCAGTCAATTTGGATTTACAAAACAAAACAAAGAGGAGTGATGACAGCGCATCAGCTACAACTAGCTTGTCGGTGTTACCGCCGCCGCCACTAAAAGTTGCTGCTAGTGACAGCACCAGCACCGTGGATAGCGAGACTTGGGCGCCAGAAACCACCGCTGCGACTTGATTGTTATGTGAGTTAATCTGTTTTTATCATGATTTGCATGATGTAGGCCTAAGCGCGGTTGATTCAGAACCGTGGACAGAGCTGTTTGCCCTAACACTGACAACACTGACTGACGCTTGCGTTTTGAAGTAAACGGTTTACTATGTAAACAATAGGTTTACTGTAGGTTTACTCTCTCTCGCGCGCTCTCTTTACAGTCCTTTCTCTGTGCTGCTCCACACGCGCACTCACCCACAGGTCTCCCAGTTGTCTCTCTCTCTCGAACAATGTTTCCCCGTCGCTTATTTGCGGACTCTCCACACTAATCACTGAAACAAGACACAGGTGTTTGTCATTTGCACTTGACCCACTCACGCCGCACCTGTCTCCCGATCCTCTCTCCTGTCACAGACTTCGCTAGACCACGCCCTCCTTGCCACATGTACACCTTTTTGGAGTTTCTCAAGAATTGCATCACAAGCTCCGCAGCGTGGGTATAAATACGGAAGTGGATTCATGCACCAGTTGTCTTTCGCTTCGGAGCCGATCAGTGTCGATGTCTCTGAAGTAGGGTTGGGTATCGGTTGGGTTTTATCCGATACCAGTACCTACTCTGTATTTTTTAAACGGTTCCGGTGCTTAAATGGTTCTTGAATCGGTACTTAAGAAAACCGCACACACTTTATCAAAAAATAATACCCTTTTATTTACAGGGCCAAACTGGACACAATATTAACTTAAATCTTTAAACAATATAAATACAAGTAACATATGGTAATATTTAGGGATGGGAATTGATAAGAATTTAACGATTCCGATTCCAATATCGATATTGGACATATACCGTCCTTCAGATGAGACGTTAAACCGAGGCCCTGACTCTCTGTGGTCATTAAAAATCCCATGGCACTTCTCGTAAAGAGTAGGGGGGGTAACCCCGGTGACCTGGCCACATTCCACCCATTGGCCTCTGTCCATCATGGCCTCCTAATAATCCCCATCCACTGAATTGGCTCTATCAATCTCTCTCCTCTACACCTATAGCTGGTGTGTGGTGAGCGCACTGGCGCCGTTGTACTGTGGCTGCCGTCGCATCATCCAAGTGGATGCTGCACACTGGTGCTGGTTGAGAAGAGAACCCCTGATATGATTGTAAAGCGCTTTGGGTGTACAGTAGTACATATGAAAGCGCTATATAAATGCCTCATTCATTCATTCATTCATTCATTCATTGCTTATCGATTCGATTCCTTATCGATTCTCTTATCGATTCTCATTGGGTGAGGGATTTGTTTGTTTGTATTAAATTATAACTTAACTTATTTCTTTGTTAATTATTAACTCGCTTATACAGCACAGAGTATGGTGTGAACTGGTCTCACGGTTCGGTTCGATTACGATTATCATGTCATCGATTCAGTTCAATTCGATATCTCGATGCATTACATGCACTGCATCCTCAATTTTCAATTTTACTTTAAAAGTGATGTGTGCATGCGTGCGCGTGTTCGCCTGTTCGTGAAGTCGCAGTGACAGAAACAGTGACATTCCAGTTTAAATTTCATGGGACTAAAATCTGTTCATGCTGTGTGGCCAAATGTTTCTGCATATTGGAGGTAGTTCCCCCCTTTGACGAAATGGAAATTTTACAAGTGTTGCAAGTGACCGTATATTATATATATATATATATATATATATATATATATATATATATATATATATATATATATATATATATATATATATATATATATATATATATTGTTCTTGCATTATTTGGGGTCCTTGCATTCTTTCTCACACCTAAATGAAAGGCAACTAATTATTCACAAGGGTTTGGCAGTTGACGCCCATTTGCATATTGCCTTGGCAAACAAAAAAATGTTTATCACAATTTTAATCAATCTATTGTGTTATGTGAATGATTAGGCAGGATGATTTTCAGATCATTTTGAAGCAAAAATTCTAGGCGACAACTTCCATTAGTCAAAAGTATTGTGGACACATATTTATTATGTGTTAATTTTTATTTTTTTCAATAACCATGCATAGACAATATTCTCTCAAAAATACAAACATGTATATACATGTTGCTCACATATTATGGTAGCCCCGTTTATGCTATATAAAGTGAATTTACACCTTTGCCATTAACATTCTGCATGATCAGTGTCGATGT
This sequence comes from Chrosomus eos, assembly GCA_036326025.1. Taxonomy (NCBI): domain Eukaryota; kingdom Metazoa; phylum Chordata; class Actinopteri; order Cypriniformes; family Leuciscidae; genus Chrosomus; species Chrosomus eos. The sequence continues at coordinate 13,837,720 of CM070830.1, read as the reverse complement.
CTCTGAAGTAGGGTTGGGTATTGGTTGGGTTTTATCCGATACCAGTACCTACTCGGTATGTTTTAAACGGTTCCGGTGCTTAAACGGTTCTTGAATCAGTACTTAAGAAAACGAAACCGCACACACTTTATCAAAAAATAATACCCTTTTATTTACAGGGCCAAACTGGACACAATATTAACTTAAATCTTTAAACAATATAAATACAAGTAACATATGGTAATAATTGGGATTGGGATTGATAAGAATTTAACGATTCCGATTCCATTATCGATATTGCTTATCGATTCGATTCCTTATCGATTCTCTTATCGATTCTCATTGGGTGAGGGATTTGTTTGTTTGTATTAAATTGTAACTTAACTTATTTCTTTGTTAATTATTAACTCGTTGACACAGCACAGAGTATGGTGTGAACTGGTCTCACGGTTCGGTTCGATTACGATTATCATGTTATCGATTCAGTTCAATTCGATATCTCGATGCATTACATGCACTGCATCCTCAATTTTCAATTTTACTTCAAAAGTGATGTGTGCGTGTGTGCACGACTGCCCTACAAAGGCTAAGTGCAGTAACTACGCAAACAAAGAAACTGAGAAAAAGGCCTTTAAAGTTTTTTATACCAGCCAGTGAAACATGTTATGGGTAGATTAGTGGTAATGCATCTCCGAAACGGGACATAATTTAACCCAGATATTTTTTCACAAGACAGAACACATGTCATAAAGCCCATTACAAGTCTTAACTCATTTTTGACCAAATGTGTAGTTACTGCGCTTTGCCTTAGTAGGGCAGACGTGTTCGCCTGTTCGTGAAGTCGCAGTGACAGAAACAGTGACATTCCAGTTTAAATTTCATGGGACTAAAGTCTGTTCATGCTGTGTGGCCAAATGTTTCTGCATATTGGAGGTAGTTCCCCCCTTTGACGAAATGGAAATTTTACAAGTGTTGCAAGTGACTGTATTGTCATGAGGCGTCGTCATTCTCTCATTGAGTATGTGCGCGAGTTTGAGTGTGTGTGTGTGTGTGCTCGCGTCTCATATGATTATGTGCGTGGAGAGTATGTGCGTGGAGAGTTTGTGTGTGCGTGCGCGCGTCTCATGTGAGTATGTGCGTGGAGAGTGTGTGCACGCGCGTCTCATGTGAGTATGTGCGTGGAGAGTCTGTGTGTGCGCGCGCGCGTCTCATATGAGTATGTGCCTGGAGAGTTGCGCGCATCTTGTGTGTGTAGAGTTTGCGTGTATGTGCGTGAGCGACTTTAGGTGTGTCGTTGTGCATTTCATATGTATATGTTTGAGCATTCAGCAGTATAAATGTTTGACTACTTAGTGTACGTGTATACAAGTGTTTCATATATGTGTGCGTGAATGAAGTTTGATTTAAGCCCTAGACGGCGCCTCATAGGCTATGGGCCCTATTTTAACGATCTGAAACGCAAGTGTAAAAAGCGCAAAGCGCAAGTAACTTTGTGGGCGGATCCCCACGCTGTTGCTATTTTCCCGGCGGGATAAATGCCTCTTGCGCCTGGCGCAAATCTAAAAGGGGTTGGTCTGAAGTAGCTTCATTATTCATAAGTGTGGTTTGGGCGTAACATGAAATAAACCAATCAGAGCGTCATCTCACATACCCTTTAAGAGAAGGTGCGCATGTTGCATGGCGGATTGTTATTATGGCGCATTTAAACAGGCGCACGCCAGGAGCGGTTCACAGCCGAGGATCGATGTTCTCATCAGGGCCGTAAAAGAAAGAGAATTGACATTGGGGATGGGACAAACCCACCCAAATCAATAGAAATAATAAAAAATAAAAAAATAAAAAAATTGTGAGAAAGCTCAACTTAACTGGTAAGTTAAAGAGCACCCGCTACATTATGGCCAAGCATGCGCGCTTAAATAGCATTATGAACAACGCGCAACGCGCCACTGGCTTTGAACCAGGTTTTTTTTTGGTCAGTGGCGGAATTGTTTTCTGGAAGTGCAAAATAGCACTAGGGAATGTTTGCACCGAAACACGCCTCCTTTTTGCGCCGACCCACCCAGGGAGTGCAAGTTCATTTCCTAGTTTACCGACGTGCGTCTGTGGAGGGAAAAGCCCGCTTTGCGCGGGTGCAAAATAGGAATGATACATGAGTCAGTGAACAAAGTCATTTGCGCCGGGTGCAAGATAGAGCCCCTTACTGTCGTATTTTCACGTGAAATATAACCAAACTTTAGAGCGCTTCTGCCTCGATGTCATGTTTGCTGCGTTCTGAACCAAACCAACACAGCGCGTGTGTGACGTCATGACACATTTGCAACGAGCCGAACCGATAAGCGGAATCGTTAAGCAGGCATACTAACGGTTCCCAGGAATCGATTCACTAGGCACCGGTTCTGAAGAAGAACCGGTTCTCGATTCCCATCCCTAGTAATAATAAAACCAATATAAAATAAAAATTCACATTTACATAATATCAAATAAAACAATATTGTATCAAACAATGTCATAATACTGGAGATTAATAGAGATTACTATCATGGTAATCTAATCTCGACATGGCTCCAGGTTCACATGTTATGTCTGCTTGAACCAGTCATATGAGTTATCTGGTCGCTGTACTAGTTACGCAGCGCTTAGCTTGGCGAGTTTGGTATTTCGTTCCCACTGTGTCTATACGCAGCGTTGAGTGAACCTATGAAAGAGAACATCTCTGGTTACTGGTGTAACCTATGTTCTCTCAGTGGTGAACAAGGCGCTGCCAAGCTCCTCGCGCTGCCGACCAGCTTCCTTTTTTCGCAGAGAAATCTGAGGAGCAGATGGTGACGATATGATAGGAGCAGATATGACGACGCAAGTGCGTTGAGGCGGCGCCCGCGCCATCAGCCAATGAATTGGCTTGATTCTATATGGGCTTCAGACTATCGGCACACCCAGAGGGCGTTCTGACGCGTAATTTTACCCGTGAAATGCAGTCAAACCTTGGAGCGTTTTGTCTTCGGCATCTTCATTAATCTCCTCGCTATCAGCAGACATCCCAAGTCTCCCGGAAGTTCCGGGAGTCTCTCGCAAATTAGTTAAAATCTCCGGGAATCTAGAGCAAGCAAGAGCGCGCATGCGAGACAGAAGAGACTATGCTCCAAACTGTGTAGCGCACGCACGGCGGAGAGGGAGAGAGCGAGAGACCTTGCATGTGTGTGTGTGTGCGTGTGTGCCTAATGAAGTCAGGCACCGAAATCAGGCACCGAAATTTTCGTTCTTATTCGGTCTGGTTACTACCGTTTACGTCGGAACTGGTTCCCTATTGGCACAGAGTTTCGGTGCCCAACCCTATTCTGAAGAGTGTTGTACTATACTGTGTGGGGTGGGTGATCTAAGGATCACAGTGAGGGGTAATCCACCCTGCAAAGCCCCGTGGATCCCTCACTCTTTTGCACCACAGCCGGTGGAGCTCCCCGATGAGTGCGCTGGTCCCTCTGTAGAGGACCGACCAGCCTTTTCATTCAGGGCCATTCCAGAGGACAGGATGTCCAGCTGGGCTCTGAAGATGACGACTCAGCTGCGCTACCTCCTGCTGGGAAAGTAGCGTTGCCCAAGCCAGATCCAGAGATGGCAGCTATGCTGAAAAGGGCCGCCGAGGCAGTTGGGCTTGAGTGGAACCCAGCGCCCCAGTGCCATTCTTCCCTGAAGTGCATGAGGAGCTTACGAGGGCATGGACTGCACCTTTCTCTGCCAGAAACCGCTTAAGTAGCTCCTCCCCCCTCACTACCCTTGACGGGGGAGCAGCGAAGGTTCATGAGGCTATCCCTCCAGTGGAGCGGTCTGTCGCGATGCAGCTGTGTCCGGCGACCTCTACCTCGTGGAAGGGGGGTCCTCCCCTCTAAGGCCTGTAAGTTCTTGTCCATCCTTACGGGCAAGGCTTACAAAGCCTGTGGGCAAGCTGCTTCCTCTCTGCATGCATGGCGTTGCTTCAGGTCCACCAGGCCCAGGCACTCATGATCATGCACGAGGGTAATCCAGACTGTGAGCTCATGGGTGAGCTCCGCACTGCAACTGACCTCGCTGCTGCTGCCTCCACCCGTCCGCTGGTGGCAGGTCCTCCGCCTGCTTGTCGCCGAGGTCATCCGTCTGCTGCCGCTTAGGCTCTCGCTGGACCGCCGCAGCAGCCTCAGCGTGGAGCTGGCCTCAGACGGGGCGCCCATCCAGCTCCAGGCGCTGCCCACTCAGAGATGGAGAGAAGAGCTCTTGAAATTGGTCACCGATCCACTCCCTCCCCCCGGAGGAGGGCCGGGTGGAGTTATTTAATTTTTTGTGTGTTTGTTCTGCTGCTGGCTCCACTTTTTTGGGAGAAGAGCAATTTCCTCTGTTCCTGAGTCCCAAGAGGGCAAATCTAGCGATGTGCGACCCTGTAAAGCCTTGCACCCCTCAGCCCCCTCTTGTTCACCAGCACGGCAGTTGGGTGCAGTTCGAGGACCCGGTCATCCGCCTTCTCACTTATCCCTGGCTGTCTCGTGGAGACAGTTAAGTGTTGTACACCACACTCAGACCCTGCTTCGGGCCGCCTTCGGGCCTTCCGCTCCTGTCCTCCACCTCGCTGCCCCACCTCAGGCACGTCTGTGGTCCCCTGGCCCTCGGCCTGGTTTGTGAAAGCCAAAAAAGCGTCCCAACCGGTCCAGATGGCCCCAAACTATACCATCAGACTCGGCTTGCGATTCCTTTTCGCTCTGCTTCCGCCCCAAACTCAGTGATATTCATCACACCTAGGTGTTGAGCAAATATGCTCCTAAAATTAGTGACTTTAGTCACACCTTAGTGTTGAGCAGTGCTCCTGTCTTGTGTGCACAACTCGCAGTCTACTGGCGAAGGACGTGATGCAGCCGCTCCCTCCAGCAGATTTGATGGCCGGCTTCTATAAGCCCGTACTTCATTGTACCCTAGAGAGGTGGGTCATGACAATCTTGGTCCTGCGTTTATTGAGACGGGCCCTTTTTCGAAAGCCTCCGTTCAATTTGTTACACAGGAATGCATTTGAGTATATAGTGCTGAAGCGCACAGGGAAAGTGTCGCTGCAGAGCATGCAAGACTATTGGAAGCCTGCAGTGTGCATAGGAACTATTTTAGCTCAACTGCAATGAATGCAGAGAAATGCTCTTTTAGAGTGCCCCATGTGGTTTGTTGAACACTCCTAATAGATGTTTGCAGAGCAGAATCGACGAAACGCTCAGCTCCGAAGCTAAAGCTTTGAATGTGCAAGTGCAAGCGTGCTTCCTTACATAGCCACTTCTTGGGGTGGGGTGCACGATGCAAATCTTGCACGCAAATGTCCATTGGCTCGTTTAGATTACACTCTAAGGTGATTAGGCTCTCAGATGAGATCCCAATTCGTCAGTTCCGTTCTGACATAACATCGAGTGTTGAGCACTTTAATAAGGTGTTTGAACACAAATCCGTGTCCACAGTGTGTGTAAACAACTAGCCTATAATTGTAAAAATTGTAAAAACTCACTCCTTTTTTTATAATCCCAATAAATCATAAACAGTCTCTCCAAACGAGCGTTTCTAGATTTACATAAGAGTACATAAGTTGGTAACACTTTAGAATACTGTATCTTACTTACTGCACAACTAATAAGGAATTATTGAAGAACTAATAGGTAATTCTTCATTAAGCACTTCTTCACTACTGTTAACTACTAAGGAAGATGTGTTAACTAATCAGTATGTAATAGAATTTTATGATTGTGTTAAGTTACAGTTAGTTAATCAATAACTAATACATTCTGTCATACCTCCTGAAGAACTACCATTAATTATCTATTAATTAAGGTTCCAGAAAAATAACCAAGAAGTAACTAATAATGAACAGTCATACACAGTAGTCAATAATCCAGTTTTTTTTTAGCATTGTAGTGGTGGAAGAAGTACACAACTCAAGTGCTTGAGTAAAAGTACAGATATACCACAATAACATATTACTCCAGTAAAATTATAATTAGGCCATTTTCAAAATTACCTTAGTAAAAGTACAAAGGTAATTAATTTTTAAAGTACTTAAAAAGTAAAAAGCATATTATTATACTTAGTTCTTATACATTTTAAACTTATTTTGCACCATTCAAGTTCCGGCAATATCACGGTAGCATACATTTTACAGTGATTTGGTGATGCAAGAGCACGGGCATTTGCATCCTCTTTTGGGGTCTCATTTATAAAACTGTGCGTAGAATCCTTACTAAAAGTGTACGTGCGTCCGAAAGCCAAAAATGGCGTACGCAAAAAAAATATTCTGACTTATAAAACCGTGCGTACGCCAGAACCTGCGCAGAATTCACATTATAAATCCCAGTCAGCGGAAGATTGTGCGCACGTGCGTCTCCTCCCCGAAATAACCATATATGGAGCTTACAACGCCTAGTTTTACTATGCATATCCTCATCTGCATATCATTTGCATATGATTATTAATCCACGTGATAACATGTTTAACGCTACAAGACATTTGGAAAATATGAATTACGGATGTGCCGTCACATTACATTAATAAAAAAATAATTTAGTAGCCTACATCCTTCCCTTGTTTTTGAATAAATAAATCAAATAGTGTAAAATACATTTCAGAGAAAGTTTTTCTCAATCTTTTTCACTGGCCAAATAGTATTTTTAATTGATTTATATTTTGCATGAAAACAGATAAACCTGGTTGTGCATTATTTGCACGAAACTATTTTCTCAGACCATCTGCTATCATAAGCAATTATCTATGAAACATTAAAACACAGCATGCCAGAGGAAAAGCGTTTGAAAGCATTGCATCCACAACAAATATTTCTATTTATTGAATATAAAAAATGTTGTAACTTCTCAGTAATGATTTCATGTAATTTAAGTGTCTAACTCCATTAATCAGAATGGCATATTTAATCTAAATGTTTATATCAGAAGTAAAACATAGTTTAAATCATTCTTTTATTTATTTAAACTGTAATTGTGAGCATATTTCACAGAACACTGTATTTATGATTATAATGAAGATTTACGGTTTTAGATAGACTGCGTCAGTTTCACTAAACGGCCCAATGCGCTCACTAGCGCGGATATTTAAAAAGGGATGGATATTTGCTTCATGTGATGGCTTGGTGAGTGAAATTATATTTGTATTATCTTTCTGTATAATGTATGTATAATTTTCTTTAGATTTTCGGTCTAAAAGTGACCAAAAAGACATTTTGCTCCAGCTCACCATCGGTGTCGCCAAACTGCTCCGTCTCCAAAACGTGCGTACGCACGGCTTAAAGTTTGCTTAAAGGTGCGCACATTCTCCCGTCAAGTTTGTTTTTTTTATAGATCACAACCTTTGCGTGGAAACTGGCGTACGTACGTTTCCAGCCCCGTTTTGTGCGTACACACGCTTTATAAATGAGACCCCTGGAGAGTTCTCAGCTCCGCCGATTTGGTGCATTTCTTCTGCGAAATACAGGATTGTGTACGTTTTATTTAATCTATTAAATCATTACTGTGCTGTAAATCATTTTATTTTATGCAAGGCAACATACAAGGACACAAGGTCAGTTAGCCTACCTAGCTGAGTTGGTCTTTTTTACATGATGGAAACACATGATCCCTTGCATAAAACACATTATTTTATTCATAAAGATAGTAAATCTATTTACATCAGATGTTAAAATATGTTCTTAGAGCTGTTTGTTAAACGAGTTTAAATGTAGGCTGTATACATGTTAAAACAAAATATCATCTGAAATAAAGGAAGATATCATGTAGCTTAAACGAGTCGTAGTGTATTTTACAAAGGTTATGGATGATTACGTTAATAGTGTTTTTTTTTTTAACAGTAAGTTTTATTTGAGTAAGAAGTATGTGGTAATTCTTTATTAGTTACTAATGGGTTCCCTATATTTTCACTTTAGAATACTGTTTCAGGTTATATGTAATTCCTGAAGAATTATCTAATAATTCTTTATTAATTATTAATAAGTTTCCTAATTTTTCACTTTATAACACTGTTTCAGGTTATAAGTAGCCTAATTCCTGGATAGTTATTTGATAATTCTTTATTAATTACTAATGGGTTCCCTATTTTTTCACTTTAGAATACTGTTCCAGGTTCTAAGTAATTCCTGAAGAATTATCTAGTAATTCTTTATAAATTACTATTAAGTTCCCTAATTTTTCACTTTAGAACACTGTTTCAGGTTATAAGTAGCCTAATTCCTGGATAATTATTTGATAGTTATTTATTAATTACTAATGGGTTCCCTATATTTTCACTTTAGAATACTGTTCCAGGTTATAAATAATTATTTATTAATTACTAATGGGTTCCCTATATTTTCACTTTAGAATACTGTTCCAGGTTATAAATAATTCCTGAAGAAGTATCTAATAATGCTTTATTAATTACTAAAGTGTTCCCTATATTTTCAGTTCCCCTCAGTTGTTGCCTAAAATACATGAATTTACTCAATGGCATTCTATGCTGAGGAAAACAGACACACACAGTACTGTATATAAAATATAAAATTAATCTGAGGTTAGTTTTGTATGACTGTTCATTAGTTACTTCTTAGTTATTTTTCTTGAACCTTAATTAATAGATAATTAATGGTAGTTCTTCAGGAGGTATGACAGAATTCATTAGTTATTGATTAACTAACTGTAACTTAACACAATCATAAAATTCTATTACATACTGATTAGTTAACACATCTTCCTTAGTAGTTAACAGTAGTGAAGAAGTAGTTAATGAAGAATTACCTATTAGTTCTTCAATAATTCCTTATTAGTTATGCAGTAAGTAAGATACAGTATTCTAAAGTGTTACCCATAAGTTTCACGCAAAAACATGTAAAAACACTGTATTCCAGGCCAAAAGTTATTATTTTCAGGCCCCCAAAACGCCGCTGTCATGTAAATGAACAGCCAAAATGCATAAAACGTTTTTAGTAAAAATGATGAACAGACAAAGAACTAAACTAAACTAGAAGTATATATACACACAGCGTTAATAAGGAACCAAATGAGACAGAGGTGCATATAATCAATATACCATTGAGTGACCATAGTGACAAAGGACGTAATCCGAAACCAAGGAAACCAAGCAAACAGGAACTAAACACAGGGAGGAAACACAGAATAAAAAGGAAACTCAACATAGGAGTCCACAAACAGAACATACACCTGACAGTTATTCAACGTTGATAAAATTCTGGTTGTAACACGCAAAGTTTATGCAAAAACTGTCACGGTTCATGAATCCACTGTCTCATTATGGTGTTTGGTGTGTGTATTAGAGATGCGCGGATGGGCTATTATTTCATCCGCAACCGCATCACAAAACTCATCATCCGTCCGCCATCCATCCGCACCAACGTTTTTGACCAATTTTCAAAACCGCAACCGCCCGCCATCCGCTGATTGAGCAATACAAGGCGCTGCTGATGACAGCCGCGAGACTAGAAAGCTCTCAGAATATCAGCAGTGAACTCCGTCTCTGGGGTGCGTTCCCGAAAGCATCGTTAGCCAACTATGGTCGCAAGTTCCGTCGATGCTTTCGGGAAACGCACCTCAGATCGGCGCGCAGGGATAAACATAAATAAATAGCCTAAATTAAACGCACTTCGGCAAAACTGACCTTATCTGATAGGCAGTAGCGGCCTGAGTTCTGGGTTTCAATAACTAATATGGGGCCTACCCATATAAAACATAGCCTAAACATAGAACAGAAAAGGCAAGGATTCCTGTTGGTTTGCATCAATTGTATATTATTTTATTACGTGCACTTTCAGCTTCATGAACAGGCAGCTCAACATATAAATAATCCAACCTTATTTGATTAAAACTATATACAATTATACAGCGTTTTAGGTTGGAATAAGCCTCGCCCTTAAATTACTATTATTTGAAGTTAACATTATACAATATACGTAGACCTACTTCACCACAAAACTAGTTTAGGATAAATTCTTTAAAATTGGTGAATGCGTTACGGACGTGAGCGCTCTGAAAGCGGCACTAAAAGACTGCTTTAAAACTTTCAGAGACCTCAAACAGAAAGCACAAAGCCTTTCTTTAAAGTGAATTTCGTTTTGTTTTAATTGTATCTTAATTTTAATCATTTTTTCGTCAACCAAATGCCTGGATTTAATAAGTGAATATAGCAGATATAGCCTATAATCACAAAACGGATCGCCCGCGCGTGAACTGGCGCGTCTCATAAATTAACCAAAACTCAGCCTATACTTGCCTCACAGACCTGAGAAATATATCTAAAATGTCTACTTCTAAAAAGAACATTTCAAAACGAAAGAAAACACTGCTCTCTGTTTATGTAATCCGTATGAAATGTGCATTTCTCTCTGGCGCGTTCACTGCGAAGATCATGATCAGCATCGTCAACTTCATCTTTGCAGGCAAAAATAACACAGAAAACACGTTTATAAACAATTAAATTGTCTCCTTGTTATAGGCCTTTTCGACATATTCATAATCATTACTTTTACCGGTTCTTTGTGACAACTTTTAGGTGCTTTATTGGCAGCGCGCCACCCTTACATGTTACATGAATGAACGCCTCACCACAACATCAGCACCGAAAACATGGGGATTTTTTACAATAAATGACAAGCTGCTAGTGACGTTAGTTAATCGCCTGTCGCGGGTGCAAATGCAAAGTTGCAAAGCTGATTTAATCATGGTAAAACTGAATTAATTTACAAAATAGTTTTCATTTGTATTTCAGCACTTCGCGAATGGACAGCGGTGTATTCACACCCTTTCTTTTACTGTCTATCTATGGTCACACCGAACGCGAATAGAGCGTCAAATATGCGTCTAGTTAGACGCTTGAACATATATTTTTCATTTGATTGGTTCAACCGCCCGCCACCCGCCCGAATTTAATTAAAATATTTTTTTTCGTCACGTCATCCGCCCGATCCGCGGTTTATCCGCGGAGTCCGCGGCTGTAACCGCCAACCGCGCATCTCTAGTGTGTATGTGTGTCTGTGTGGGCGTGGTTACCAATCCCATTGATTGTCTGCGCCAGCTGCAGTTTATCACCATTTCCCTTTATATGTTCAGTAAATTCCATCTCATGTTGTCAGATCGTTGTGGCTTCCCCGGTGTTGTGTCCTGTTCCCGTGTGGCTCTCTTCTTCTCCTCGTGTGGATTTCCAGTCTTCGTGGATCTTCTTCGTTGTCTTCGCTGTTTGGTGTGTTTATTGTTTCCTGGTTCCTGAGCACGCCGATCTTCACCACGATTCTCCGGGTTGCCCATCAATGTCCCTGTGTCACTTCAACATCTGTGTGTTTGTTTCCCCGACCTGTGTTCTCTGTGTACATCTGACCATCTCTAATAAATGCCTTTTACTTGCATTTGTATCCGAACTATTTCATCACAGAACGAACTGACCAGACATGGATGCAGCAAGTGCGGCTAGCTTGAGTGAGTTCATTGCGCACAGCGTCACAAGAATGGATCAACAAGGAGAGGAGATCGCGAACACAGGTCGCGCGGTTCAAGCACTCGTGACACAGGTGTCCGAGCTCACCCAGCAGTTACAATATCTACGAGTTCCCACTGCGCTGCCCACACCGCCCGTTCAGCCCCCCTCGATGTCGCAAGAGAATCACACTGAGCCTCGTCTACCCACGCCTGAGGGTTATTCAGGTGAGCCTGAGTACTGTAGAGCTTTTCTCATGAGATGTTCCATGCATTTCGCATTGCAACCACGGACCTTTTACAGTGAACAATCAAAGGTAGCGTTTGTGTTGACTCTACTGTCGGGGAAGGCGGCGCTCTGGGGAACGGCGGTGTGGGAGAACCAAGACAGCTGTTGCGCCTCGTTCCAGGCACTCTCCACGGAGATAATAAGAGTCTTCGATTGAGCGGTAAGGAGGCGGCCAGATTAATCGCGGATCAACGCCAAGGTGACGGCTCGGTGTCGGATTACTCGATCCAGTTACACACCCTGGCTGCAGAGTGCCATTGGAACGAGGAGGCGCAGTGGGACATGTTCCTGCATGGGCTGGCTGACCACGTTCAGAAGGAGATATATATCTTGGACCTTCCTAAGTCTCTTAATGGCCTGGTAGAGCTGGTGCTGAGCCCAGCCATACACTGAGGATCCACGGACCAGCGACGGGAACGCGGTCAGCCCACTTTTCGACCACGAGCCCATGCAGGTTGGGAGAGCTCGGCTTTCCCGGGAGGAGAGGGAAAGGCGGAGATCCCAAGGACTCTGCCTGTACTGCGGTAAGGCTGACAATTTTCTCTACTCTTGTCCAGCAAAAGAGCAAGCCCAGTAGTAAGTATGAGGCTACTATCGGGTGGGATCTCCGCCGAGAAGACCTCATCACCATCATCGACCCTCCTCCCGGTAAGACTGAGATGGGCAACCTCCACTCACTCAACTCAAGCACTACTGGATTCGGGAGCAGAGGGTAATTTTATGGACTTCAGTCTCGCATTCAAACTCCAGATCCCCATCACTTCCCTCACGCACAAGATATCTGTCAACGCACTCAACGGCCAAGAACTTCCCAGGATCTCTCACTCTACTGAACCCATCACGCTCATCACGTCTGGCAATCACACTGAAAATATTTTGTTTCTTCTCATGGACTCACCATTAGCACCGGTGGTTTTGGGGCACCCCTGGCTCACTAAACATAACCCTTGCATCGACTGGCATAACAATTCCATTTCCTCCTGGAGTAACCACTGTCATGAGTCATGTTTGTTGTCTGCCTGTTCGTCTGTGCCTGGTTCTGTGTTTCAGAAGGAGGCAGTGGATTTGTCTAACGTGCCCGCAGAGTACCTCGACCTGAAGGAGGTGTTCAGTAAGTCTCGTGCTGCTCGTACTGCCAGGTAAGTCTCCGTCTAAGGGCAAACTTTACTCTCTTTCTGTTCCTGAGCGGGAGGCCATGGAGAAATATATTTCTGATTCTCTAGCCTCTGGGTTCATCCAGCCTTCCTCTTCTCCTGCGGGGGCGGGTTCTTTTTTGTCGGAAAGAAGGATGGTTCTCTGATTACCGAGAGCTGAACAACATCACGGTAAAGAATACTTATCCGTTGCCGTTGATGTCTTCAGCTTTCGAGAGGTTGCAGGGAGCATCCATTTTCACAAAATTGGACTTACGTAACGCTTATCATTTGGTTCGCATTAGAAAGGGGGATGAATGGAAAACTGTGGTTAATACCCCTAGGGGGCATTTTAAATACTTGGTCATGCCTTTCAGCCTTTCCAACTCCCCAGCGGTTTTCCAAGCACTCGTCAATGTCAATGTCAATGTCATGTTTATTTCTATAGCACTTTATAAAAAAACTCAGAGTTGACCAAAGTGCTTTACAATCTCATAGATAGCACCATTTACACAAGAAAGCAAACACACAAACAATGAAGAGCTTTTGCAGTCTCTACACTACATTAAAAGCCAAAAAAAAAAAAGAGTTTTTAACTTGGATTTAAATTCGGAGAGTGACTGAGCAGTTCTAATATTCAGTGGGAGACTATTCCACAGTTTGGGGGCAGCGACAGAGAAGGCCCGATCCCCTCTCATTTTTAGTCTTGCCCTTGGAACCGTCAACAGCCTGTGATCTGATGATCTGAGAGATCTCGATGGCTTATGAACAGACAGAAGACTTATCAAATATGCAGGCGCCAGTCCGTTTAGGGATTTAAAAACCAATAGAAGGATTTTAAAATTAATTCTATATAGAACAGGAAGCCAGTATAAGAGACATTAAAATAGGAGTAATATGATCACACTTACGTACACCCAGCAAAAGTCTAGCCGCAGAGTTTTGCACCATTTGGAGTCGGGAGATCGATCTTTGATTAATTCCCACATAGAGAGAATTACAGTAATCAAGGCGGGTAGAAACGAATGCATGGATTACTTTTTCGCAATCTTTGCGGGAGAGCCAGGGCTTTATTTTTGCCACAACTCTTAGATGGTAGAAGCTAGATTTTACCACCGAGTTTACCTGCTTATCAAATTTGAGGGAGCCATCAAATAGAACTCCCAAATTTTTTACATACGTTTTTTGAAAACAAGTCAGCTGTTCCAGATTAAGATGTTGAGTATCATACCTATCGGAGGGACTAAACACGACAACCTCTGTTTTGGATTCATTTAGATTTAAAAAATTTAGTGACATCCAGCATTTTATGTCGGTTAGGCATTCAAACAAAGGTTGCAGTGTATCTGAATCCCTCAGTTTCAGTGGCAAGTAAATTTGGGTGTCGTCTGCAAAGCAGTGAAAAGAAACACCATGTTTCCTAAAGATGGTGCCCAACGGTAGCATGTACAGAGAGAAAAGAATGGGAGCTGAAATGGATCCCTGGGGAACACCAAAATTAAGAGGGGATGTGGCAGAAAAAATTTTTAGAGCATTACCCTTAATCCCTCCACACTGTTCGAGACGGGACATAAGGATATTGTGATCTATAGTATCGAATGCTGCGCTAAGATCCAATAGCACCATAATAGCATGATCACCTGTGTCCACGGTTAAATAAATGTCATTTAAAACTTTCAGCAGGGCAGACTCTATGCTATGATATTTCCTGAAGCCGGACTGAAATATTTCAGAAATATTATTCGTGCTCAAATAGCTCTGAATTTGTAGCAGCACTATTTTCTCTATAATTTTCTAAATAAAAGATAGTTTAGAAATTGGTCTAAAATTTGACACTTATTAATCATGGACCGTAAACTAGGTCCGACAGTATCTAAAACTTGTTTAAAAAGGTGAGTCGGAATCTTGTCATGCTGGGAGGTGGTAGGCTTTAGCTGGTTAACCACTTCTTGAAGAGTTTCAAAAGAGATGGGTTCAAACTGGGCCAAAACACTAGAACAAGTGACTGGGTTTGACGGATCTAACAGTGGTGGTTGAATATGAGCTCTAATATTTGCAATCTTATCTACGAAAAAGTGTAGAAAATTATTACAGAGTGTTTGTGACGGTTTTGGGAGAACATCCAAAGATGGATTTACAACAGAGTTAATTGTATGAAATAGGATTTTTGGTCTATGGCAATTTTTTGTAATCACCTCTGAAAAATATTTAGTCCTGGCGGCTTTTACTGCTTTTTGAAAAGTAGACAATGAATCTCTCAAAATTTCATAAGACACCTGTAGCTTGTCTTTTTTCCACCTCCGTTCCGCACTTCTACAGGTCTGTCTTAATGTACGTATACTATCATTTAACCAGGGCTCAGATTTTGGTTTAACCGTTTTCTGTTTTAAGGGAGCAATGTCGTCTAAAATATTTATACAAGTAGAGTTGAAAAGAGTTAGATGTTCCTCGGCACTCAGTTCCTCTAAGGGACCTTCTAAATTACATGATTTAGATGCCACTTCAAATGCTGCAGGAAAAACCGTCCCGGTATCAGCACTAATTTTCCGAGACAATTTTGTAGAGGTCTTCTGGTTAATAGATGGACAGTAGAAAGTAGTTGTAAATAATATAGGTTTGTGGTCTGTAAAGCTAACATCACAAATATCAATATCCTGAATAGGTAGGCCATAAGACAGCACTAGATCCAATGTATGACCAAGAGTATGTGTGGGTCCTTTTACCAACTGTTCAAACCCAAATGAATCAACAAGATTTGAAAAGTCTTTAGCCAGAGAGTTTGATGAACAACATACGTGTATATTAAAATCTCCTAAAATTAAAATTCTATCATAGTTTTGGATAACATCTCCCAAAAAGGCTGCAAAATCATTCAGGAAGTCTTTGTTTGGTTTTGGAGGTCGGTACACCACCGCTATCATCACAGGCTTAGACGAGTCTATTTTTAGAACCTGGAGCTCAAAACTGGGATAGGAATCCCTTGTTTCAGCACAGCATCTAAATTGTTCCTTAGCAATTGATGCTAAGCCTCTATGGAAGAATTAATTGGACTTTAATATTTGTAACCCACAGAAGACAATCTACAAATGTGTACAATGATGTGCAAATATTTCACTATCTGCAAATGTGTATATTTACATTTGTGATACGTAAAATCATATCCACAAAAATACAGGGTGATGTGTACAACACAAAACTGTTTGTACACATTTGCAGATTACTTCCTGTGAATTGTGGGTCAAGTTACATATGTAAGTTCCTTTTTACACATTTGTGAAATTTTGTCCAATGTGTACTGCGGAAATCTGTAAATAATCATATACACAAATATCTCACGATTTGCAAATACACACAATTAAATCTGTACAAATATCTTTTTATTTCACATTCAAATTGTGATTTACGCATTTGTGGATCCATTTCTACACACAAAACTGTTTTTACACATTTGCAAATTACTTCCTGTGAATTTGTGGGTCACGTTACATTTGTAAGTTCCTTTTTACATATTTGTGGAATTTTGTCCAATGTGTAGGCTATGCGGAGATCTGTAAATAAACATACACACAAATATCTCACGACCTAAAACATGTATTTTTACATTTGTGTTGTGTAAAATCATATTCACAAAAATAATGTGTGATTTGTAAATACACACAATTTAATCTGTACAAATGTCTTTTTTATTTCACATACAAAGTGTGATTTACGCTCTTGTGGATCCATTTCTACACACAAAACTGTTTTTACGCATTTGTGGATTGCTTCCGGGCAATTTGCAGGTCACGTGACATTTTCAACTCCTCAGGGTCGGCGCCACGAGGGGGCCCCAGGGGGCCTGGCCCGGCCACCTGGGTCACTGTGCCCCCTCACCTCTGGTCAGCGCACCACCCTGCCTCGGAACCTCGGAACGCGATTTCAGCCGCTGAGACTCGGCAACACGCTACCACTGTGCCCTTTTATTCCTGACATATTATAATTAACTTAAGTATATATATTTTATAGGGATGCACCGATACCGATACCAGTATCGGTATCGGGCCCGATACTGAGCTCATGTACTTGTACTCGTACTCGTAAAAATGCCCCGATACCAACAACCGATACCAGGCAGCATGTGTACAGTGTCAGAAATTATAATGGGGATAAAAAAAAGAAGGCTGTATATGAAATAAATGTATCTTATCAGTGGAATATTAAACAGAATATATTAATGCGTCGTCTATATAACTATATGGTGCGCAAGCTGATAAGAGAAAAACGCGCAGAGGATTGAGCGCGCTATGACACAGACGCGCGAGCTGGTCGAGCGCATCCCTTTTTCACAGACGTCAGTGGAAAGTTTGTAGTTCAGTCGGATGTCAATGGCAAATCAAGTAAAACGAAGCATGTAGCTTATTAATAACGTTAACTGACGAGAGAGAGAAGAGAGAGAGAGAGAGAGAGAGAGAGAGAGAGAGAGAGAGAGAGAGAGAGCGCACTTCTGTTGAATGCTGTTGATTGCGGATCATTCACTCAGCATGTGTTATTTGGATTAAAACTAAATCGTATATGTAAGTAAAACATGAACTGTTACCTTACTTATGTTTAACGAGTGGTAGCCTACATTATTACTGGACATTTGCAGGTCAAGAATTTCCATGAACTTCAAACATCCACAGCGCGCGCCCCGAAAACCACCAGACAGCGCGCGAATACTGAATGGAAGTCTTTCACGCATTGTGCTTGTACGGACGAATTCACACAAAACTATGTAAAAACACCTGTCATGGCGAGTATCCTAGTAAAAGTCTGTTATATATCTCAAGTGAACGTAGACAGTATAATTAAAATGGCGTCAGTGCGTTTGTGCGTTCAGCCTTAAAGGGGCGGCACTTTAATAAATCTGCTGCTGTGTTTTAATGTTAATCAAACAAAGGACAAATAAATTACTCTCTGCTCTTGGCTAAATAGGCTACCTCTATCAACTTTACAAAAAGATCCATATATATTTAGTTTATACAGTAATGAATATGCAGTGCATGAAATATAATATTTGTTGAACTAATTAAGTTTAAATTTAATAAACAACTAATATGATTGATATTATTTTGGTTTCTCTACCAATACATTTAAAATTTACAAATGCATGAATTGAAAATTAATTGAAAATTAAAAATACAGGTATCGGTTACGGTATCGGTATCGGCGAGTACCAAAAATGAAAGTATCGGTATCGGACTCGGTCTGGAAAAAGTGGTATCGGTGCATCCCTAATATTTTATATTTTAACTATAACTACATATAACTATTTGTAAATTAATTTTGTTTTACCATGATTAAATCAGCTTTGCAACCCGTAAATATATCCATCGATCCGCTGATTTTGTTTGAGTTCTTCAGTGGTCTAGTGGTAGATTATTTGCCAAGCATGTCAGAGGTTACGGGTTCTAATCCGCCCTTGGTATACTTTTTTTTCTGTCTCATCAAAAACCGAATATGTTCATCATTGGTTACAGTTTTTATCAAGCAGGGACACGTTTGTGTCCATTTTATATTGTGATCTCACCGAATGAATAGAGTCTCCGTTACTGCGATAGATTGAAGAGCGTGTCCGAGTGAAGACTGCGCGAGCCACAAGAGAAACTGTATCCATGACACTGATAGCAGCGGCAACCAGCGCGCAGATTGAGTTCAAAAACAAAACATTTTAGCGCTAGATCTCTTATTTAATAGCGAACTAAATTAATGCTCTGCTAGTTAACTGGAGATGTTTTATGTATTTGTGCATCCGTGCCATGTTTCAAAAAGTGGTGGGGGACAATATATCGATCCTGAGAAAATCCCGCAAATTATGCCTATGAAACAACCCCCCCCCCCCCCCCCCCCCCCCGCGGGCTTTTGAATCTTTAAAAAAGAAAAATTAAAAGTAGGCCCTCCCAGTGACGCATCGAGGCCCCCTCCATCCGTATGTCCTGGCGCCGACCCTTCAACTCCTTTTTACACATTAATGGATTTTTGTCCACTTTGTCCCGCTGCGATCTGCAAAAAGAGATTTGTAAGGCGTACGTGTGAGAGCAGTTAATTATCCACACCAGCAGGTGGCGGTAGCGACATTCTCTCCCATGAAATGAGAGGATATCGACAGTGGCCCTGTCCCAAATGGAACCCTAAGCACTCGCGGTCTTCCTCTGAGTCCGCACTTTCGTAACGTAATGCCGCTTTGACTGTCGGGAAGAAGTCTGCTGTGGAGTCCGCATCAGCGCGGGATCGGCAAAAGTGCGCATCAAGGGCGCAAATCGACCACACGGGGCGCTCGCGAGCACCCTTCTTTGATCTAAAAATGACAAATGGGACACACTACGGTCTCACGGACTTAACGGACACGCGCACGCGGCAGCCATTGTAAGTCCACAAGACCGAAAGTGCACATGAAGTGTGCCATTTGGGACAGGGCCAGTAAGTAAATTTGGTAATAAATTCACAGATTCGAACTTCCCGGTCAATAACTCCTCAGCTAAACGTTGTTACTACACAAATGACACCTCTTTTTAATCGTAGTAATGTACTGTAGAGAAGCAGCTACAACCTAATTTTCCCCGAAACGAGCTTTCCTTCGCAGTGGATAAAACGCATTGATCTCTATGCGCGGGCGGCTGAGAGACAGATCCGAAGGGACCGTCTGCAAAGTGCAAACCCCGAAAAGCGTTACTACGAAAACAGTCGATAATTTCACTGTCAAACACTATAGCAGGGGTGGCCAACGTCGGTCCTGGAGAGCCACAGTCCTGCAGAGTTTTGTTCCAACTCAAATCAAACACACCTGAACCAGATAATCAAGGTGTTATGGGTTACTAGAAAGCTATACAGGCAGGTGAGTTATCAGGGTCGGAGCAAAACTCTGCTGGACTGTGGCTCTCCAGGACCGGCGTTAGCCACCCCTGCACTATAGTGTCACCAAATTCAGTTTACACACCACTGCTGTCCTAATGGTTATACTAAAACACTTATTTCGGCGAAAAAAATTATTGTATATACAATTATAAATGTATAATTTTTATGATTCTTATGAAAAATATTCAATAACTTCACTATAATGCACTGCATTGTTGACAAATTCAATTTACACTTCACTGCTGTCCTGATGGTTATACTACAACACTTATTTTGGGATAAAAATATTGTTTTCATTGTATATGCAATTATAAATGTATAATTTGTATGATTCTTATGAAAAATATTCAATAACTTCACTGTAATACACTAACCTGACTCCGCCAGATGGATTTGCTCCGCATATCCATCTGGAAACCTTCCGTTGAAGTAGTTTTGGTAAGGGGCGAAAATACTGGTTAGCTGATTGGCCTATGTTGGTGATAGCCAAATCAACCAATCAGATCAACGAAGCATATGAGAGCGACGACGAAAACACAACCACAAGCCAGCTACTCTTGCTGCTGCAGGTAAAGGCTCGTTAGCTCTGTAATTCCGTAATAACTCTGTAATTCCGATAAAACTTGCTCGATAGCCACACTGATGTTAGTTTCATCCGCTGAAGCCGCCATGTTCTTAAGACTGAACTGTCGCGCTTCTCGTTGCGTCACACCTCAACCCGCCTCAAAGCCAACGCTGATTGGACGTTCGTTTGGTGAACTGCTCCCAAATTTTCTTTAACGGAAAGTATCCAGACTGATCTGCGAGTGAAACCTTGAAAGCTCGCGAGATCAGGATGGTCTCACGAGGCTAGTAATACACTGCATTGTTGCCAAATTCAGTTCACACATCACTGCTGTCCTGATGGTTATACTACAACACTTATTTTGGAAAAAAAAATTTTTTTAATTGTATATACAATTATAAATGTAAACTTGTTATGATTCTTAAGAAAAATATTCAATAACTTCACTGTAAATCACTGTATTGTTGCCAAATTCAGTTCACACATCACTGCTGTCCTGATGGTTATACTACAATACTTATAATACAATAACCAGCAAGATTACATGTGTGTGGGGAAAAAGTTGATGGTAATGCAAAGTAAGGTTTAAAGAGTAGTGAAGTTTATAACACAGTGAAATCTTTGTTCATTTATTATTTTTCATCTTTGTTATTTTTCATAATAAAACAATAAGTATAACCATCAGGACAGCAGTGATGTGTGAACTTAATTTGGAAACAATACAGTGAATTACAGTGAAGTTATTGAATATGTTTCATAATAAAAAATCATCAACATTATACATTAATAATTGTATATACAATACAAAAATATTTTTTCCAAAATAAGTGTTGTAGTATAACCATCAGGACAGCAGTGATGTGTGAACTTAATTTGGAAACAATACAGTGAATTACAGTGAAGTTATTGAATATGTTTCATAATAAAAAATCATCAACATTATACATTAATAATTGTATATACAATACAAAAATATTTTTTCCAAAATAAGTGTTGTAGTATAACCATCAGGACAGCAGTGATGTGTGAACTGAATTTGGCAACAATACAGTGATTTACAGTGAAGTTATTGAATATGATTCATAATAGGGGTGGCAGTGGTTCAGTGGTTCATGTAGGTTGTCTACAAACCGAAAGTTTGGTGGTTCAATCCCCGGTTCCACCTGACCAAGTGTCGAGGTGTCCATGAGCAAGACACCTAACCCCAGCTGCTCCCGACGAGCTGGATGGCACCTTGTATGGCTGACACCACTGTCGGTGTATGAATGAATGAGTGAGTGAGTGACTGGGTGAATAAGAGGCAGATATGTAAAGCAATTTATAATTGCATATACAATAAAAACAATATTTTTTCCCAAAATAAGTGTTGTAGTATAACCATCAGGACAGCAGTGAAGTGTAAATTGAATTTGTCAACAATGCAGTGTATTATAGTGAAGTTATTGAATATTTTTCATAAGAATCATAAAAATTATACATTTATAATTGTATATACAATAATTTTTTTCGCCGAAATAAGTGTTTTAGTATAACCATTAGGACAGCAGTGGTGTGTAAACTGAATTTGGTGACACTATAGTGTTTGACAGTGAAGTTATTGACTGTTTTCGTAGTAACGCTTTTCGGGGTTTGCACTTTGCAGACGGTCCCTTCGGATCTGTCTCTCAGCCGCCCGCGCATAGAGATCAATGTGTTTTATCCACTGCGAAGGAAAGCTCGTTTCGGGGAAAATTAGGTTGTAGCTGCTTCTCTACATTACTACGATTAAAAAGAGGTGTCATTTGTGTAGTAACAACGTTTAGCTGAGGAGTTATTGACCCGGGAAGTTCGAATCTGTGAATTTATTGCCAAATTTACTTACTGTCGATATCCTCTCATTTCATGGGAGAGAATGTCGCTACCGCCACCTGCTGGTGTGGATAATTAACTGCTCTCACACGTACGCCTTACAAATCTCTTTTTGCAGATCGCAGCGGGACAAAGTGGACAAAAATCCACAAATGTGTAAAAAGGAGTTGCAAATGTCACGTGACCTGCAAATTGCCCGGAAGCAATCCACAAATGCGTAAAAACAGTTTTGTGTGTAGAAATGGATCCACAAGAGCGTAAATCACACTTTGTATGTGAAATAAAAAGACATTTGTACAGATTAAATTGTGTGTATTTACAAATCACACATTATTTTTGTGAATATGATTTTACACAACACAAATGTAAAAATACATGTTTTAGGTCGTGAGATATTTGTGTATATGTTTATTTACAGATTTCCGCAGTACACATTGGACAAAATTTCACAAATGTGTAAAAAGGAACTTACAAATGTAACGTGACCCACAATTCACAGGAAGTAATCTGCAAATGTGTACAAACAGTTTTGTGTTGTACACATCACCCTGTATTTTTGTGGATATGATTTTACGTATGACAAATGTAAATATACACATTTGCAGATAGTGAAATATTTGCGCATCATTGTACACATTTGTAGATTGTCTTCTGTGGGTTACAAATATTAAAGTCCAATTAATTCTTCCATAAGCCTCCCCCCGTCCAGTAGACCGAGGGGTATTAAAGAACACATAGTCAGGAGGTACAAGTTCAGAAAAGGGACTTTGATCCGCTGGATTTAACCATGTCTCTGTAATGAAAAGAAACGCCAGGCTGTGCGATGTAATAAAGTCATTTAGAATAAATGTCTTGTTTACCATAGACCTCGCGTTGATCAACGCCATCCTTAGCGGCAGCGAGTCATCTCCATGGTGAGTTTCCCAGCGCAAGAATTTCAAATTCTGATGATTTACTCCGCCTCGACGAAAAAGCAGCGGTCGTTGACAGGAGTTTTTTGCCGAGTGTGTTGGAATCACAGGCCGAATCCACTCATGCCGTGGTTCCAGGGAACGCCGGATATAGAACACTCAAAGTTTCGTTCAAAGGACCTCACATCCAGCCGAACCTGGGTCGCAGACCAATCAGCCAGACGGGACTTTAGAGCAGCTAAAATACCCCCGCGCTTGCCTCGTCTTCTGCGGCGTTTTCGTCATTGTGTAGCACTGGGCTGTCAAAGTAGAAAAACAGGAACAGACGACAGCACAGGGTGGAGATCTGCGCGTGACTCGCTCCAGTCAGGGCTAGACAGCTCTTTAAAGTTTTCTTGAATGTTTAGAAGGGTTTGGCGATTGTATGTCCGCAAAGTTGAGATGTTTGGAAT
Organism: Chrosomus eos; assembly: GCA_036326025.1. Classification (NCBI taxonomy): domain Eukaryota; kingdom Metazoa; phylum Chordata; class Actinopteri; order Cypriniformes; family Leuciscidae; genus Chrosomus; species Chrosomus eos. The sequence goes on along the minus strand of CM070830.1, from coordinate 13,814,214 downwards.
TAAAAGAGATAATAAAAGCAACACAGCACATATACTAGGACCCAGAAACCGACGGCCTGCCACATACACCGGCGCCATCTTGCCTTCCCAGTTGATTGATCAATGACGTGTTGAGAGACATGGTCGATCAGTTCATATATGTTTACCTGGATGACATATTGATTTTTTCTTCGTCTCTCCAGGAACACGTTCAGCATGTCAGACGAGTGCTTCAGAGGTTGTTAGAGAATGGGCTTTTTGTCAAGGCGGAGAAATGCGCTTTTCATGCACAGTCTGTTTCTTTCCTAGGGTAGATCATCTCCCCTGAGGGAATGCGCATGTATCCTGACAAGGTTAAGGTGGTGATGGATTGGCCAAGTCCAGATTCCCGTAAGGCCCTACAGCGGTTTCTGGGATTCGCCAATTTCTATCAGCGATTCATTCGCAATTTCAGCCAACTAGCCATGCATCTGACCGCTTTGACCTCCCCCAGAACTGCGTTCAGGTGGTCTGATACTGCTGACGCAGTATTCACCAACCTCAAGAGTCGTTTCATTTCGGCTCTCATTCTTGTCACCCCTGATCCAACACATCAGTTCGTGGTGGAGGTTGATGCATCAGAGGTGGGGGTAGGTGTAGTTCTTTCCCAACACGCTTCCTCAGACGACAAGATGCATCCCTGCGCATTTTTTTCCCATCGCTTATCGCCTGCCGAACGTAACTATGAGATTGATAACAGAGAGTTGTTGGCAGTCAAGTTGGCGTTGGAGGAGTGGCGACATTGGTTAGACAGGTTTTATCAGCTGACAATTACAATACTTAAACATTGTAAGCACAAATAAAAATGTACTTTTTAAAAACTTGTGTGATATTCCTTTGAAATTGTGTTTTAATAGATTTGATTATTGTTATTTTAAAAAGTACATCTTACTATGCAATTTCTTTCATAATTCCCTCGAGTTACTTAATTTATCTACAAACTTTTATTTTGGTGGGTTGTAAATTAAAGACATTTGAGCTTCTGTGTTTTAATAAACTATTATTATTATTATTATTATTAGGCCTACTTGAAGTATACTCTACTGTGCAATAATAAAATATTTCTGTTATATTTTATATTTTAAGTTATACAAAACTTTGATTTTGACAGGTTGTCGTGAAGACTTTAAAGTTTGTGAGTGTGAATATGATACGAATGAACGACGGTAGTTTTATCAAATGAAATGGTAAAATTCTTGTGAAGTGACTCTCATAAAAGCTCTGCAATGAAGTTCAAATGTGTGCATGTTCTCCTCATAGACGCTGAAAACACCACGAGTGTCACGCGCGCGCGTCAGTGTGTAGTGTTCAGTGTGTAGTGTTCAGTGTGTAGTGTTCAGTGTGTAGTGTTCAGTGTGTAGTAGGCTAGAGCACACATTAAGCGCTCATTCACAGAAACACGCAGAACATTCAGAGTTTATTTCAATAGCAGTCTTTTTGAGCTTTAATATTCATAGACACTTAATAAATATCGAGATTTGATTCTATCATTAGCCTACTTTTGATTTATTCATTCAAAAATGGCTAAATTGCGTGACGTTCCGCTTTACAGTAGCCTAGGTTATTTGTTACATTTGTTGCTGGCTTCCGCGATTCGATCCGTGTCGCTGCGCAAACACAGACGTCACGGCGGGGTGAATTTATGAATGAAAATTCTTTCACAAAACGATGTTGTTACGAATCCTCACGCGTTTTAAAGTGGGTATACGGAGATCTTTGACATTTCCTAGTGGGTATACGGAAATCCTTGACATTTTCTAGTGGGTATACGGCGTATACCTGCGTATCACGTAGACTACACCACTGGAGAAACATCTATTGATTGGTAGACTGCGTAACCGCGAGTATCTGTTTATGGCTCATCGACCGCACGCATTTACTGATACACTCAATGAACGGCTGAACCTAATACAAATAAAACATCTCTAGTTAACTAGTAGATCATTCATTTAGTCCGCTCTTAAATAAGAGATCTAGAGCTAAAATGTTTTGTTTTTGAACTCAAGCTGAGCGCTCGTGTCCTGCTATCAGTGTCATGGATACAGTGAGTCTCTTGTGGCGGCGCGCGCACAGAACGTGCTTTTCAATCTATTGCCATTGCACGAACGTTGTGAGTTAATATTTACTATAGTCTGAAAATGCATTTGAGCTCTATGATCAGAAAAGGAATTATAAAACACTAAACTTACTCCGAACTTGTATCCTCGGGGTCAATCCGTTCTTCAAAATGCAACCGCTCGTCTGAGTTTCAAATTCCACCGAGGAAAAGGTTAATTATTCCCAGCTGTCCATAATCCTCTGAAGGAGTAACGTTAGCGTGCTTCCATCCCTAAAACGCGATGAACTATCAGTGAATCTCTGATGAAGAATCTTCATGTTGTTATGCAGTGATGGGGGCGTGCCGCGTGTGGGAGCATATCGCCTATTTACCATGTCAAAAGCGCTGGGGGTGTGGCGGGCTCACCTAATTATATTTAATGAAGGGAGAGCGAAAAAACTGTAACTCTCCTTGGTTTCAAACGGATTACATAAACTGGAAATATTTAAAAAATAAATAAAATACTTCATTTGAAAGAAGAGAATCTCAGCTGCATAAAGAGACATCTCTCGTATCTCTGTGACAAGTATTGACAGAGTTAAAGTGAATGTTTCGGACGCGTTTCAGAACGGACCTCAAAGACAGACAGAAGGGAAAACGCGCATCATGTTTATTTTTCTTTGTTTGACGAAAAGCACAACACTTTGTTTTTATTGTGAGTATCCACAAAAAAAATAGAAACTTAACAGGATCTAATGATGTACAACACTTATATTTAAGATCAAAATTAACAGAGTAATTTGATTCTCTTTTGCACTGATAAGGAAAAAATCCAGCAAAACGCGGGCACGCGGTTTTCGACCCCAGAGGGTTAATTGGTTGTTAAGACCTTAATTGAAGACCTTCAGGTGTGTTTGATTAGGGTTGGAGATGAACTGTGCAGGACAGTCGATCGCCAGGAGCAGGGTTGGGCACACCTGGGGTAACGCCTCCGCCTGGTTGCCCATCGTGTCATTTGTTTGTTCCGGAGGGGTTACGGTCCGACGTAATTCGATGGGGTCATTGCTCCAACGTGGCTTGTCATCCAGGAGTAAGTCGTACCAACGTGGTAAAGCTTGGTAAAGCAACGATTCTGGTGGCCGTTAATGGCTCGTGATGTTCACGATTTTGTTTTGGCTTGCTCGGTTTGCCCCACTAGCAATACATCTAACCGATCTCCTGATGGGTTACTCCGGCCGCTGTCTGTCCCTTCGAGACCCTGGTCCCACATCGCGCTAGATTTTGTCACCGCCCTCCCGCCCTCTAATGGCATGACGGTTGTTTTGACCGTAGTGGACCGGTTCTCGAAGGCGGCACATTTCATTCCCTTGCCCAAATTACCCTCAGCCAAGGAGATAGCGGTCACTGTCGTGGATCACGTCTTTCGGTTACATGGCCTCCCAGAGGACGTGGTTTCTGACAGGGGTTCCCAATTTGTGTCCAAATTTTGGCGGGAGTTTTGTAAGTTATTGGGGGCTACGGTCAGTCTGTCTACAGGTTATCATCCCCAGAGTAATGGTCAGTCCGAGCGAGCCAACCAGGATTTGAAGAGAATGTTACGATGTTTGGTAGCCAAGAATCCTTCATCCTGAAGCCAGCAACTTTCTATGGTTGAGTACGCACATAACTGGTTACCAGTGTCATCAACGGGCCTCTCTCCGTTTAAGTGTAGTTTAGGTTACCAGCCACCAATTTTTCCGAGTCTGGAATCCGAGGTCGCGGTTCCCTCCGCTCACGCATTTGTCCAGATGTGCCGCCACACTTGGACCAGAGCCCGTGTTTTATTCTCCCATTAACCCACCAGTCCCGGTTCCCCCGCCGCTGAGACTCGTAGATGGGGAAACTGCATATTTGGTACACCGTATTCTGGACTCGAGACGGAGGGGACGCGGATTTCAGTACTTGGTGGACTGGGAGGGTTACAGTCTGGAGGAGAGAAGTTGGGTACCTGCTAGAGACATTCTGGATCACTCCCTTATCGATGATTACAATCGACAGGTAGGTTTGGCTGGGAACGCCAGGAGGCGCTCCTAGGGGAGGGGGTACTGTCATGGTTCATGAATCCACTGTCTCATTCTGGTGTTTGGTGTGTGTATGTGTGTCTGTGTGGGCGTGGTTACCAATCCCATTGATTGTCTACTCCAGCTGCAGTTCATCACCATTTCCCTTTATATGTTCAGTAAATTCCATCTCATGTCGTCAGATCATTGTGGCTTCCCCGGTGTCGTGGCCTGTTCCCGTGTGGCTCTCTTCTTCTCCTTGTGTGGATTTCCAGTCTTCGTGGATCTTCTTCGTTGTCTTCGCTGTTTGGTGTGTTTATTGTTTCCTGGTTCCTGAGCACGCCGATCTTCACCACGGTTCTCTGGGTTGCCCATCAACGTCCCTGTGTCACTTCAACATATGAGTGTTTGTTTCCCCCGACCTGTGTTCTCTGTGTACATGTGACCATATCTAATAAACGCCTTTTACTTGCATTTGTATCCGAACTATTTCATCACAAAAACAAAATAGTTCACAATGTCCAGTTATGTAAGTGGGGGTAGTGCTTTGGGGTCTCGGATTGCCAAGTCATATGGATCTATGTTGTTTATAGTCTAATTTGTCCAAATATCTTTGCTTGGCATTGACATTTAGTTTATCCGGGTAGGGTACCTTCTCATTTTACTTTCCCCTTCTCCATGTCATTATTTCTATCTCAAGATTTCAATGTTTTAAGCAGACAAAACAAAATAAAAGCAGGTATCAGTATCAGAAGCTTTGAGGGATCCTCACAAGATGGCACCACCATCCCAGCATGCAACCCGACATGACGGATCTTCACATTCTCTATAAGTTCTTTCCACATATTTAAGATGTTTTATTAACAAAGTCCTGGAGTAGCACATTCCAATTGGCTACCCAATCAGCATGAGAGGAGGCCTATACATAGACTTAACTATGTTCCTCAACCGTTTTCTGCACAGTGATCCACCCAATTGCCGCTATGTCAGAGACTGAGCTCTTCCCGTCTGATGACGTCTGACTCCATTGCGCAGTCGTCAGCCCATCCGATCCGCTCTTCACACCCTTTGTACATCTTGGCCCATTCAACTATCCCTGCAATTGAGAAATGGACAGTATTAAGATACAGGCAGTCGCTAATCAGTGCAACAAATATTTCTCAAGGAGAATGAACAAAGCCCAGCTCTACGAATTGAATGCATCCTTGCAATCAGAATCTCCACTTCCCCCTCTAAGGCCGCCAATAGAGCAAACAAAACATGTACGGCCCCAAAGTTGCATCTCATACAAACACTGCCTTCCTGTTGTGAAAGACTGGATTCTTTTTGAGTGTTGGGCCGCAGCAGTAGGCCTTCAGGCCCTACTCTCCCTGCCAGGCCCCACTCTCCTCCTCCCTCTGCTCAGCCACACATCACGGCTTACCCCACTCTCTCCCCTGCAAGATAGATTTTAATTTTCCTGTTCTGCACAACACAGATACCCATACCACCGAAAGCTATCACTTTAGAAGTCGCAAGCAACATCAGAGCACAGGTTCTCTCAGAATCTCTGAGAATTGATTTATCCTTTCTACTGTCTCTGCTTCCTCCAAATGAATCAAATCGCTAAATTGATTATGGTGATTTTTCAGTTACCTTAAAAATACAGCGCATAGCATCAGAATTCTGTATCGCATTCTGTTGATACAGCAAAATAATTTGAGCTGCTTTTCTCCATAGGAAGTGAGAACCAAATAATTATCTCACTATAATAGCGTGAGAGGTGGAACCCATTTTTATACGTATCACAAGCTGTTTTCAGCAAAATGCGCTGTTTGAGTCGCCCAGTGAAATCAGCTAATCGACCCTATTTCTTCATTGTAGCTTTAGCTAGTCTGCATCCACCCAAAACATTAGTTTTTCTGTCTAACTTGACTTTTCTACGTCTAATCATTCTTTAACTGCTGCATCAGTGATATCCACTCCTGCAGGAGTCCTGTCTCTACCTCTAACCCTTCTATCACTGCCACAGCAATGATATCCCCTCTGCTCCTGGAGGAGCTCACCCCTATATGTGACCGTTGCCGTTTCAACAGCTGGCAGGGCTATTCCATCTAATGCTGTGAGTATTGGACTCCCGTCCACTTGAGCCCTCCAGTTAAAACGGCCAAACTGTATTGCGATGGATCTCACGATTAATACCATTCCCAATTATAAAAACATCCTATTCAGGACATTAATATAATCCCGCGGTAACTAAAGAGCCTATCCTTTAGTCGTGTCCTCAAGAGTTAGGTGATCAGTCTATATAAATTCGTATTCTATTATAAAATAATAGATTTCCCCTTTATATTATAAGTCTACCTTTTTATGGCACTCTTAAATCGTGTTTGCATTATAACTACCTGTCATATGCATAATACACATATACAGTTACATGCTGCCTCTTTGGCTAGGCTTATCTGATCAATCAAACCTCACAAGGGTTATTCTTAGTTCAAAAGAATGCTCACCCTCTGATGTCGTTCTCTTCTGAAAGGAGCTTCCTGTCCCAGTTAGAAGAATGTGACTCACACTCAATGATCCAAGGTCCAGTCAGATGATTATAATAAATGTTTTAACAAAATGTATTCAAATAATCAAGTGAAAAAGGAATACTTGTTACAGATAATAAATGAGTAATAACAAACAGATAGATACTAGCTAGGCTTGATGCTTCTTGCCCCTGACAACTGCTGGTGTGTCAGGTTGGTGATTGCAAGGAAGAGCGGAGAGTCTCTCTCCTTCTTCTTCTTTTATATGCTTCTGCTTAAGCTTGCATGTGCATAGCAAGCGTTTATGCAGTTGTTAGAAAAAGCCATGAAACAATAGTTGTTAGAAGCAACAGTTGTTAATTTCAACAGTTGTTAACTTCAACAGTTGTTAGAAGCAACACAAAGACATGCTTACATTGCAAGTGATTGGTAAGAGACTAGGGTAAGAGGTCTCTTGGATACATTACTGACCTAATGACTCTTTGTGGCTGAAAAATATAGTACAAAGCAAAAGACTCCTTTTACATAGGAGAACATTTTTTAAATGGTTACAGTTTTCATTTAGCCTGGTAATACCAAACACTGCTATTTCACTTTGCTTCATAGACAGAATCTGGCATGGCATCATTGAAAAGTGTTTTCTTTATTGCGGGGGCACTCGTCTGAAGTATAAAATCATTGGTTACCCGTAAGCCAATCACATAATGTTTGGTTATGACGTGTGTTATGCGCCAGCTCAGCCGCATCGAACTTTCACTGTAAACACATTATAATGCGAAAATGAAACCATCATGCGAAATACCGGAGTGAACATGGCTGTCAACGACTTTTGTAGATTATGTGATGTAAATCTACACATCCACAGCACAATCAGGGCCTCTAAACTAATATTTGACAGTAAAGAGAAACAGGAAAATATTTGCAGCCAACTGTCAAAGTAAGGATTAGTTCTGTCAAACACAGCTCTTTGTTCATTTCGAGTCTGTCGGAAATGCTGCAACTTAATTGCAAGATTACAGCATGACATGGCAATATTTAAGAACTGGAAAAAAAAGGAGACACTGACCTGTCAAAAGGGTGCCAGTTCGAGCTTGACAGATAAAAGAGACCTAGATACACCCTTTAAAACTCCAAGGATAGGGTTAGAGGGGACACAATCGCAACTATCGCCTTGCCGGCCTTTGGCCTTCCCAGTTTCTCGCTGACGATCGGCAATATTTGATAAATTAAACTTTTACCAAAACCTGTCGGGAGTAAGTTAGGGCCACAACATCACCTCCATTCAAAATGTTTACCAAACACTCTTCTTGTTCGTCCTTCAGTTTGGAAATGCCGGGAATAATCTCCACAACAGAGCGAATTGCATCCCTTGTCTCCATATCAGCAGTCGTTTTCAATTTCCCCAATCTCAAACTCGGCGCTTAGCGTTTACGTCACGGCTATCAGCCCGCCCTCTGTTCGTTGATTGGCTGGCTGTTTTCAGGCCGGAGGAAAACTGAGACACATGTCGATGTCTCAGACTAAGTACAGAAGCGAAATGAAATTAAGCGGAAGTACGAAGTCTGACGTAGTCAGGCTAGTTTTCATTAGCCCAGTCAGTTCTTTTACATTGGGTGAACAACACAAATATTTCTATTTATGACCCTTTCTGCATCTGCGTCAAGATGAAGTTTTTGCAGAAGTGAAGGAAGTGCCACTCTCAGATGGGCCCCTCACAGCATTATCCCCATTCGAATGCCGGCGGGGCTTGCCCATCCGATGCTATGAGTATTGAGCTCCTGTCAGATACTGAGAGAGCCCTTCCAGTCGAACTACAACCGTGAACATCCATGTTCAACTGCTGGCAGGGCTTACCCATCGGATGCCATGAGTATTGAGCTCCCTTCGGATACTGGGAAAGCCCTTCTGGTCAAAAAACCAGCACCGGTTGAGCTTACCCGTTTGATAATGTGAGTATTGAACTCCCGTCGGATGCTGCATGAGCTCTCCCGCTCGAACGACCAGCTTACTTAAGCTTACCCATCCAATGCCGCGGGTATTGAGCTCCAGTCATCTATGGGCCTTTTTACACCTGGTCACTTCATGTGTTTTCTCTGATCAGATATCAGTCCAATCGTGAAAAGGCCAGGTTTAAATGCTGTCTGAAACTCTTTCGAGGCGGATGTAAATCTGATCACTAAAACCACTTCAGGAGGTGGACAAACAAAACTGGACAGGTGTAAATACATCTGGTTGTTGAAACCACAAATGTAAATTTTACTCTTCCCAAAATGATGGAAAAATCAATGTGTGAGAGCGTGTTATAGGCTATGTAACATGTTATAGCTAGGTATGACAGTACTACTGCAACAAGCATCGCCTCAGATGAGCTTCAGCAAGCAAGCTCTTTCAAATGAAACTGAAAGTAAGTTTCAGATGCTCAAATCACAATCATCTTTAAAAGTAGTGAGAGTCTTGCCAGTACTGATGCCGCTCTCTCTCCTGTTGCGGTCTTTGATCTTGAAAATACCTTATGATAAATAAAATGCTGCTCATATCGTCTCAGTTACTTATGGTAACCCTCATTCCCTGAAGGAGCGAACAGAGACGCCACGTCGGAGTGATCCAACTGATTGGATCACTGACTGGAATTTGAGTGTAACTTTGGCGTGCAATCAGTTGCAGCAGCTACTCTGCCACGCAGTGCGGGTATATAATGAGCATCTGGTGTGATTGCATTCAGTTTCAGTTTACTCAGGTGCTCTCACAAACTTATTCTCTGCGCTCTGTCAAGTCCCTCTCTCTATCTCTCGCTCAACCTCTTAATTCTGTGCGCGCTCAACTCTTGACACACATGTGCGCTCAACTCTTCACACACACGCGCGCTCAACTCTTGACACACACGCTCACTCAACTTGCAACAGCGTTACAAGTGTGCCACAAAATCAACCAATCGGAAAATTAAAGGTCAATTGTGATTGGCTGTTGGTCTCCAATCACCACGTAGCACAAAGAAGACGAAACATTTATTTTATGGATAGATGTCTTCTCTAGCCACCATCAAACACCATCAAACAACTGTGCTAGCGTTTAGAATGCTTGAAAAGGATCAGTCAAACTAACTTTAGTCACAATAGGAGATATATTGTAATATTATGGGCCCTATCTTGCACCCAGCGCACGATCTGAAATGCAAGTGTCAAAGCGCAAAGCGCAAGTAACTTTGTGGGCGGATCCCGGCGCTGTTGCTTTTTTCCCGGCAGGATAAATGCCTCTTGCACCTGGCGCAAATCTAAAAGAGGTTGGTCTGAAGTAGCTTCATTATTCATAGGTGTGGTTTGGGCGTAACGTGAAATAAACCAATCAGAGCGTCATCCAACATACCCTTTAAGAGCAGGAGCGCATGTTGCATGGCGGTTTGTTATTATTATGGCGCATTTACCAGGCGCGCTTCAGAATCGGTTCACAGCTGAGGAGATCGATGTTCTCGTCAAGGCCGTAAAATAAAGAGAATTGACATTGGGGATGGGACAACACCACCCAAATCAATAGAAAAAAATATGAGAAAGCTCAACTTAACTGGTAAGTTAAAGAGTAAGGTTTTTAATGTACTTACATTATGGTAAAGGTGATTTCGCAGTCTTCCGATTTTTTTTTTCTAGTTCTTGACGGACAAAATAATTTGTCAGATGTCCTTATATACATATGTGTCTTGCCACTATTGGGCAAACAGATCTTATCCGTCATTACTACAATTTGCCTGAAAAATTACCAATATACACTGGTAAATGTGTAAGCTAGATTTATGCCTATTTTTTCACATCTTCATGGACACCACACTGATTTCCCTCGTATGGTAATATATTTCCTTGTTATAATGTATGATTTGCAAAAATAAAAACTGCTGCATCTGTGTTGATGAGAGAATCAAAGTGTGTGCGCGTTGTGCACCCGCTACATTATGGCCAACCATGCGCGCTTAAAATAGCATTCTGAACAACGCGCAACACGCCATTGACTTTAGACCAGGTTTTTTTTTGGTCAGTGGCGGAATTGTTTTCTGGAAGAGCAAAATAGCACTAGGGAATGTTTGCGCCGAAACACGCCTCGTTTTTGCGCCGACCCGCCCAGGGAGCGCAAGTTCATTTCCTAGTTTACTGACGCGCGTCTATGGAGGGAAAAGCCCGCTTTGCGCGGGTGCAAAATAGGAATGATACATGCGTCAGTGTACAAAGTCAATTGCGCTGGGTGCAAGATAGAGCCCTATAAGTTAAACAACACAACAGCATTATAATACACAAAACTAACAAGGCACTTTTATGTTAATAATAATAAAAAATACTTACCAAAATATGTTTTAATCCATTAGTCTCACTGTAGTCTGTTATTTGTTTAGATTTTTTTTTTCAGTAAGCTTCCGGGATGCTGTAGTTCTATCCAGAGGTTCTACCAGACGGGCTTTGGTTCTACTAGCGATTTGATTGGAGACCAACAGCCAATCACAATTGACCTTTAATTTTCCGATTGGTTGATTTTGTGGCACACTTGTAATGCTGTTGCAAGTTGAGCGAGCATGTGTGTGAAGAGTTGAGCATGCGTGTGTGTCAAGAGTTGAGTGCGCGTGTGTGTCAAGAGTTGAGCGCACACAGAATTAAGAGGTTGAGTGAGGAGAGAGAGAGAGAGGGGACTTGACAGAGCGCAGATAATAAGTTTGTAAGAGCACCTGAGTAAACTGCGTGAGAGGGTTATTATTGCACGTTAATATGGATAATAGCAAATACATTTATTGAGCACGGAATCGTTTTTTCTTTGTTCAAACGTTTTTTTTTTTTTTTGCGATTGTTAATTTCTGTTCAAAATATAATGGAATGTGCTTGCAAAATATAGTTCTCTGTGCTCAAAACTTACAATTACTCGCTCAGGAATGAGGCACATATATAACGCCATACGGAAGCCACATTCTTCCCCTGAAAGAGTTATGTGGAGATATACATATGGACAAACCCAAAGGTTGTATTGCATATGAGATACTGGATGACTTAGCCCAAGGGAAAGACACAGGCTTCTGTTTAGGAGTAACCGTGGAAGAATACACATATGGGATCCATGTAGGGTTGCACATATGGAACCCAGTCTAGACCTGGTTCTCAAAGATTCAACAGATAAAGGTCTGGCGCCGGATGCTCCGAAGGTGGTGGAGGACTCAATGGGTTTTTCACTCTGGAGTAATAAGGGGCGCAAGCCGACAGAGCCGGGCCTCTCAGAGCTTCTACCCATTTAGGGTGAGAACAAGGGAGGAGACCAACTCTTCACATAGGCTATAGAACCTAGCAAACGTGTTAGGTGTTTCCCATCCAACAGCTCTACAGATATGTTTGTTAGGTGCCACGTGCCAACGCCCAGGAGGAAGCAACGCCTCTCGTGGAGTGAGCACGCAACCTGAGTGGACAGGGCATGCCTTGTGCCTGGTAAGCCAAGGTGATGGCATCCAATATCCAGAGAGCCAACCTCTGCTTGGAGACAGCCTTTCCCTTCTGCTGGCATCCGTAACAGACAAAGAGCTGGTCTGAGGTCCTGAGGCTTTGAGTTCTGTCCACATACAGGCACAGAACGTGGACGGGACAGCAAAGCCAGGGCTGGGCCTGCCTCCTCCAGGGGCAGCGCTTGCAGGTTCACTTCATGGTCTCTGAAGGGAGAGAACCCGAACTCTAGGCATGATTCGTAGACCGAAAACTCCTGTAGGTCCCCTACCTTCTTGATAGAGGCCAGTGCAACTAGCAGCAAAGTCTTCATAATAATAATAATAATAATAATAATTAATTTGTTACATTTATATAGCGCTTTTTTGGGACCTCAAAGCGCTTTACATGGAAAGGGGGGAATCTCCTCAACCACTTCATGGACAGAAGCTTTAAGTCTGCTGAATGCAAAGGCACAAAGGGAGCATCCTAAAGTGCTCGAAACACCAGGGCAAGGTCCCAAGAGGGTATGGAGGGGCACCGAGGAGGATTTTATCGTCTCGCCTTCCTAACGAACCTGATGACCAGGTCATGCTTCCCTACTGATTTGCCATCTATGTGGTCGTGATATGCTGAAATAGCGGCAGCATGTACTTTGAGGGTGGAGGGAGACAGCCCTCGCTCGGACCCTATCGAACATCTTCAAGTCAAGTCAAGTCATCCTCATTTATATAGCGCTTTTAACAATGTAGATTGTTTCAAAGCAGCTTTACAGAGACAAACATATAATTTAAGGTATCAAAGAATGGTTTGGTTTTATAGCGGATCTTGAATATGTTGTTTCCAGCTAAAGTTAGTTTTGATTGATTCACTTCCGTCAAAATGATCATTTGTTATTAAATTAGGGGCTGCTAAGACAACGCCGTTCTCTCTAAATAGACTTTAAACGCGAACCTATGATAAACGATGATGGCGTTTACATGCGCGTTAAGAATTGATTCTGTAGTTATGTGGGTTTGAATATATGTGCGCTGGTTCGTAATTCGCTACAAACCATGCCTAAACAAACTACTTGTCTTGCCTATAAATTTTGACGCAGAATTTTATTTTATCAATTCGACGTAGGGACGCGAAACCGGAATTTCATAGCGCTTTATCTGTAGAGTGGATTAGGGATCCTCCATAGGGAGAGGCTAGTTGGCACTTCAGCACTGCGTTGTCATCGGGTCCAGGCGAAGGTCCTTCGTTCAGATCTGGAAACGGCCTGGATCCGGCAGGCTGCAGGAAAACCTCGGGATAAACAAAGACACTAAAGTAGCGTAGATGCCATTCTTCTTATGATGTAACAAGTACATCAGGATTTGAGGGAAGTGTTCCCGGTTCCGGCTGGCCTAATCTATGCAGCCTAACAATTAATTATCGAAGTCTATAATGTATTATGCTAATGCTAGGTCAAAGAGATGTGTTTTTAGTCTAGTTTTAAACTGACAGACTGTGTCTGCTTCCCGGACAATGGTAGGAAGATTGTTCCAAAGTTTTGGTGCTAAATAGGAAAAGGATCTACCGCCAGCAGTCGATTTAGATATTCTAGGTATTATCAACTGGCCAGAATTTTGAGATCGCAGTAGACGTGCAGGGCTATAATGCTTTAAGAGCTCGCTCAAGTACTGGGGAGCTAAACCATTTTGTGCTTTGTAAGTAATCAGCAATATTTTAAAATTTATACGATGTTTAATAGGCAGCCAATGCAGTGTTGACAGAACCGGGCTAATATGGTCATACTTCCTGGTTCTGGTAAGAACTCTAGCGGCTGCGTTTTGAACTAGTTGTAGTTTGTTTATTAAGCGTGCAGGGCAACCACCCAGTAGAGCATTACAAAAATCTAGCCTTGAGGTCATGAAAGCATGAACTAATTGTTACGCATTTGTCAGTGAGAGTATATGACATAATTTAGATATATTTTTAAGATGGAAAAATGCGCTTTTACAGATACTAGACACGTGAATTTCAAATGAAAGATTGGTATCAAAGAGTACACCAAGGTTCCTAACCGACGACGTAGACTTAACAGAGCAGCCATCAAGTGTTAAACAGTATTCTAGATTATTACGTGTGGAAGTTTTTTGTCCAATGATTAGAATCTCTGTTTTTTCAGAATTTAGTTGTAGGAAAATTCTAGTCATCCACTTTTTCATATCAGCTATGCATTCTGTTAATTTAGTGAATTGGTAATTTTCGTTAGGTTTTGAGGAAATATAAAGCTGAGTATCATCGGCATAACAGTGAAAGCTAATTCCATATTTCCTAATGATATCTCCTAATGGTAGCATTTACAGAGTGAACAGCAGCAGTCCTAGTTCTGTGCCTTGTGGTACGCCATACTGAACTTTTGACCGATAAGACATCTCTTCATTTACTGCTACAAACTGATAACAATCAGATAAGTATGATTTAAACCATGCTAGTGCAATTCCACTAAACTCTATTCTATTTAAAAGAATGTTGTGGTCAATGCCCTTACAGAAAAAACACATGAATTTCACATGTTATCACATGTTTTCCACATGTGCCCACATGTGACCACATGTGCCCACATGTGACCACATATGAACAACATGTCATCACATGTGAACAACATTTCACCACATGTGAACAATATTTCACCACATGTGAACAACATGTCACCACATGTGAGTAATGTTCGACCACATGTGAACAACGTCATCACATGTGAACAACATGTCACCACATGTGAACTTAATGGAACACGTGGCACATGTGGAAAACATGTTATAGGTAATAATGTGGAGCTCATGTGAAATATATTTGCACGTTGTAATAGGTTTTAAGATGTGAATTATTTTACCATGTCACAAATACTGTACATTTTTAGCTTCAATAGACTTATTCACACAAAATGCATAGACCACAAAGCTTATAATGCATGTGTAGGCCTAGGCCCACATTTGCCTACTAATGTGAAAATATTCATGAAAATATTTTAATGATAATGTAGCGTATAGTTTTTAATCAAATGAGTTTTTGCAGTACTTTTATTTCAACACTATTTACCATTTCTAAAGCTATATTATAAATATATTTTACATAATCAGTATACTATTTGATATAATCAATAGACTGCTTTCATATTCTATTTACAAAGCACTTTTCAGGACATCTTTATATATATATATATATATATATATATATATATATATATATATATATATATAATATATATATATATATATATATATATATATATATATATATATAAAGATGTCCTGAAAAGTGCTTTGTAAATATATATATATATATATAAAGATGTCCTGAAAAGTGCTTTGTATATATATATATATATATATATATATATATATATATATATATATATATAAAGATGTCCTGAAAAGTGCTTTGTAAATAGAATATGAAAGCAGTAGCTTATGTGTGTGTAGCCTACCATTGAAAGATAATCTGAAAGCACTATAAAGACTGGCTTTATTTATATTAAAAATAAAATCAAAAGCAAAGTGATGTTATACAAATTTTGCAAGCACGTTTTCAAATAAAATAAAGTGGATATTAAACTTTTCATTTTAAGTGCTGCATGATTTTGACGTGGTTTAATCAATGCCGAGCGCGTGAACTTTCGAGTCTCTCAAACACTGCAGGCCAGCGCGCAGAGTTGCCATGGAAACGGCGCGGGACAACTGCTACTGGTAATCAACAAAACTCCCTCTCTTGGTGTTGTTTCAACTTTTCACGGCTTTTTTCAGATGAGATTAGTCTCTAAAATCACACGAATAATGCTCACAACTGTTTTTGACATTTCTCTTACTTGTAATTGACACGGTTTGGTTAAAAATTTATTTTATAGACATGGTGTAGTGTCTTAGGAAAAAGTCCGTTAGGATCGTTAGGATCTCAACCGTTTTCAGAAGAGGTAACGTTAGCTAATGTTAGGCTAAGGTAACGTTAACTCGGTTGAACTTTTATTTATTAAACTTTGGGCTTTTAATCACCTCTTATGTGTAGATGAGATGTTTTGTAAAGGTTTTAACTTACTTGGAAGTGAGCTAATTTATTTAAAACAAACGTAAACATAACTTATCGGGGATGTTACTCAGGAGCAAGAAAATTGGCTGAAACTAACGTTAACTTAGCTCAGTGCTAACGTTAAACACATTTTGACTAACGTTAGCTAAAAAATTTTCTGTGATTTCAGTAGTAACAAAATAACCCATAACAGAGAGAAAGCTCCACGACTTCAACATTTCTGAAGAAAGCTGCTGCCGGAGAAGTAACGTTAGGACACAGGTGAGCCGAGGAAGCTCATTAAATAAGCTCATTTTATTTCTCAATTTTTTTTTAAATTGTTTATTTTAAGAAGGTTTTGACATCTAAACGAAGTTACACTGTATGAGGTCCAAGGGGAAGGGCCTTCGTTTCAGATCTGGAAACGGCCCGGAACCCCCAGGCTGCAAGGGAAAAACCTTTTGGGGGAAAAACAAAACAAAAAAAGTTTGCGTAGATGCCATTCTTCTTTTTTAAGTAACAAGTTCATCAGGGTTTGGGGGAAGGGGTTCCCGGTTCCGGGGTGGGCCCAATCTAAGCACCTAACCAAATTTAATTTTTCGAAGTCTTTTAATGTATTAAAATTAATGCTAGGTCAAAGAGATGTGTTTTTAGTCTAGTTTT
>CM070830.1:13729970-13792470 GCA_036326025.1 Chrosomus eos | reverse complement strand
GTCAAATGCAGCACTAAGATCAAGTAACACTAATAGAGAGATACAACCACGATCGGATGAGAAGAGCAAATCATTTGTGACTCTAATGAGAGCAGTCTCAGTACTATGGTACGGTCTAAATCCGGACTGAAAATCCTCGCAGATATAATTTCTTTCAAGAAAGGAACACAATTGTGTGGATTGTCTGGAAAGGAACACAATTGTCTAATATCTTTGACAGAAAAGGCAGATTCGAGATCGGCCTCTAATTGACTAATTCTGTAGGATCAAGTTGCGTTTTTTAACAAGCGGTTTAATCATAGCCAGCTTAAAGGTTTTTGGTACGTATCCTAGAGACAAAGATATATTAAAGATATTAAGAAGAGGATCTATGACCTCTGGAAGCATCTATTTCAATAGCTTAGTTGGTATAGGGTCTAGCATACAATTTAGATGAATTAACGATTTTGCAAAATTATTCTTCTCCAATAGCAACAAATTAATCAAATTTTTCCTCAGGGAGACTACAATGCACTCCTTGATGCGATACTGAAGTAGACGGTTGCATAGTTATAATTTTGTCCCTGATATTATCAATATTATAAGTGAAGAAGTTCATAAAGTCATTACTGCTGTGTTTCTTGGAAACTTCTGGGCTTGAAGCTTTCTTTTTCATTAGTTTAGCCACTTTTCCAAATAAATATCTAGGATTATGTTTATTTTCTTCTAATAGGGTTGAAAAATAATCTGATGTAGCAGCCTCTCTGTAAGCAATCGAGCTCTCCTTCCATGAAATCCGAAATACCTCTAGTTTTGTTTTCTTCCAGTTGTGTTCCATTTTTCTGGATGCTCTCTTAAGGATGTGCTCGGTGTACCACGGCGTTGGACTATTTTCTTTATTCTTCTTTAAGCGCAGTGGAGCAACTGTGTCTAAAGTGCTAGAAAAGAGAGAGTTAGAAGTTTCTGTTGCAATATCAAGTTCTTCTAATCTATCCGGGATGCTGAGATAATGAAACTGATTAGGAAGATTATTGATAAAGCAATCTTTAGTGGCAGAAGTGATAGGTCTAACATATTTATAACACGAAGTCTGCTTTGCAGCCTTGGCTAAATGTAATTTACATGAGACTAGATAGTGATCTGAGATGTCGTCGCTCTGCTGCAGTATTTCAATGGCATCAACATATATTCCATGTGATAGTATTAGATCTAGAGTATTATTACGACAATGAGTAGGTCCTGACACGTGTTGTCTAACTCCAATTGAGTTTACAATGTCTTTAAATGCCAATCCCAATGCATCTTTTTCAATTCTCAAACGTGATTTATTGTTTACACTATATATTTTTACATTAAGCACCAACACTTCAAAATAAGTATATTTAAAACTAGATTTCTATAGTGGTTTTGAAAATATCACTATAAATTACAGCAACACCTCCCCCTTTGCCTTTCGGACGAGGCTCATGTTTATAACAGTAATCTTGCGGAGTGGACTCATTTAAAGTAATGTAATCGTTTTAGCCACATTTCTGTCAAACACAGCACATCTAGGTTATAATCTGAAATCATATCATTAACTATGAGCGCTTTTGAAGTAAGGGATCGAATATTCAGCAACCTAAGCTTTATCGTTTGCTCATCTGTAATAATCTGTTTTTTTATTTTTTGAACATCAATTAAATTTTTAACCTTAGGAAAAAGGTTTGGATGTTTTTTGTATTTCCAAATTCAGGGAACAGACACAGTCTCTATATGATGATATCTAGGTAAAAGAGGCCAAATGGTAACACTTTATTTGAAGGGGTGTGCATAAGACTGACATGACACTGTCATAAATATGACACAACACCTGTCATGAACATGAAGGAGTCTTTATGAATGTTTATGACTGTTGTCATTAAGTGTCATTCGGTAAATTATGACACTTTTAATGCAAAGTTGACATTGTTTAAAATGTCTTTGTTATGACAACTTGACATTAACAAAGACAAAAAATGTCTTTGTTATGACAACTTGACATTAACCAAGACAAAAATGTCTTGATTATGACAACTTGACATTAACAAAGATAGAAATGTCTTTGTTATGACAACTTGACATTAACCAAGAAATCATAAACTGTCAACCTGTCACAAATATGTCATAACAGGTCTAATTATCAAACTTAAAGAAGTTATTTAGCTTTGCGTTGACATTACATTACCCTGTTATATGTGGTTGGTTTTGACTTTGGCCGTCATGACACCATTATAACTGTGACATGAATATTTTACTTGTCCTCAAGTAAAGTGGAACACATTGTACTAGTTATAAAGATGTTATTAAGGGTTATTACTATGTTAAATGCTTTAACAACAGTGTCATTAATATTTCCCCTTACCTCAAGTAAAGTGGAACACGTTAGACTAGTTATAATTTAATTATATTATAATATATATGTAACCCTCTTTCTCTCTCCCCGCGTACTCACTGGCCTCTAGCACCGCCGCTGCTGCTCTGCGTTGTGTGTATGAATGTTCGTGGGTGGTGGTAGAAAGCTGGGACTCAGACACAGAGAGGTTCGGGATCGTGGCTTGGCCATTTATTCCACAGCACGGTGTCTATAACGTTGACAACATGAACTCAGTTTAAGTTAGCAAAGTACATTTCAATGCACATGTAATTCAACTGCAGGCTTGTGCTGCTTATATTATCATACATAGCAGCTTTGTATTAGCCACCATGTATTAGGTCCAAGAATTTCTGAAAACAGTTGATGTTTGTGAACAGTTTCAGTCCGGTTCAGTCCAGTCCAGGAGGTGGTCTTGTTTGGTCGTCCAAAGTTGGTTCAGGTTCTTACCAGCTCCCTTGGCCAACTAGCACCTCACTTAAGATCCCATACCAGGAGATTTAAACTGGATAAACAGGTCAGTGCTGTGGTTAAGGCTAGCTATTTTCAGCTTAGACTGATAGCTAAAGTCAAACCGTATCTGAGACAGGCTGACCTAGAAAAAGTCATTCATGTTTTTATTACCTCTCGCCTGGATTACTGTAACTCATTGTATACAGGCATTGGGAAGTCTGAACTCTCTCGTCTGCAGCTTGTACAGAATGCAGCAGCTCGCCTTTTAAGTGGCAGGAAGAAGCGGGAGCACATTACTCCTGTACTCTCATTGCTTCACTGGCTTCCAGTAAAGTATCGGATTGGTTTTAAGGTTATTCTATTTGTTTTTAAATGTATCAATGGGCTTGCCCCAGAGTATCTTACGGACCTTGTCAGGTTGCATGGGCCCTCCAGAGACCTCCGTTCAGCCAGTCTGTCCTGGAGGTTCCTAGATCGAAACTGAGATCCAGTGGTGATCGAGCCTTTTCAGTGGCTGCTCCCACTCTCTGGAACTCATTGCCTGTAGCTGTACGGACTGCTAGTAGCTTGTCCACTTTTAAATCATTGCTGAAGACTCATTTCTTTGAAGTAGCTTTTGGCACAGGGGAGCCGCCTTGATGAATTTTGTATCCTATGTGTACTTTTTTATTTCTTAGCATTTGTTATTTATTGTTTTTATTGTATCAGTCTGTGTCTAATATTTTTGTGTTTTACTGTGAAGTACTTTGGTAGGCCTTGGCCTTGGAAATGTGCTATATAAATAAATGTGACATTGACATTGACATTAACATTGACATATTAATCACATTTAAAAGGAAAACAAAACATTTTAACTCTCTTCATTACTCTGAATTTAGGTCTTTAGCAGTTTAAAACACAAAATATCCCAGTATACTGAACTTTAGTGTGATAATAACAAATATATTTTACATTGCTTTTTCACACTACCATTAACATGGCTTACCTATAACGTTGACAACATGAACTGAGGAAAAAATGACGCACTACTCATGTATCAACGCTACGGCATCTCAAGAGGAACAAACAGCGCTAAAGGCATCTGAATCGGTTTTAATATAATAGCGTTATGGGGACATCTTGTGGACAAGGCAATACACTGCCTCACATCTATATAATATATATATATATATATATATATATATATAATTTAATGTCAAGTTGTCATAACAAAGACATTTCTATCTTTGTTAATGTCAAGTTGTCATAATCAAGACATTTTTGTTTTGGTTAATGTCAAGTTGTCATAACAAAGACATTTTTTGTCTTTGTTAATGTCAAGTTGTCATAACAAAGACATTTGTCAACTGCATTAAAAATGTCATAATTTACCGAATGGCACTTAATGACAACAGTCATAAACATTCATAAAGACTCCTTCATGTTTATGACAGGTGTTATGTCATGTTTATGACAGTGTCATGTCAGTCTTATGCACACCCCTTCAAATAAAGTGTTACCAGCCAAATTACTACAGAGAATAGCAGCACCATCCCAGGAGGGATGAATACCATCTCTTTTCAACAGGTCAGGTTTGCCCCAAAAACTTTTCCAATGGTCTACGAATTCTATATTATTTTGTGGACACCACTTAGACAACCAGCCATTGAGTAAACACAATCTACTAACTATCTCATCACTCCTTCGGACAGGAAGGGGGCCAGAGCAAATTACAGCGCCTGACATCGTACTTGCGAGTTCAAACACCTCTTTAATATTAATAGTCGAACATCATTAGTGCCGACGTGAATAATAATCTTAGAGAATTTACGATTAGCATTAGCCAGCACTTTTAAATTTGCTTTGATGTCAGGCGCTCTGGCTTCCGGCAAACATGTGACTATGGTGGCTGGTGTCTCTATTTTCACGTTCCGTGTAATAGAATCGCCAATTACCAGGGCACAATCAACATAATTTTCAGTTGGTGTCTAGCTGATAGAGGCAAATCGATTTGTTATGGTAATTAAAACGGAAGAGTGGTTTTTTTGATCCGCAACTAGAGCGAACCCTCACTGTCACCCATTTGCCTTGCTGCATAGGCAATAATTCAGCCGGAACCGAATCATGTAAAGAGTTCACTATGTTAGGCGCATCCAAAATAGTATCTAAAGCTCTAGCACACTTACTATCCTCAATTAAAGTTTAGATGCGTGTCTCGGGTTCTGAAATCTTCTCCGTCAGCCTGACTGTCTCCTTGCATTTATCACATATATATCCTATATTGCCGACGGGGAAGGCTATGCTAAACATGTGGCATGAGGTGCAGGTGACAATAACAGGACAAGACATTACTCACCGTGTTTGTTGACTGATTCTTACTCACCTGGGCTTTTTATGAACTCAGAGGCACGGGCACGTGAGAGAAAAATAAATTAATAACTGAGAGCACGGGTGGTGCGTTAACAGGCTAGCGAGTTACTAGTGTGTCATGCTAAAAATAACGGAAGCTAGTGATTTCAGGTTAATCTGAGATGTTAGGTAAGCTGTGATTAGTAGTATAAACAACTAGAAATTATAGTAAATGATGGTTCAAAACAGAGAGAAATACATGCAACCGAATCCAACTCCATACCGAGAAAAGAGATCCTCTGCACGGGGGAGAGTTGACCTGATTGACCTGAAGACCCAACTGGCGGTTGGTGACTGAGCACAGTCATGTGCTCGCATAACTGATCTTGAGAGTGTGCCAGTATGAACCTGTCGTTGAGATAGTTGAAGATTCGAACGCCCTGTTCTCTCATGGGAACTAGGGCCCCCTTCGTGACTTTCGTGAAGATTCAGGACCTTGTACTGGAATGCATTGGCTCGTTTAGTTACACTCTAAGTAGATTGGCTCTCTAGCGAGATTCCTATCAGTCGGATCACTCCGACGTGGCATTGAAAGAGACCGACTGAAAGGGAACTGTTGCTTTCATTGATGGTTCTGGGCTCAAAATGTCCTCTCCTCAGACAGCACACCAAATATGCTTACTTTCTTTACTCTATCCGATTATAAAGTGTGAACTCGTGAACCAGCCAATGTTGCCTTGAAGTCGTTATTTGTGTGTGCACTTTTGGCTCAAGTTGCAAAAAAATGGCAAAAATTGTAAAGTCAATGTACAACTCCACAATAACATCATTTTTGCTGCGCACAACTTAGCAAACTTGCAGACGCAGCAAGTATAACAGTGAATGTCCACTAGAGCACCAAACCTCCTCTGTGTCTCTGAAAATGTGTGTCTGTAGCGAGTGTTTAAAGAGATGGGGAGTGTTTAAAGAGATGCCCTAGAATGGGGTTATTTTATTATTTTATAATGTTTCCTGGGTTGCCCTTATAGTGTTAGTATGTTTTTTAGATAAAAAATAGTCATAATTTAGAAGGCATTTTTCCTAGCCTGATTTTAGTCTCTGATTTGAACACTCTGTTTGAAGGGGCGTGTCTGCTGTGAGACTTCAGTGTAACCGGCCACTGCTGTGATTGGCTGACATGCTTGCATATGAAATAGCTACGTATTACATGTGAAACTCTCTCGAATACTTTTACAGCTATCGAGATTAACAAATCGTGAGATGTTTATAAAGTATTTAAATCTATTTCCATCACATAAAATTTTGCCGTGTGTCATGATTCTGCCATCATGTACTTGATTTTCCTAGTCTTGTGGCAGGATCATGACAGAACCATGTTTTGTGTACAAGCGCATGGCCTGTTGTTTGGGCCATGTGCTTGTGTTGTCTCGTTACCTTGCCCCGCCCCCTTGTTATCCTCGTCTTGTCATTATTGTCTAGTCAGTTTCACCTGTCCTCCTCATTAGTGTTCCCTATATAATCCCCTTGTGTTTGCTGTCTTGTGTCGGTTCATTGTCAACTAATGCGTGTAACTCTTTGTGAGTACTTTGTCTTAATATTCTATTAAGAATTGTGAGTTCGTGTAGCTGTTTGTTTCTTTGCTCTAGTCTTCAAGTCAGTCTCTAGTTCTAGTTTATTTTCTTGTCTTATTCTTGGTGTACTGCCCTTCAGTTCTGTTTTGCCCCCTCGTGGGTTTTGTTTTCTGTTTTTGTCATTAATAAATCCCTGTTTTGAGTTACTTGCTGTCTGCTATTGGGTTCGTCCTCCAACCACATGACACCGTGATGAGCATTGAGCAAGCAGATGACAGTCTGTTGATCACGAGACTGAAGATCTTATTGCAATGCAGTTTCTGCACTCTCTCTAATGCTTTCATCAATGCAAACACGATGATGTACATACAGTAAGAGCTTTGTAGTGCAGTTTAACGTGCGTCATTGATTTCATAACGAGTTTGGCAAGTGTCCAGATAAACTCGCGCTGTGTGGAAAGATTGTTCTTTGATCGCTTTCTGTATATAATTTATTCACTGAGAGAAGCCTGCTTGATATTGTCCCAGGTTAGAAAATAAGTCTGTGGTGAAATGGGCAGAGCAAACTAACAACTTCGAATTAAACTGTTGTGGTATCCGATTATAGATAAACATCAACCATGCCTGTTGACATTTCATTTCTGTGTGAAGGGTATGAAAAATCCTCACCTTCTCTGCACAGCCTGGCTGGGACATAACATTTATCTGCCATTTTCCCTATGATCCTCGCTTGTTTCTTCACCTGCAGAACTTCCGATGGTTCGGCTGCGCAGTGCCTGGTATTGAACATGGGCTGGCATATGCAAATTTTTGGAGGCGTACATATTAATGATCCCGACTGTTGCGTCACAGGCGGTGTTATGTGGAGATTCGCTTGTTTTTCAGGGGTGTTTTTCAAAAACGAGATTTAAATAAGGAGTAAACAATAGTGTTTGAAACTCACTGTATGTCATGTCCATGTACTGAACTCTTGTTGTTTAACTATGCCAACATAAATTCAATTTCACATTCTAGGGCACCTTTAATAAAAAATTCCAACACATGATAATATAAACAATATAATCATCACAGATACAAGAGATTACAGTTGCAAAGAGGCAAGCTTTGTTTCTAAATGTCCCATGTAAAGATATGCTGTAAAGATATACAGTACTTTTGTAAAGCAAGCCAATATAATCACAATGAAATAATCAAAACTGCAATATTTAACATGCATACAACAGCTACAAAGCATCCAATGTGTATTCAATATGATTTACGCACCAAACGTACAGTATAAACTCTGGCACCTGCATTTTTTAAAAATGCTTAAGACGTCACTATGTGAACCTCACAGCGATTGACTGCCACCCGTGTTTTTCATTTGATATTTTCAGAAAAATGTAAGAACTGCCCAACCTTTTTACACTTTTACACTTTTTACCACTCTCAGTGCTGTCAGTAATTGAGTTTTTTGTTTTGTTTTTTTGTATCAGCCAGCAGTAACTGTGGCGGCATCTCCACAGCAAACAGCTTCTCGACCCCCTGCATCCTCTGGAGGCTCATTGGACAGCATGTTGGGTCTCCTCCAATCAGATCTGAGCAGACAGGGAGTGCCTACCTCCTCTAAGGGAAACTGTTCCACTTGTCAGAAACCAGTTGTAGGACAGGTAAAATTCTTTAATAAATCCTGAATTAATCAGTAGTTTAACTTGTGGTCAATAGTCATAGTCAATAGTTTCAATGTTTTCTTATTGGAGGTACTATCAAAGTATTTATAGGTCTGTAAGTTAAAGTCTCATTTATTTTCTCCATAGAAAAATAGATTTTTTAAAACACTTTAAAGACAGACCTTTCATTATCTTTGGTTGTTAAGTTTAATGGTTTACATTAAATTACATTGAAGCAAGTAAATTAAATTACATACACTAGACCAACAATCTCAAAGAGAGATCCACTAGTCAGCAAAGTCACTATAACCATGGAAAAAGAAATGCGCCCAAAATAGCTCGGCAGTGACCGCCCACTCCCCTATTTGGATGTGACAAACAAATATATGGTAGTTTACGTTTATTGTAATTGACTTTACTTAGTATTCTTATACCTATTTTTTCCAGTTTTCATAAATTTGCTTCAAATAGTTTGTAATGTTTGCATTTCATCTTTGAGCTGGTTGGTATGATTCATGGCTTAAAACTCCTAATTGATTTTTTTTTTAATGCCTGGAGAAAAGAAAAGGAGATATAACAAAACAGTGGATGGTCAATGTTTTACTTTATTTATTTGCACTTCTCATTTAAATAACAATAGTAATTTTAAAACATCTTCTTTTTATATCTTTTAGGTGGTAACAGCTCTGGGTCGTGTTTGGCATCCAGAGCATTTTGTTTGCTCTGAGTGTGAGTGTGAGCTTGGCAATTGTAATTTCTTTGAGAAAGATGGTCGACCATACTGTGAGCCCGACTACTTCACCCTGTACTCACCTCACTGCGCACAATGCAACAAGCCCATACTCAATGTAGGTATACATTTGAGTGTTATATTTAAGAACTTAAAGCTGTACTGGAGCTAAAAGTTCTGTTGGAGCATGTTCATTTATTCCAACAAATCACAATGCTAGAGCAAGCATGTATCTAAAACGCTGCTTACGTCACTCTTGCAACAATTTTTCCGGCAACCCAGTTCCACCTCCACCCCAACTCTTCCTTACATTTAGGCCCTGTTTCCACCTGTTATTAAGATGCGTTTTGGTCGAATGGATCACAAGTGGACAAGGGAGACATATCCATTTAAACCTGGCATTTTAATTCATCTCGTTTGCGAACACTTCAGTCCTGATTACTTCGATGGGAGCATCTATGGGTCCCTTTGCTTCCGTCAAGTTTAAATGCCGTCTGACAAGCGTGCTTCCCAATAACACGTCCTGCAATGAATATGCAGTTCAGTAGGCGGTCTTTAGTGGCTGTTCGAATGCAGTCAACCACATGAGCATTTCCACTGCGAGAGCAATCCGGTCGTCCAAAACACATCTTAAAGGGATAGTTCACCCAAAAATGAAAATTAAGTCATTAATTACTCACCTTCATGCTGTACCAACCCCGTAAGACCTTCGTTCATCTTCGGAACACAAATTAAGATATTTGTGATTAAACCTGAGAGCTGGATCACTCCTCCATAGGCTTCTAAGGTATTGAAACCTGACAGCCCCGAAAAGTTGATTGAAATAATGAAAAAAGAATTGTTAAAATAGTCCAAATGGCTACAGTGCTCAATCTTAAGTTTATGAAGCGACGAGAATATTTTTTGCGCGCAAAAAAAAACTAAAATAACGACTTTATTCAACCATCTCTTCTCTTCCGTGTCATTCTCCTAAGCTGTTGACGTAGTGTAACAGCGCAGCGCTTCTGTGTTATACGTCACACGTAGGCTCACTATTGGCCGACGCTGGTCATGTGTGTGATGCGTGTGACGTTCAACCAGAAGCGCTGCACAATAACACTACGTGAAATCTCCAGGCCCAAAGAGAATACTTGAATAAAGTCGCTATTTTAGTTTGTTTTTTTTGCGCTCAAAAAGTATTCTCGTAGCTCGATAAACTTAAGATCTAGCCACTGTAGGCACATTAAATATTTAAACATTTTCTTCAATGACTTTATGGGCCGTCAAGTTTCAATCCCTTAGGAAGCCTATGGAGGAGTGATCCACCTCTCAGATTTAATCAAAAATATCTTACTTTGTGTTCCGAAGATGAACGAAGGTCTTACGGGGTTGTTACAGCATGAGGGTGAGTAATTAATGACTTAATTTTCATTTTTGGGTGAACTATCCCTTTAATACCAGGTATAGTAACAGGGCCCTAGTTATTGTAAATAATATTTAAGTAAATCCAGGGGGTACTTGGGTTGCATTTGATCTCCAGCCCTCAATTATGGATAGCATGCCAAATCTGTTTACCTTCACTTCAGAGCAAGGATTATAATAACATGCCAACTCCTAAAATGAATTTTATTGCTAGCCTAGCAATTCTCAATTGACTGGAAAGCAGAGACAACACGAAATCCTGTCCTGAGCTCTGTGATTATAATAATAATAATAATAATAATAACAATGACTTGACAAAATAATAATAATTTATCTTGTTTAATACTTGCTATATCCAGCAAAATAAACCATCAGATTGAAAGGGGATTCTCACAAAAATGATTTCTGCAAGCTTTTTCCAAGTTAAATTTAAGTATTTTTCCAAAAAAAAGGAAACTTGGAGGCTCCAAAAGGACATCAAATAACCATATCAAATAAGGAGTCCATGAAATTCATAAATATATGCACACCAAAGCACCCATGAAAAAAAAAAAAAAAAACTTACAGATTGTTTTTCCAGAATTCACAGAGGTTTATATAATATTTTTTCTTTATTATTTAAATTATTTTAAATAATTTATTTTAATGGAAAAATTCCATGTTAACAAATGTAAGTTTCACTGTAAAAAAAAAACATGTTTTATATATTTCAAGAAATAAATGGAACATTATATTTACTCAATATTTTTTTTATAAAAACAAAAAGCAGTTAAAACTTTAAAATGTGTAAAGTTTCAATATCTTTATTTAGATCTACAATAACCCCCCTTTAGTGTGCAATTGTTTGCTACATTTATGTCTGTTCTTGTATTTTCAAATATCTGTAACCAGAGGTGTCAAAAGTATTCACATTCATTACTCAAGTAGAAGTATAGATACTAGGGTTTAAAAATACTTCTGTAGAAGTTGAAGTATCAACTCCAGTTTTTTACTCAAGTAAAAGTATAAAAGTACTGGTTTAAAAAACTACTTAAAGTATAAAAGTAATGCAAGGAAAAAAAGCCATTAATGACAAAAGCGCCACAGGGGCCTAAAGTGCACGGCCCCACCTCCTCAAAAAAACATTTCTAACGGCCATAACGACTATAATGTTATATTAAAATGTTAATGTTGAAAAATTTGGGATGCACTAGGCTCCCTGTTTCAGCCGCATATATGCCCATAGAAAATGAATTTCAGTTTTATTTCAATTTTAATTTTAGTACAATGCAAATACATTAAAGATAAAGAACCATATATGTGTACTACTGAGCATTAACATGTTTTTCATGAAGCGGAAGATAGAATCACCGATTACAGAAAACTTTCTGCAATTTTACATTTTCACTTAGTCTGTTTATAAGCTGTTTTCCAAAAAAAAAAAAAAAAAATCCCCACAAGGGCAATGATTTCGGATATTGCCATCTTTGTGGGGATATTTTGACCCTATAATGTAGGGTTACACACACACACACACACACACACACACACACACACACACTCTCTCTCTCTCTCTCTCTCTCTCTCTCTCTCTCTCTCTCTCTCTCTCTCTCTCTCTCTCTCTCTCTCTCTCTCTCTCTCTCTCTCTCTCTCTCTCTCTCTCTCTCTCTCTCTCTCTCTCTACACAACTCTCTTCTCTCTCTCTCTTCACACACTCTCTTCTCTCTCTCTCTCTCTCTCTCTCTCTCTCTCTCTCTCACACACACACACACACACACGATTGTCATACAGTAGCCTATATTGTAAAAACAGCTGTCTCCAAATCAATATTGGAAGCGATTTGCCCCGTATTGTTGAGCAGAAAACTGTTGATTTCTCCGTCGCTTACCGCATCTCTAGGTTTCCTTCGGAGTTTTGCCGCTTCGCACAACCAAATGTAACTACAGCCTCTCACAAGTTAGAAAGAAAACACAAAGCCATTCAGTTTAGCGATGTGTGTTCAGGAGGCGGGACTCAGATCTATTAACCGTGTGTGTTATTGGTCATTTTTTTGAATGATGACAAGCCAGAATGAAATAGAAGTAACGAGGCTATTTTTTAAATGTAAGGAGTAGAAAGTACAGATAATTGCGTGAAAATGTAAGAAGTAGAAGTAAAAAGTAGGCTGAAAAATAATTACTCCAGTAAAGTATAGATACCCAAAATTTCTACTTAAGTAAGGTAACGAAGTATTTGTACTTCGTTACTTGACACCTCTGTCTGTAACATGATTTTCTGTTAATAATAAAAAAAAATATCTCACTGGTAAAGTTTTGATGAATGAAGATTGCAATCAAGGTGAAGACAATTGCAGAGACGTACAGAAGTCGTACAGTAAGCACACGCAAGTCTGTTATATTGATGTGCAAACGAAGGACAGATGTCTCGATGCACAGACACATTAAAGTTCATTCAAGCTGTTTACACACAACATTTAGGATAATGTTGATTTGATGTGTATGTTGCTGTTTTTAAGTATTCTGAATGGATCCGTGTACTGTAGAAGGTATATGCAGTCAAGTTTTTTTTTTTTTGGGGCATCTCCATGTGGTCCTGTACAGTATTGCAACTTGACTTGTCTAAAATGCAAACAAGCTCTTTGCTGTTGCACTGTACACATACACTAAACACTACAGTTCTCCAAAAGACCAACTAATAAATGTTTCCATAACAACACAAATTGACCATCAATATTCTTTGTAACAAAATCACAAACATTTTGCCAAAATGGTCTAATGAATGTGCAGTGCCTAAACAAATTAAATTAAATTAAAAACAATTAAAACAATTAAAATCAATATATCCTTTAAATTTGATCAAAGTAATGTTATGCTGGGTAAATACTATGTATAATCTTAAATAATACCTCTTTGACTTTGTTTGTAATAAGCCAAACCTTTTTCCAAACAATATTGTCTGTCAAACGATTATATTATGAGTAAATATAGGGCAAAGGCACAGGGCACTATTTTAACGATCTGAAACGCAAGTGTCAAAGCGCAAACCGCAAGTAGCTTTGTGGGCGGATCCCGGCGCTGTTGCTATTTTCCCGGCGGGATAAATGCCTCTTGCGCCTGGCGCAAATCTAAAAGGGGTTGATCTGAAGTAGCTTCATTATTCATAGGTGTGGTTTGGGCGTAACGTGAAATAAACCAATGAGAGCGTCATCCAACATACCCTTTAAAAGCAGGTGCGCATGTTGCATGGCGGATTGTTATTATTATGGCGCAAATACCAGGCGCGCTTCAGAATCGGTTCACAGCCGAGGAGATCGATG
Organism: Chrosomus eos; assembly: GCA_036326025.1. Lineage (NCBI taxonomy): Eukaryota > Metazoa > Chordata > Actinopteri > Cypriniformes > Leuciscidae > Chrosomus > Chrosomus eos. Next base: position 13,778,673 of record CM070830.1, on the reverse strand, counting down.
TTCTCGCCAGAGCCGTAAAAGAAAGAGAATTGACATTGGGGATGGGACAAACCCACCCAAATCAATAGAAAAAAATATGAGAAAGCTCAACTTAACTGGTAAGTTAAGAGTAAGGTTTTTAATGTACTTACATTATGGTAAAGGTGATCGCAGTCTTCAGATTTTTTTTTCCTGGTTCAAGACGGACAAACTAAATTGTCAGATGTCCTAATATACATATGTGTCTTGACATGTGTCCACTATTGGGCAAACAGCTCTGATCCGTCATTACTACAATTTGCCTGAAAAATTTGGGTAAATGTGTAAGCTAGATTTATGCCTATTTTTTCACATCTTCATGGACACCACAATGATTTCCCTCGTGTGGTAATATATTTCCTTGTTATAATGTATGATTTGCAAAAATAAAAACTGCTGCATCTGTGTAGGTTACATGAGCAAAGTGTATGCGCGTTGTGCACGCTGTACATTATGGTCAAGCATGCGCCTATAAAATAGCATAATGAACAACGCGCCACTGACTTTAGACTAGTTTTTTTCTGGTCAGTGGCGCAATTGTTTTATAGAACAGCAAAATAGCATGAGGGAACGTTTGCGCCGGAACACGCCTCCTCTTTGCGCTGAACCGCCCCGGGGAGCGCAAGTGTATTTCTTAGTTAAAGTAACATTAAGTATTTTTCCTCTTCGGTCGCTCTACTGGTTGGAAACGAAATTGTCCATTGCCGCTGTCGTAAATAATTTAGCCTACCGTCGCACGCACGCTCGCTGTTTTCTCCAGCACCAGCTTTAGAATGAACGATGTCCACAGACAAGGTAGAGTATGTTACATGATTTCATGAAAGGATGATGTATTGCGACATCAGAAATGAAGAAAAACTAAATAATGACTATTGTAGCGCTTGACGTAAAGCAGTCGAGTTTGTAGTTCTTTTTTGTGCAGGGGTTCCTACCCGAAACCCGAAGTTACATAGTGCCAGTAAAAGCAATACAGACAACGTCAGGCTATGGAAGACGAGTCATTTAACTTATTTTAAGTCGATGTACCATCACAAGGGTCTTGGAAATATATTATGAAGGTTGAAAAACTACTTAGTGTTACTTTAACCAACGTGTGTCTGTGGAGAGAAAAGTCCGCTTTGCGCGGGTGCAAAATAGGAATGATACATGCGTCGGTGTACAAAGTCAATTGTGCCGGGTGCAAGATAGGGCCCACAATGTTTCTTTGAAATAATGGTCTGTTTTGTGAGTTAAGGGAAAACAAATATTACCTACATAAAAACGTGTTATTTAAAGTGGGGAAGAACGTCTTCATTTGACCGGTTGTGAACACATGTGGCAAACACACCAAAGAATTTGGCTTTAAATAACCTCCGATGATGCATAATTGGAATGCGCGCATCAGAGGCAATAAATAGATGTGTGACAGGTGCGCTCATCAGGTCGTTTTGTCTGAAGAATGTCCTGAACACACTTTCAGTGCGGCAATGAAGTGCAGCATCTCATTCACGCTTTTTCAGGGAACAGGGTTACAGTCACGTAACCTGATATGTTCCCTTTCAAAAGCTACTCTCAATGCTGCGCTTGATTTAAAGCGCTATAGGGAACAAGAATACCAATGCTGCCGCCGCACTGGAAGAGTCTGGACCCCTCAAGGTTATGTAGCGCACAAACACAAGAAGAGCTTCAGACATGAGCTTGGGATGCCGACTAAAGGACGTGAGAGCCCGGAGTAATGTGAACATCCAAATTATAGAATCTGATAAATGAATGCGGATAGGACCAGCCTGCTGCATCACATACTTGCTGCAATGGGGAGCCTCTTGCTAAAGCCCTGGAGGATACAACCCCCTTGATAGAATGAGCCCTAATAAAGATAATTAAAAAAAATTCATTTACAGCACCTTTCCCAAGCTCAAGGACGCTTCACAATAAAAGTAAAGAACAAACAATCAGTTCATACATAAATGGACAATAGACATTTGCCCAGTCCAAGATATTAGTGATTGCAGTTGCATTTCGCATTGCTATTTGAATACAAACAGAAACAAAAACAAAAAACAACACTATTTACAGACAGCATAGAAGGTGGGCAGTTGAAGCAAAGGTCAGATGCATAAGACTAATGGTACGTAAGTAAACATTATGATTGTAATACAGAGTTATGGAAAATGCTTAAGAAAAACGTCTCTGGTTACGACTGCAACCCTTGTTCCCTGAGAAGGGAACGAGACACCGCGTCAACTATGACGCTTTGAGGAAAGCCCTTAGCTTAACGCATCTGAAGTATGAGTGGAACTAATCCAATCCTGATTGGTGTTGTGTCATGAAGTAACATGTGACGGCATACATGGAAGCTACAAAGGGACGCCGGCACACAACAGAGTTAGCTTCTGCGATGTGCAGCAAGTCGATCCCAGGCAGGGAAAGGCATGACGGAGGGACGCAGTGTAAGGGAACAAGGGTTACAGTCGTAAACCGAGATGTTCCCTTTCGAGGGAACTCGAACTGCATTGACTACGACACTTTGGGGAACGAGGTCCCACTATGCCACAACGAGCCCTACCTGTCCCAGTGTGAAGCTGCGCACAGGCACACATAGGACAAGAGCACTAGAGTGCCTGGCGTAGAAGAAATATCCAGGCTATAGAATCTGATAAAAGTATGATGGGTGGCCCATCCTGCTGCATCGGGGCCCCTGAAAGGAGGGCTCTAGAGGACGCCATACCCCTGGTTAAATGAGCTCTCACGGCCAAAGGTGAAGGCAAGCTGTGCACCTGATAGACCACAGATATAGCCTGGACGACCCAGTTACTGATGGTCTGTTTGGATGCGGTAAGCCCCTTCTTGGGTAACCCGAAGCACACCAGTAACTGGTCTGACTTCCGCCATGAAGAAGACCTCTGGACATATATCTTGAGAGCTCTGACAGGGCAGAACAAATTGTCTTTCTTCATCTGCCGTCACGTGAGGTGGAGGATGAAAACCTCCAGAACCATATGCCATGCCACATTAGATGGCACTTTAGGCACATGGAGCAAACTTCAGGCACCCATGAGATATAGAGAGCGTCTGAAGGTCTTCTACTCTCCTCAGAGAAGTAATGGCTAATAAAAATGTACGACCAGCTGATGTCAGAGGCCCATCACATAGAGGAGCGTGGAAAGCCGCAATGGCAGCCACGTACACCTTGAGTGTGGATGGGGTAAGACCAGCCGAGAGGCGATCTTGGAGGAGCTCCAGCACTGAAGCCAATCGGGCAGTTAACTGGGTCCACCTCACACTCTCTACACCAAGTGGAAAAACATTCCACTTTAGCCCGTACATCTCCTCGTGGAAGGAGCCCTGGAACTGAGTATGGTCTCAACCACTCCAGCCGACAGGCCAGCCTCTAGGTACTGAGCCCCCTCAGGGGCCAGGCCCAAAGTTTCCACAGGTCTGGTCCAGCCTCTGCCTTGACAGAATGTCTGCACTCTGATTCTGGTCACTGGGACGTGCCTTGCTCTGAGATAACAGCTTCCCCTGAGACCACAGGAGGATCTGATGGACCAATCTGAATAGAGGGCGCGATCTCAGAACCCCCTGATGAATCAAGTAGGAGACCACCGACACATTGTCTGTGTGGTGACCCTTGAGGTCTGAGAGGAAGCTCCTCAGAGCTCTGCCATCCATGACCGCTCCCCAGCCCATGGGGAGGCATCTGTCGAAGCGGCTTTGCGGTGACATGACGCTCCCAGCACGGTGACTTGGGACAGAAAACTAGCTTTTTTCCACATAGATAAGGAACGAAGGCATCTGCGCGTAACCCTGATCATGCGGAACGGGTTCCCACTCTGGGTACCCCCTTGTTTTTCAACCACCACTGCAGGTCCCTCATGTGCAGCAGGCCGAATGGAATGACATTCCATTATATATGGACACTGCTGCCATGAGCCCTAACACTCTCTAAAAATGTTTTATAGTGATGGCTTGGCCTAGCTTTATCCTGGTCACCGTGGCCAGGATGGAATCGATCCGTGCAGGAGACAATTGTGCCCGCATCATGATCGAGTCCCACACCACTCCCAGGAACGTGGTTCTCTGGGCTGGTGCCAACATGCTTTTTTCCGTGGTGAGTCTCAACCCCAGGCTCTGCATGTGGGCAAGGATGACATCTACATGCCGAACTGCCAGCTCTTGTGACTGGGCCATAATAAGCCAGTCGTCGATATAATTTTGCACCCTGATACCCTGAAGCCTCAGCGGAGCTAGAGTTGCATCCATGCATTAGGGGAGAGAGCTAGGCCGAACGGAAGAATAACCCAATATTGGAATGCTTGGCCCCTTAAAGCGAACCTCAGGAACTTCGTGTGAGATGGAAGGATGGATATATGGAAGTATGCATAGATTTATCGTGACAAACCAATCCTCAGATTTGATCTGAATCACGATGATGGGAATAGTGAGAATCTTGAACCTGAATCTCCTCAGAGACCGATTCAAATGCCTTAGATCTAAATTTGGCTAAACCCTCCATCCTTCTTGAGAACTATGCAATAGCGCCTGTAGAACCCGGACTCCCTGTCCGGCGGAGGAACACGCTCTATGGCCTCCTTTACCAGCAGGGAGTTTACTTCCCTTTCCAATACCCGAGCCTGCACTGAGTCGACTGCAGTCCACACCAACCCGTGTAATTTCGGTGGGCGGATTAAAAACGGCAGCCTGTTACCCTTCTCAGGACCCAAGCTTTGAAATATTCTACTAAGGGAACAAGCCTGATTTCGGGTATTATTCAAGATTCGTTCCCGATCCCTTGAAGCGGCACTCCGGCAGGGTTTGGTTGAAACGATTCTCGATGTGCGGACGCGAGCGCTGGCTGGCCGCAAGCCTGTGGGCGAGACAGCACTGTGCGTTCGCTGGAAAGCGATGTGTCCCGAAGCGCACTTAACGGCGGGATACAGATACATTGACTTCCTGAGGGCTCCCTTGAGCAGAGGATCTTTCGGTTTTATTCTCGACTCCCTGAAGCGGAGGACCGGCAGGGAATAATTGAAAGCCGTTTCCGATGGGCGAACATGAACTCTGCCTGGCCACAAGCCCTTGAGGCAGACACTGCAGCACGCATTCGCTGAAAACCGATGTGTCCCGAAGCGCACTTGACGCTGGATACAAACATTGATTTCCTGAGGGCAAAAGCGAGATTCAAGTCGTTACAATATATTTGACTTTTATCCCTCAAGAAGAAAGTCAACAGGTGCGAGGCTGAAACATCCGACAGCGCACGGATATACGCGTCGAGATATTTCTCAATGAACAGCTGTCAGCACCCTCAGGAGCTGACTGTGAATGCCTCGCACTCAAACAGTATTATTTTCTAGGATATGTCCCTTTTATTGCAGACCCATAATCTATGCGCTGCCTCGGCAAACGCGAGATTCAAGTCGTTCACAATTTATTTGGCTTTCAACGGGCTCAAGGCTGAAAGACCAGAAAACACATGGCTGTGCGCCTCGAGATATTTCTCAATGAACACAGCCAACACCCTCAGGAGCTGACTGTGCATGCCTCGCACCCACACAGAATCTTTATTGCAGAGTAGACCCGTAATCTACTCGCTGCCTCAGCAAACGCGAGATCCGAACACCTATAGATTCTGTATTGCAATGCAGACCTTTAATCTTCGTGCTGCCTCGACAACGCGAGATCCCAGTCACAGAATCTTATTGCCGAGTAGACACGTAATCTACGCGCTGCCTCGGCAAACGCGAGATCCGAGCCACTAGATTTTGTTTTGCCATGCAGACCTTTAATCTATGCGCTGCCTCGACAACGCAAGATACTAGTCACCTTTATTTAGGACAATTCTTATGGGACAAACAACACCAAATAGGACAGGCAGCTTGGCACAGAGTGTTTGCTGAAAAGCAAAAAGCTAACTCTGTTGTGTGCCAGCATCCCTTTGTAGCTCCCATGTATTCCGTCACATGTTACGTCATGACGCAACACCAATCAGGATTGGATTAGTTTCATTCATACTTCAGATGCGTTACGCTAAGGACATTCCCCAAAGTGTTGTAGTCGACGCAGTCAGACGCAGTCAGAACATGTCATGACTGATAATACTGTTTAAACAAATGGGTTTTGAGTTTAGACTTAAATTCATGCAGCATGGTTGTTGTCCTAAGACCCAGGGGAAGAGAGTTCCATAGCTTAGGGGCTATAACGGAGAAAGACCAGACACCCATGAGAAGTTCAATGCCAGAAGATCGGAGAGGACAAGGGGGGATATAAGGAGAAAGTAAGTCAGACAGATAGGAAGGAGCAAGACCATTGAGTGACTTAAAAGTAAGCAGAATAATTTTGTAAGTAATATGAGAAGACACGGGTAGCCAGTGGAGGTTTAACAGAATTGGAGTGATATGAGCAGATCGCTTAGTGTAAGTTAGCAATCTTGCAGCAGAGTTTTGAATATATTGCAAACGTGAGTTAGAGTGTGTTAGTAGTCCAGAAAAAAATAACATTACAGTAGTCGAGGCGAGAGTTGATAAACGCATGGACCAGCGATTCAGCGTCTTTTGGCCTGACATAGGGACGGAGTTTGGCAATACAGCGGAGTTGAAAAAATGCAGCTTTACAGAGTGATAGTCTGGGTGAGGGTGCAAAATAGCCTTAACTAGTCAAGGGATAAAGTCTAAGCAGGATGACCAAACCAAGAGAGCCTGCAAATCCCCAATCCTCTTTAGTGATGAGATAGCCATAAGTAAAAACATTTTTAGAGTCAGAATCTTGACCGGCGCTGACTCTAGTGGTTCAAATGGGTTGTCGACTAACCCCTCAAGGACCACAGCTAAGTCCCATGAAGAAATTTTGACTCTGACAGGAGGCCTCAGTCGTCTGGCTCCATGAATGAAGCTGGTGATCAAAGGGTGTCTCCCCACAGAAACCCCATCAATCGAGGGGGGCAAGCCGCATCAATCAGAACGTGGAAGCGCATATAGACACTTCCTGTGCCATGCATGGCCCATGGCGTTCAGACCCAGGGGGGCTGGAGGAGTCAGTGAAAAGTAGAGGGGACATTGCGCTGTTTGAAGCGAATAGGTCCACCTCTGCTTCGTAATATCTTTCCCAGATCTGACTGACCACATCGGGATGGAACTTACAATCCCCGTCTGTGACCTCCCATCTGGACAATAGATCTGCTCCTACATATGTGCTTCCAGGAATGTAAATCGCCCTGAGGGACAGGAACTTGCCCTGAACCCAAAGCAGAACCTGCCGCGCTAGTTTGTTCAAACAGCGTGAACGCAGTCCGCCCTGGCTGGTGACTAGTGCAGTGCTGTCCCCCCGCACCAGAACTTGGTAGCCTGTTAACTGCTAGAGGAAGTATTTCAGGACCAGAAACACAGCCATCAATTTGAGGCAATTGATGTGCGAGTCGAGATGATGGCCTCTCCACACCCCTTGAGCTGGATGGCCATCTAAGACCGCTCCCCAGCCCGTCAGGGCAGCGTATGTCGTTAGCATCCTGCAACTTCCCGTCCTGGTGGGGGACACATCTTCGGTCCTTGGCTCAAAAGCTTCAGGACCTCTTGTTATTTTCTGAGGTTAAAGGAAAGAAAACCCTTTCTATAGCCTCCTTTCACAGAAGAGTCTGTACTTCTTGCTCCATAACCAGAGCCTGCTCGGGGTTTACCACGTAGGGAGGACCCCTAGAAATCTGGGCAGAAGAACCGAACTGAATTCTGAAACCATTTCTATAGTGAGCAGGACCCAACGAGATATATTTGGCAGTAGCTTACACGCTGCCAGAAAATCTATTAAGGGGACCAGTCTCTCAAGACTGGCCTCTGGTATTGGTTGAACAGCCACTTTGGTGCTCTGTAATGACGAACCGGCAGGGAACAACCAAACTGATTGTTCTACGACCCTCCTCGGAGGATCGTTGGGAAATCCAGGCACCTTGGCGCCCTGAAGCGGCGAACCGGCAGGGATCAAACTGACTGCTTTACAACCCTCCTTGGAGAGTTGCTTCCCAGAAATGATAACATTACCAGAGCCTGCTCAGGGTCCACCACGTAGGGAGACCCCTAGAAATATGGGTGAATGAGAACCGAACTGAATTCGGTAACCCTTTTCTATAGTAAGCAGGTGCCAATGAGATATATTTGGCAGTAGCTTACACGCTGCCAGAAAATCTACTAAGGGGACCAGTCTCTTGAGACTGGCCTCTGGTATTGGTTGAACAGTCACTTCAGTGTCCTGTAACGGTGAACCGGCAGAGAACAACCGAACTGACTGCTTTATGACCTTCCTCAGAGGATTGTATGGGGACGCTGACACCTCGGTGCCCTGAAGCGCCGAACCGGCAGGGAACAACCGAACTGGCAATGCTGCGACCCTCCTCAGAGAATCGCCCCCCAGAGGGCGCTGAGCAGACACAGATTCTCAAACCCGTCTCTCCCCGGAGGGGGCCACCCTCAGAAGCCTGATAGCCTCGGCGTCAGGACTTCTTAGTCGAAGCCTTCTTCGAGATAGCGACTGTCTTCAGATAAGTCTTATCCCAAGATGAATATGGCTAAGACTACTAAAGGAACCAGCCTCTCGAAGCTGGTCGCAAGTATAGCTTGAGAAGCCAATCCGGCATCCTGAAATGGATGACCGGCAGGAAATAATCGAACTGAGCCATCTTAAACCTTCCTTCTGCAAGTCAGACACTGAGACTAGTAGTCACTGGAGGACACCGAAGGGAGATGGGCACAATATAATGAGGTGTTATCGATTTTCCCCTGGGAATTAATTTGCCTCGGCAGGGAAAGAAGAAAAACTCTGGTACCAAGCCCAGGAAGGACGGATCTTCTAATTGGTCCACATGCAGTTTTTGCCCTTCACCAATCTAGAGACTAATTCTAAGGTTTTGGCCTGTGACAGCCATAAAAATTCATTAGGACTTCCAGATTCAGCAGCAGTGGCTGAAACAAAGGGAGGCCACAATGATCCATCCAAATCCATTCCTGTTCTGAGTGTCTGGCCCAGAGAGGCAGAAGACAAACATACTTTTACAACAAGGTTAACCTCTTAACCTTCGCGAGAGCGCCGTCGCTCTGAACATTCCTCCCCCACATAGTTTAATGTTTATGAATAGATTTAACGTGAAAGAAGATCATTAATCTTGGCAAACTATATATCATTTTAAAGGTCTAAGCCTCAAGCATCGATGATAGAGCACTGTTTTTCGATGGAAAGCTTATAACAAATGTATTTATTGCATTTAAGCAAGCAGTACACATCAAAACACAAAAAACCAAAACGGAGCTCTTACCAGTATTGTTGTAATAACGAGCCACACACGCATCCACTGCTAAAAGTTCCAGATTGAATGGAAAGCTGAGGGTCCACTGAATAACATCCCATGGAGCATTTTTAGTCCAAAGAAACAATAACGTTGTAATATTGATAATTATTCCTTTGTTTACATCGCGTTTCTTCAGGGTGACGTCTCATATTTGTCTGTTATGCAATAAATAACGCATAAAAAACAGACTCCCGGTACCAAAAGGTTATATGTGTGTGTTGCTTAGAGTGTAATGAACACATTTAGACCGCACACACGCACACACAAACAAAGATAGGCGATATCTAGCTCAAAATATCCAAACACTGCAGTCAGTTTTTGTGTCGTCATGATATGCACATCCTATCATTTTGTCTTTACAACGAAAGCCAATGAAATCGTCGAAATTATATGACTGATAGAAAATGTAGCCAATCAGTAAACGAATCCAACGATACCCGGGAAGTTTGAATATCCTCACTCATCAAGATGTTTTTTTTTATTTGAATCCGGCGCTCTCCCCCTGCTCTCCCCGCTATCCAATCAGTTTGAGCAGCTCACCTGCGACGTCGGCTCTGACGACACCCCGGTCATCTGACAGGCCAGCTAGCTAACAAGCTATAGTAGACGGTTCCCTAGTCAACAAACATCTGTTTTCGCGTCTTACTCACTGGACGGATTCTGTCATCATATGGATCGTCAAAAGAAGTTTTTTTTCTGCTGAAGATGTTCGAGATCACTCGAGGCAGCGATGATGAATTGAGGAGAGTGAAGACAGACAGCGACGAGGGTGATATGCTTCCGGACGGAAAAGATGATCCAATTTTATATCGGTGAGTTGATATAACGTTATATAATTGATGTAGCATGCACATAATACGTGCGTGTGTGTGTGTGTGTGTGTGTGTGTGTGTGTGTGTGTGTGTGTGTGTGTGTGTGTGTGTGTGTGTGTGTGTGTGTGTGTGTGTGTGTGTGTGTGTGTGTGTGTGTGTGTGTGAGAGAGAGAGAGAGAGAATTAGTGAATGAGTGTTTGTTGTTTCATAAGGTAAATGAATTGTGGTCTGAAAAGATTATGCTACTTTTATATGCATTTATTTATTTGTATCTATATGTGTTGGACTGTTGTGCAGTTGTTTTGTTTGTCGTTGTTCCTGGCACACACACACTATCTATCTATCTATCTAACATTTTTACAGTATAATATACATAATATTTACAGCACACTACATCCTAATGGTTTCGGTCTATTTGTATTTGTACTGTAAATGTATATTATACTGTAAAAATGTATACTTTGTGTATATATATGTGTGTGTGTGTGTGTGTGTGTGTGTGTGTGTGTGTGTGTGTGTGTGTGTGTGTGTGTGTGTGTGTGTGTGTGTGTGTGTGTGTGTGTGTGTGTGTGTGTGTGGTGTGTGTGTGCTGGGAAGAATTGCAGAAAATATGTGCTAGAGATAAATAGGAAGGAGTTGTATGCTATCAAAATTGCATATTCCTGTCTGATGGCCGGCCATCGGTGTGATTGTTGGCTCTATGTCTGTCCATCTAGGGCTGGGCGATATGGACCAAAAGTCATATCCCGATATATTTAGGCTGAATATCGATATACGATATATATCCCGATATTTTTCCCGCTAACTGAGAGCAAATGTTTTAAAGCCAAATATGGACTTCACTGTATAAATTATACATTGATTCTTATTAAAACTACTGTTAAAGTTCTCCGTCAAGAGCAGTGAGTGATTTCCTCTGTTTTGTTGTTTTATTTACATTAAATGGATAGTTCTCCCAAAAATATTAATTGTCATCATTTACTCTCTCAAGTTGTTTTAAACCTGAATAAGTTTCTTTCCTCTGTTGAAGTTATTTGGAAGAATGTGGGTAACCAAACAGTTGATGTACCCCAGTGACTTATAGTATATTTTTTTCCTATGGAAGTCAATGGGGACCAGCAACTGTCTGGTTACCCACATTCTTCAAAATATCTTATTTTGTGTTCAGCACAATAAATAAATTAATGCATGTTTGGAACAACATTACAGTGAGTAAATAATGGCAGAATTATTTTTTGGGGGTGAACTATCCCTTTAAGGACAAGCGCCTGCATGTTTACTATTAGGACTACTGTCTCTTTAAGACATGCGCCAGGTCTAATATACACGCACGCAGATTTCTCTCAATTTTCTCGGTTTGCTTTCAGTTTAGACATAACCAACTTTCTTTATGTAAACATTGTGTGTATTTGCGCAATAAGACTTGAAAGATGTGCATGTTCGTTTTTTAAGTGCGTTTAGTGCGCGCGTCGGCTGTATAGCGCTCAGAAAAGCGGATGTTAGAACAGCGTATCATCGAATGACATGTTTTCCCGGCAAGGCTTTTAAAGCACATGCAAACAATGCACTCTTGTGTGACCTGCAGTCTCCCATTCCTCAGCGTTAACACATTTGATTAAGTATTTATATAAGCGAGTATTTGTCGCATTATACACTAGGCTGTTGAGACGGAAGCGCCAGAACTGATAGAATGCACGATACGACTTCTTCAAAAGCAGTCAGCAGCTGGATCACGGAGCACGGCGCAAATTTGAACTATATCGAAATATGCGATATGGTCTAATTCCATATCGCATTTAAAAATATATCGATATATCTTTTATATCGATATATCGCCCAGCCCTATTTCCATCCATATGAATGCTGTCTTTATCACTGGCCATCACCGGCCATTGATTGTTGATTGTATGGATGAGCTTTAGTATGAATGCTGTCTAAATGACTGCCCATCAGTTTGATTGTTGATTGAATGGCCAGCTATATAAAAACTCAACTGAATTATTTACTTTACATGCAGTGCTAGTTATCTTTCCATTCTTTCCCATGCAACAGCAATCAAGTTGAATCTTCAGATGAAGAGTGGCATCCAAGCACCAGCGAAACCAGCTGAAAGAAGTTCAGTTATTTTTTTATTTATATATTTCATAATATTTTTTTGTTCTGTTGTGCAAATAAATCACTTACATAAAGTCTTATGGTTGTGTGTATTATTTTATAACTATTATTTTATAACTATTATGAACTATTTTATGAATTGACCAAAATGGCATGCAGTACCCTTCATAACATTTGGTCAGTAGGTTGCTTTTTGATGTACCCTTGGTACCTGGACATAGTCTTGGAAAAAATATTGTAGGAATCTCATTTTTCATAATATCTTCCTCAAATGTGAAACATAAACTGATGAGACTTGTGTCTTTCAATCAATTACATAACTGGATTCTTCCAGGTTTGTTTTCATTTATTTTTACATGAAATAATCAAATGTTACTTGCAGTACAAATTATCTTCAAGACAATTCAGATTCTATAAATTTTTGTCTGTGAAAGTTTTTTCAACTTTAAGATTTGGGTAATAAACTCTAAAGTGTCTTCTTTTAAATATGTCTAAATTGTGCATGTAGTGCAAATAGTTCAGCAAACTGCATTTATTTTAGTTTGGGGATGTCATTTCTGTGGGATGTGCCTCAGGCAGGGGGAGGGAGAAAGGGAACTGACATAGTCATGGAAAAAAGTTTGCAGGAACCCCATTTTTCATTATATCTTCCTCAAATTTGAAATATAAACTGATGAGACTTGTGGCTTTCAATCCTTTACCTATCTGGATTCCTCCAGGTATATTTTTATATATTTGTACATGAAATAATAAAACATTATTTGTAGCGCACATTATTTTTGAGGCACTTCAACTTTTATAATTTTTTATCTGTTTGAGTATTATCAACACTGATAGATTGTTAGTAGAGTCACAATTGTCTTCTTTCCAAAGATACCTTAATTGTGCCTGTGGTACACTGTTCTCAGGAGCTGTATTTATTTTAATCCAGGTATGTCATTTTCAGCTGTGAGCCCCCGAGTGGGGGTGAAGGTTAACAGGTTAAGCTCAGAAGAGCAAACCTTCACTTCAGGGTTCCTCCATCTGTGTATTCCAGATTGTTAAGGACCTTCTGCACCTACTTCAGGGTGTTGTAGAAACCCTAGAGCTCCCTCCACAAGTAAACTGCATAATTTAAAGTGGAGAGTTTTCACTTCATGATGCAGAGAACACCAGTTGGACCCAGTTCATTTGCATTCCACACACCACTAAATGATGGGTTTTCGGGGAGGCTCCACTTGGTTATTAGTTTCCTGTGTGGTGCACTGAGGGTGAAGCCTGCTACTAATGAGAGAGTCCTGGCCTGGGATTTGGCCATGGTTCTGTAGGGTTGTCCCTGGCTCCCTTTGAACCAATTGACTCTGAGTTAGTTTCAAGAGAATTCTGTCAGTAATTACTCACCCTCATGTTGTTCCAACCCCGTAAGACTTTCGTTCATCTTCGGAACATAAATTAAGATTTTTTTAATTAAATTTGAGAGCTGGATCACTCCTTCATAGGCTTCTAAGGGATTGAAACTTGCCAGCCCCGAAAAGTTATTAAAGAAATCGTTAAAATAGTCCAAGTGACTACAGTGGCTCAATCTTAAGTTTATCAAGCGATGAGAATACTTTTTGAGCGCAAAAAAACAAACAAAAATAACGACTTTATTCAAGTATTCATTTCCTTCTCTGTTGGCCTTGCGATATTCACGTAGTATAATTGCGTAGAGCTTCTGTGTTCTATGTCACACGTAGGCTCACTATTGGCCGACGCTTGTCATGTGTGTGATGCATGTGACGTTCAACCAGAAGCACTACGTAGCCAATGTGGGAATGATGGGGAATGAGATGCTGCGTCCCTTTGCCATACTTCCCGCATGCCTGTGAGTGATTTGCCTCAGCCTGTCAGAAGCTAAGGCTGCCTTGTGCTGGCTTCCCTTTATAGCTTCAGTGGTTCACCGTCATGAGGTGACGCAGCCCCAATCAAGATTCGACTAATTTCACACATGCTTCAGATGACAGTCTTACAGAGGCATTCCTCAAAATGTCGTCATCGACACAGCGTCTCTTTTTTTTTTCTCAGGGAACTGAGACATTTTTTTAAACAACTTTACTGTTGCTGGAGTAATCCTGGGTCATACTGGGCCTCCAGTAATGTTCACGGAGGAGCGAGAGGGTTTGTTGTTAACCTGGATGCCCTAATCCTGGAGACTAGCCTATGAGGGTAACGCGTAAGGTTGATGGTACACACGTGTGCCCCTCAGGACCTCCCGGGGAGCTGGCTCTCTTCATATGCAAAGCATTTGCATGAGAGCACTTTCTCACAGTGCAGAGCGCAAAACATGAAACAGCACTTTGGAAAACCCCAAAACAGCAGTACATCAGAGGACGTGTTAGAAAATTTTATTTTTCAAATGAGTCGCTAGGCGATAGGCGACCTGGTGGAATCTTCCGATTCTGATGCAGATATGTGGTGCAGTGGGAGGAGTACAGCCATGGGATCTATCCGTTTGAAGACAAGTGAGTAACCTCCCTTATTAGTATTTTACTGTGCAGTTTGGGTATCATTTATTGCTTGCTATTTCTGTACAACAAGGACATGATTTGTATATTCAAGTTTTCTAATAGATTTTCCATAAGTTTATGTGGTCAAGTCGAAAACATCCTGGCACACCACACACCAACAAACATTTTCAAAATACATGGCCAGGATTGCGTTGTGTGTGTGTATTACTTGGTCAGGATTGGCCTTTTCGTAGTTTGTCATTAGGTTGTTTTTTTTTTAGATGCATTGCATAAAAATTAAATTTGCTAGCAATCTTGGCAGGGGGATATTGTGTGTGTGTGTGTGTGTGTGTGTGTGTGTGTGTGTGTGTGTGTGTGTGTGTGTGTGTGTGTGTGTGTGTGTGTGTGTGTGTGTGTGTGTGTGTGTGTTTTGTGTGTGTGTGTGTGTGTGTGTGTGTGTGTGTGTGTGTGTGTGTGTGTGTGTGTGTGTGTGTGTGTGTGTGTGTGTGTGTGTGTGTGTGTGGCGTGTGTCAAATCAACAGTTTAGAAGTCTGTGTATGTGAATATGAGGTAGGATTACAAACCAACTGGAGCAACAATCAGAATCAGAATGATCTTTATTGCCAAACATGTTGACACACACAAATATTTCATCCAGTACAGAAAAACTACAGACATGGCAATTAAAAAAGATAAAATACAATAATAAAAATATAGGTAATACACTTTAATAATAATAATAATAATAATAAAAGCATATAAATTTACACAATAGACTGAATTAATGCCTTTTATAGATGTTACATACAGACATATAGTTACATATTTTATAAATAATATGTTTTCTTCCTTTTTATTGTAGTCGAGAGGATGAGAGAGGAGATGCACTCCCCATCAGCATACTTCCTGCAGATGTGTCCAGGAGGGTCGAGAGTGCCAGCAGAGGAGACAGAGGGCCACACCAAATCCTTCCTCAAAGCCAACCCCCCTGACTGGGAGAGGAAGAGACAGTGGAGCAGAAAGGTGGCAGTGAAACACAACACCTCATGCCCAAGAGGAGCCTGGAGCTGGGTGGAATGGGCTTCTGGAGTGCCAGCAGAGGAGACAGAGGGCCACACCAAATCCTTCCTCCATACCAGCCCCCCTGACGGGAGAGGAAGAGGGAGAGAGAGAGGAAGAGACAGTTGAGCAGGAAGGGAACAGAGAGACACAACATCTCATGCCCCAAAGGAGCTAGGAGCTAAGGAGCCAGGAATGGGCCTTTGGAGGGCCAACAGAGGAGACAGAGGGCCACACCAAATCATTCCTCCATACCAGCCCATCTGACAGGCAGAGGGAGAGGAAGAGACAGCGGAGCAGAAAGGGAACGGAGGTATACAACACCTCATGCCCCAGAGGAGCTAGGAGCTAGGTGGAATGGACCTGAGGTGACAGACAATGTCCTGCAATGTCAGCAGCCTCATGGATCCATCATTCTTGGACAGAGGTTCTAATTTATATGTTGATCATTTCTATACATTTCTATACAAGCCCAAAACCTTTTAGAGACTTGTATACCAATGGTTGCATGTGAATTTACCTAACACAAAGAACAATCCACTGACATTACATAACCCCAGGGGTTCAATCTGATTTATCAGACATCAGGAACTGTTGTTTGTGAAATGGATGGACACAAGAGAAGTGTCAGTTTGCTCTACCATGCATACACCAAGGCACTGTCACCAGAAACGTGCACAATAAGGAAACAGAGGTGTCAGGAAAAAAAAAAAAACATCACTGCATCTTGCTGTGTGCTAGACTACAACAAATACATGGAAGGGTTACACCTTCCTGATCAGCTCCTCCACTATTACTCTGTACACAAAAGGTCCAAAAGGTGGTATAGGACACTGCTTCATTGACATAGCAGCTATATTTTGCACAAAGAGATGTGTTGCCCATGTCTCACAGCCAGTTCATGGAGGAGTGTGTGGAGAACTGTGTGGAGTCCCAAAAGGCTGTGAGGTGCCACCCAGAGCACCACAGTGCTTACCTGAGTCATTGGCCGGTGTAGGTGATGATGAGGAGGAGGAGGGGAGTTCCTGATTTGAGAGACGAAGGTCAGCAGAAACGGCAACAAAGGGCTGGCGGTACTGTGTGCTCTGCAAGAAGCGCACTATTTGGAAGTGTGCACGGAGTGATGTGGCACTATGTCTTGTCGCCCAAAGAAACTGCTTCAGTTAGTGGCATAGGAGCAGGGGGTTACCTTGTGTAAATACGTATATAGTTTGAGAAGATTACTTGATCTATTTGTTCATTTGCACTGTATATTTATCTATTTGTGTTTAGTTTTTGAAGATTATTTGCACTATTTGTTCATTAGCACTGAGTATTTTTCCCTCTATTTATTATTTAGAAGTTTTGAACCATTTGCTAATTTGCACTCTTATAATTATCTACTTGTATGAAGTTTGTGAAGATTATTTGCACCATTTGTTCAATTGCACTCATTGAAATTCTCTATATCTGCATTTAGTTTGTAAAGATTATTTGCACCATTTTCACTCAGTATATTTTCCTCAATTTGTATAACATTATTTGCACCATTTGTTAATTTACACTCAGTATATTTTATTGCACTGTTAGTATTTATATTGCACAAGACAGTTGCCACTACTTGTTACATTGTTTGCATTTGTTGTTCATGTTCAAATGATAATGTTTTTATCTGAAGAAAAATGTTTGCTTCAGTGTTCTGTTGTTATATAACTATCTTTCATTTTACTTTACTTCCTGAACTTTTTCGGACACATATAATAATGTGTAATTTTGAAACACACCTGTTTTTATTCAAAAATGCCTATAATAATAATAAAATAAATTGCTACAACTTGCTGAGGAATTGTTACATGTAGACACAATTTCACCTGGAAGTTTAAAACAACCAAGTCTAACTTTCTGTCTGACTGTTTGAGTTTTTCTTAAAATTCTGTTAATTTCATCCATTCTCAGACAAAATAAATGCAAAACTTGGACTTGAAATGCAAAACTTGGACAATGAAATTAGATGGAAATCTCAGGTTCCCTTTCGAAGGGAACTCGAACTGCGTCAAGCGCTATGGGGAACGCCTCAGCGTGACTGATGACTGAAACACTGTAGAATCAGGAAAATCCTATTGGCCGGCGTCAGCCAGCCATGCTCTAGCGCGACCAGGAACTATTAAAGGAGCGCCTAGAGAACATGTCATCCTCTTTTCGTCTTCAGGGACTGTTTCACTGACACTGTGAGTATAACGAAACTATGGCAAACAAGGGAAGTGTGCCGACCCGTGTGAGAGGTTTCTCACATCTGGTGGCACTCACTACCTTTGTGGCTTTGTCTGGGTGAAGATCGGTTGCGCCGATCGTGAGCGTTTTTCTCAATGAGAACGTTCTCGTCTGTCTTTTTTCTCGAGAGAGGATTGACAGTCATCTTTGAGGAGGTGCCTCAAGCCCTCCGCCTTGAGCTCTGATTGTGGTCGAGCTAGCTCTCCTAATTATGTGTCAGACCTCCTCTTCTTCGAGAGTCATCCTGCTGAAGCCTCCATATATAGGAGAGAGCTCCATCTTGGTAGAGCGCGGAAGGGGTTCTTCCTCATTTCTTGAGTAGTCGAGCTCTCTCTTAACTTCTATTACAGGTAGAGCTTGAGAAGTGGCCCCTTCCTCTCTGAGGAGGTGCTTTAGGCCCTTAGCTCCCTGAGCATCGACGATCGTCGAGCTACCTCTCCGAAATATATGCGTCAGGCTTCCTCTCGGAGAGTCATCCTGTTGAGGCCTCCATATATACAGTTCGGTAGAGCGTGGAGGGAGAGCACATAGGCCCACTCGCTCCCTGAGCACTGTAGCGGTACTCTAGCATGTGTCAGGCCTCCTCTCCTTCGAGAGTCATCCTGCTGAGGCTTCCATGCAAACAGCATTCCAGGTGGAGCTTGAGAAGTGGCCCCTCTCTATCTGAGGAGGTGCTTTAGGCCCTTCGCTCCCTGAGCTCCGATGATCGTCGAGCTAGCTCTTCTAAAATATGTGACCCGTCACAGAAACCAGGGACACAAGTCGGCAGCACAACTTTCGAGCAAAATGAGAAAGAAGAGTTTTTTTCCAAAATTGGTGAATTTTCATTTTTTGCAGAATCTGTTAGTTGAAATCACGAAGAAGCCTCTCCATGTTTGAGATAGCAGTATTGGTATATTTAAAAGCTTACATTTTGAGGTTGAAATCGGCTTGTTTTCGGAGATTCTAGCACGCAGTAGGGGCGTGTCGTGTTATTGTCTGTGTGTATTTCCATACTGAATATGGCGCTTTTGTCCCCGCCCTCCAAGTGAACCGCATGGCTACTAATTATGTTGTGCTCTGGTCAGCTCTATCTGATATCAAAATTCAATTAAGATGGACGCCGCAAAGATTGTCGCAGACAAGCTGAACCGTGGCAGTTACACCGAAAATATTTTTGCCGCACTTTGTGGGCTCGGGAAACTGAACCGGAGGTATGGGCGCGGCGCACGCGCCCTCGGTGCTTGAATACGGCGGCTCGGCTCACTGACAGTGGTGGCTGGCTGTTTCATATGTGACGTCCCGATTGCTTTGAATAGGGAACGTTTTGTGAACAGGGAACAGACTTAATGGACTGGCAACAATCTCCATAGAACATGAACTGGCACAGAGAATCGAAATAGAGGATGCAGTTAAGACCTTTGCTGCGATGAAGGCCTGCTGTGCGCGTTTCTGAAACGTAAGTTAAGCTTCATTTGCTCTTTAGTTGTTATTTAACCCTCTGAGCCCGACGGCATCGTCGACGACACCACAAATCAGCTCAGAGAAATTATGATATAACTCGATGACAGATTTATGGATTTTCTTACCGTTTTTTCCAGCAGAAAGCTAACGAGCTAGCCATCACGGGGGTGTCTTTGGTGTCTTTCTAGCCTTTACAGAAAGTTTTCTATCCAGCCTGGAACTTGTGCATACTTTTTTGTGCATACTTAGTTTTTCAGCAATAAATCCAAACGTTTATATCCAACTTTGATACACTTGAAGTCCATAATTTATAAATATTCCGTCATATTTGCCGCTAGCTCGATGCTAGCTGCCATTTTGGATGTCCACGTGATGGTTTTTGACCAATTACAGGCTAATCCGTCGTAAACATTGGGTGCGTCATTGGGTCATTACGCACACACCAAGGGAGGAGAGAGAGAGAGAGAGAGAAGAGAGAGAGAGAGAGAGAGAGAGAGAGAGAGAGAGAGAGAGAGAGAGAGAGAGAGAGAGAGAGAGAGAGAGAGAGACGCACGGAGACCATAGGACGGAGACGCAGGTTTCACAGAGAACACAGAGTAATAGATGAAATCGAGCGCTGAATGATGGATTTTCAGGAGAACAGAGCTTTTTGACAGATGAGGAACTAGATTACCAGGATAGACCCAGCTGAAGTGCCATTTATTTATTTACTGTAAAAAAGTATTATAGAAGTATAAATGTAGTATAAAAAGAATAGAATACATAAAATAATAAATAAAATAGAAATGCAAAGCCTGTGATGTGGCCCTCTTTGTGATTGCTGATATGAACTGTTTTGAGGCTTGGCACCAGTGAATTTCATGAACGCCTGGACTTCTTTTGGAAAAATGTAAATAGTTTTGGTTCTGTACAAGTTATAATGTTTATTCCTGTGCTCCAGGACTCCAAAGACATGAACAAACTGTTTTCCAGAGGAAATTTGCTTAGCTTTTATTTATTTCTGTGTAATTTCAATAAATATTTGAGTGATTCAATTTCCGATATATTTTTTCATTTGTCTTTATGGTCCCATAACTTATTTTACATTCAGGTGACATCAATGTAACACAAATGTGCTGAAAGTTCAATTTGTCCTGAAAAAAAAGATGTGTGTCAATTGTCTGTGCACAAAAGGGTTGATGTTTTACAAGCTTTTTTAGTTAATAACATCAGAAGGAAAATTTATTGTAAAAATACCCTTAGGTCTCTGAGGGTTAAGATGCTGAACCTGCTGATGATATAATGTGCTTGCGGACATTTCATTTGTGTGTGTATATGCACATAAGAAAGTGGTGTAAAGAGATTTGCAACAGTAATTTTTGGAGGTGAACTGTGATTATTTGGAAAATTCCTGTCATGACAGCTTAAAGAAAAATGCCAGCAGGCATTTGCCTCCTGCATAAACTTTAATATTGTTGACATTTTGGGCACACGCACTTTGCGCACTATTTGCATTATATGTAGGCCTATGGCTTATTGGTCTTTGTGTGTTGTTGCTGGTTTTGCGTTATATGTATGGCATATTGGTCTTTGTGTGTTGTTGCTGGTTTTGCGTTATATGTACATGGCATATTGGTCTTTGTGTATTGTTCCTGGTTTTGCGTTATATGTAGGCTATATGGCATATTGGTCTTTGTGTGTTGTTGCTGGTACGTTGCAAATAGAGGGGCATCACAATTGTTTTTCGCCTAGAGCTGCAGAAGTGCACTCATTCGAAGTGCAAAAAAAAGTTGTAAAGCACAGAAGGGGAGCTTTACAGGGGGTATGGCTTATCTAAATGAGATGTAAATGAGCCCTATAGTCACTCCTAGCAGCAGAGAGAGGTGAGAACTGCACAATCTTTAGAGGTCGTTTTCTCATCTTTGAGCTTTTTTAAGTGCCTACCTTCAAATGGCCAAACTTCTCCAAATATCATCAGATTTCCACATGTTACACATTGTGGAAAGCTTGGAGACTACACTTTCAGAATCTGTGAATAACTCAAAATGCCCAAGAACCGACTTGTGTCCCTAGTTTCTGTGACCGGTCACATATGTGTCAGGCCTCCTCTTCTTTGAGTCATCCTGCTGAGGCCTCCATATATACAGTTTGGCTGTGTTGATCTGTTCTATAGCATGTGTCAGGCCTCCTCTCCTTCGAGAGTCATCCTGCTGAGGCCTCCATGCAAACAAGCTTTGCAGGTAGTAGGAAAAGGGCCATCTCACTAACAGAGAGTTGTTTAGGCCCCTCACTGCCTGAGTTCTGCATCATGAACTTTATTCACCCAGGAAAATCTCTAGACCATAGTGGTGTAAGTGTGGCAGGCCTCCTCTAATCTCAGAGTCATCCTGCTGAGGCCTCCGCTTCCCATAGCACCGTGAAGGAGCTATTGTCTCTGGCTAGAGACTGTGGTAAAGTAATGTAAACCCAAACAGGTTGTTGGCTTCAGCCTTAAGCATGATAGCCTCCCTGGTGTGGGGGTTGACACTGTCCCCCCGAAAGTAGCAGGCTAGGGCCTATAGGCTCCGGGCTATACTCCTTTAAAGGGACCCCCCTCTGAAGGTCGGGTTGTAGTTACCATGCCCTCGAGCTGGCAAGCCCTCTGTGTGATTCACAGAGTTCCTCTCGCTTAGCATGGAGCACGGGCAGTGGCCGTAGGGAGTAGTGCTACAGTTAGCCTGACATCTAAGCAGTAAGGGGCTTTAACTTTGAGTTAATATTTTTTTGCTTGTAGCCATAGTTGCTGAAGCATCCCCTCAGCATGGCAGCGTGGGTATCTCATTCCCCATAGCGCTTAACGCAGTTTGAGTTCCCTTCAAAAGGGATCGTCTCAGGTTACGACTGTAACCTATGTTCCCTGAGAACAGGGAACGAGACACTGCGTCTCGTCGCTATGCCTCCGGTCTGCTTTTACAGTCCTTTCAGACGAAGAAGTGGATGACATGTTCTCTAGGTGCTTCTCTTATACTTCCTGGTCGCACTAGAGCATGATGTCATGGCTGACGCCGGCTAATAGGATTGTCGTAATTCTACAGTGTTTCAGTCATCAGTCACGCTGAGGCGTTCCGCATAGCGCTTGACGCGGTGTCTCGTTCCCTGTTCTCAGGGAACATAGGTTACAGTCGTAACCGGAGACGTTTTCCTGTTTAAAATTATATATGGCACTTGATGCTGACTGCTAGAATGGGTTAGAAAAACAAAGAAAAGTACTGGCGAGCCAGGTGCCCCAAAAATGTTCTAGGTCTTTAAAGGGCCTATATGCGTTTTTCTGAAATTTAAACTCGCGACTGACATCTGTGGCCAAAAAACAGAACTGCTCTTTCTTTCTGCTCGCTCTCGCAGCCAGGGTTGCCAGGTCTGCACAACAAAACCAGCCCAATTGCTCATCAAAACTAACCCAATCACGGCCAAAAATAGTCAAATAGCGTTCCCGGGTGTTTCCCCGATAACAATCATGTTCCAGTGAGTAAAACAATCGCGTCAACCCGTGCACTACACAAACAACCCGCGGAAACAGTGCAGGCATACGGACCTGGCAACACTGCTCGCAGCGCTTGTACGTGCGTGCACACTTCACAAGTCATCTGCTGCCTGCAAGGAGGTCAACATTATGTTTACAGAGGTAAGAACAGTCAAAAACATATATTGTTTGAGATAAGTTTGCGAGTGTAGTCTACTTGCTGACTAGCGGTGGTGGCAGAGTGATCTGAAACGTTTAACATGAACGCGCTTGACGTCACATCCGCAGATAGCGCGGGAAAAATCCGACCCGACCCGACAGAAAATAGGAAAAATAGGATACAGGCTTATAGGTGCACCCACTGTGAGCAGACAAGGTGTCAGTATGCTCAACAGGAGATGTTTGAGTCATAAATGGAAAAATAAAAAGGCTATTTTTACGTTTATTTTGGGGAAAAAATTGCATATAGTCCCTTTAAGGGTTAACCTGTGCATCTGTGCAGGGTGAAAAGTGCTTTACAAATGTATAGCAATAGTCTCTTTCAGCTGTTGCAAATCTGTGCTCCAAACTCAAATATAGAGCAGCTGGGAAACTGTGGCATTGGCTATACAGCGTTTAATTATCTGGAAAGGATGTTTGCGTGGGGGAGAGCTCTGCACTTTTCTAATGTCTTGTCTCCTGAATGTATGAGACTGTATTGTCATTAACAAGTTTCAGTTCTTACTCTGCAGCTGCGTAGCAAAGTTATTATCCTTCAAGACCAAAAACATTAACATTTCTATATCTATTACCATTACCAACCCAATCTCTCCAAGAGTTGTCATGACTGAATAACCTAGTTGTGGCATGAAACTCTAGATGGCACAGGCTGATAGTTCCTTACTCATTTGGTAGCGTTTGCATCATGATCTACATAGAGCAGCTGATTGGTTCCGATTGCATCAGCGGTCAATGAGTTGCGGCTTAACATTTAAACAAATACCGGGTGTTGCTGTTAGCAGTCTACAGCACTCTTTCAGAAATCATCCACCTTCCTCAGATCCACCTGTTTCTAGATCTGCTGCAGGGGGTTATTTCATGTATGTTACATATGCAGCAGCAGCATGTCTTACATGCTCACAGCAATGTCTGTGAATGTATTGGTAGTAGCAAGTCTCTGTACTTGCTCTGCAGCAGCGGCGATGTAGCAGATCTGTTCCGCCAAGACCAAATGCATTAACATTGCCATATCCATTACCATTACCATGCCAATATCTCAGAGAGTTGTCATGAGAGAACTGCCATAATTAACTTTTTTTATCCCTCACTTAAGGACAAAGGTCTGCTACTATAGGGAAGGCAGGAGTTGAGGGTTCTCCCAAGACGTATGGGATGTACATCTCCATAAGTGAGGCCGATGCGATACGCATCTCGATGCATAGCCAACGATACGATACATTAAAGAATCATATAAGCAGCTACCGATGCGATGCAATAGGATTCACTACTATTGCGATGCGGTGCGATCCGATTTCGATTCGATTCAACGCAATGCTATTCAATGTAATACATACAATGCAATGGAGAAAAATATGATGCTATGCAATTCAATATGGTATAAGTAGTTAACTTTTATTTCTTTTGTTCAGACATGCAGAAAATCATAAAGTAGCTTAAAGGCCATCATATTTTTAACGCATGGCTCTTTCTCAAACAAAAGATTTGGTTTTCACAATTCCAAAAGATTAAATAAAAACAGACATTATTTTCCTGTCCTGTCTCCAGTTACACTTTTAACAGTGCACACATTTAACAGTGTAAAAATGTAAGGATGCTCAGGGATAAACAATGAATAAATGTTCCATACTTGCCAGCAGGCTAATGTGATTTCAGCAGGTAGGCTAACTCCGTGAGCAGAAAGCAGGGACCTATACCATGAAGCCGGTTTAGGTGGCTAGCCAGGTATGTTTCAGTTTAGTTTGCGCCAACCCTGGGTTTTAGGCACCATGAAAGTGGTTTGGCTTTTAGCAGTGTTCATCGCCATAATAACTTACGGTCCAAGGCTAACCTGGTCCGGGCAGGTTATGTTCTAGGTAAGAGGAACATAATCAGCTGAACCAATCAGCTGTGAGCAAAGTGACACATGTCTGATGGCATAAAGTCACTCTGCCTGTTTCTACTCCAAATTAAAGGTCACTACATAGCAAATGATTTTTAAAGACAAAATCATCTGGCTTTTAGTAATGCTTATTTAGAATAATAAATTTGTATGATTTAGATATTATTTATGTAATTATTATACCCTTCATCGATCACACATGTACAATTTTAGTTCATCAATTTTTATTATGCAGAGTTTAAATGAATAAATATATAATGGCAATATAAATACGCTTTAGAATCAATACATGTAGCTATAAAATGACTACATGTGAGCTTAAATGTTCAATTCTCTCAATGCCTTTATTAACTGTATAAACTAATTCCACAACTTTTACTTGCACTGATATACAGTAGCGAGACTTTTTTTTAGTTGTCCTCTTTCAAAGACAGCAAGGCTATTTTCTTCTTGCTGGGTACATTTGTTTAAATTCTTAACATTTTTTTTTTTTTAATATTTGAAGTGCGCTGCTTCTCTTGCGAGAAATTAATTTCAATGAGTTTTAAATGAGTTTCACTCTTTCTCAGCATGTGATTGGCTGTTCGCTACTGATGTCACACCTAAACTCCTAAACTCAGGATCAAAGCCTGAGTTGACAGAGAAAGTTGATGATCAGCATCATGGTACCAACAAAGCCTGGTTGGATTGGTTTGGTTTTGTCAACTCGAAACGTCTCGGACAATGACTCCGTCGAATGACGACGAATGGGGTTTCGCTTAGAACACCTATCGACTTCGAGTATTACAAAACGAGCCAATGGCAAAAAAATGCGGGTTGACCCCAGAGCAACGCCCGAAAGTGGTGCAGGGCAAGGCGTACTGCCAGCAACTCGAGGCAATTGACATGCCATACTGCTCAACACTATATGCGAGTATCACTGAGCTTCAGGAGCAACCTTGCTCAACACCTAAGTGTGAAGAAATTCACTGAACATCCGGACCATTTCTGCTTAACATGAGAGTGTGACAGCATGTCCATTGCACATGGCGCCCCAGCCCGTGGAGGCATCTGTTGAGACAACAACATGCCGGGAAGCTCGTTCCAGGGGCACTCAGGCCTGTGGAAAACTGAGGTTCGACCACGGGGTGAGTACTGACGGCAGGTCGGAGTAACTGGTACTCGGAGGGTGCCGTGTTGCCATGCCCACCTCGGGACTCAGTCGCGAAGCCAAAGCTAAAGCGGTCTCATATGAAGCAGTCTGAGCGGCGTTACCGCGGCTGCAGATGCCATATGCCCCAGGAGCCTCTGAAAAACTTCAGTGGAACCGCACTCTTGCGCTTGATAGTCTCAGGCAAGTCAGGAATGGCTGAGTGGAGAAGGCGACCAAGTCCATACCGAGAAAAGAGCTCCTCTGCACGGGGCAAAGTTAACTCCTTTCCCAGTTGATCCGAAGGCCTAGACGAGCTAGGTGCTGGAGCACTGGGTCCATGTATTCGCAAACCTGGTCTCAGGAGTGAGATTAAGACAGCCAGTCACCGAGATAGTACAGGATGCGAACCCTGTGTTCCCATGGAGGAACAAGGGCTGCCTCAACAACCTTTGTGAAGGCACGAGGAGACAGGGCTAGCCCAAATGGGAGAACAGCGTACTGATATGAGCGCGTCCTGACAGCAAACCGTAGGTATGGTCTGAGTTGAAGGAGAACGGAGACATAAAAGTAGGCGTCCTTCAGGTCGATCGCTGCAAACCAATCCTGTGGCCGCACACATCTGGAAATACGTTTGGCCAAAAGCATCTTGAAAGGCAGCCTGTGAAGCGAATCGTTCCGTGGACAGCACGCCATGTCAACCGCCTCTGGGACAGAGGGGACAAGGAGAGCACAGCTTGTGGGCGGCGCTCTGTGTCATCCGAGAACTCTGTATGCTCAGAGACGAGAGAGTCAGTTCTTTCTGAATAAGGATTCTTCCCCCAGCCCTCCACTGGGGGGTTTCATGTTGTATTTTTGATTTCTCACAACTTGTGCTCTTTTCCCGGGGCGAGACGGAGTGAACTGTGGTGCTTATAGAGTCACACGAACGCACATGTTGCATAACAGTGCAAAGACCAACGCCAGAATTCTTTATAAATAAAACATTCATTTTTGTATTGTATACCCCCAGAACACTTATACGCTGCTACACGTGTCGCATGGGATCATTCTGTGATACTTTTGTGTCTTTTTTAAAAAGCTTGATGCTGGTTGCTTATCACTGCCAATATGGATTAGTGTAAGTAGGACATTTGTTAAAAATACTTGTGGTCCATAAAAGAAAGAAGGGTATACAGCAGGTGTGCCCAACCCTGCTCCTGGCGATCGACTGTCCTGCACAGTTTATCTCTAACCCTGATCAAACGCACCTGCCTTTAATTTTCAAGTAATCCTGAAGACCTTAAATGGTTGTTAAGACCTTAATTGAAGACCTTCAGGTGTCTTTGATTAGGGTTGGAGATGAACTGCGCAGGACAGTCGATCGCCAGGAGCAGGGTTGGGCACACCTCGTATACAGCATTCAAACACAGAGAAAGGATTACAGATTTGTTGAGTGTTTTACTCATACAGTACATTATTTTGGCATTACTCCCCCTAAAAGTGTAGTTTTAAGATGTTCATCCTTATTTGTAAATCAGTATCAACTTCCATAGATTTATGTATTATCTGGCTCTATTCTTATCTTGTTCCTATTATTCTACCTTTCAGAAAATGGTGACAGCGCTGGACAAAAACTGGCATCCAGAATGCTTTAGCTGTGTGAAATGCAGCTGTCCATTTGGAGATGAAGGTAAGGGGTGATGAAGGTAGCTGATTTCAGACAGTATTTGAGTTTTTAAAATGAAATCAAGAAATCCATTGAGATATCAAGAAATCAAATAATTAATCATGCAGATGAATAGATAATAGTATGTGCAGATCAATTAATGGTTACACTTTATTTTAAGTTGACATAGCATTGTACTAACTCATATAAGTACTAATAATTTTAATTACAACATGTACTTACTATAGAGTTACAGTTAGGGTCAGGGTTTGGTTTATGATTAGTTACTTGTAATTATGCATACTCTACTAATATTACCGAAGTAAGTACATGTAGTAACTTCTGTCACGTTAAAATAAAGTGTTGCCCAATTAATTAATACATTTAGAAAAATTATTGTCCAAAAAAACTAAAACAATTATGGTCAATTATTAATAATTTCAGTATTGTTATTTTTTAAATGAGATTATTTATCTTTTATCAGTGTCCAAAAAAACAAAAACAATTATGGTCAATTATCGTTTTTTTTTAAATGAGATTATGTATCTTTTATCAATGTATCCAGTATGCATCATAATTAAATATTTGTTGTCTTGAGATGGCATTTGAACTATCAGGCTACAAGATATTCATAATATGAAGCAGTTAAATTTCAGTCCAGCAACCATGTACAAAAAAGTAGTTAGTTGCACTACAAGCTACCAACAAAAAGTAGCAAACATTGAGATAACAGGAAAATAATTTTGTTGTTAAATATAAAATTATATGTGCATATTCATTAAGTCCATGAGACCATACTGTATTGAACCAGCAGAATCAACGTGATCCATTTGCAGCTTTTTATTAGAATCGTCAAACAGGCAAAGATCAACACCAGCAAACAGGGCAATGGAGAATAGGCAGAGAACAAACCAGATAACAGGCAATGGTCGGGGCAGGCGGCGAGAGGCAAGGTCCAGTAAACAATCCAGGTCAGGGTAGTCAGAGAATGATCAGAAAACGGGGTACACAGTCCAAGGTCAAAGGCAATAAACAATCCTCAGGAATAAACGCTCGGTAGTGATAGCCAGGGCAAATCAAGACTTCGCACTGGTGAGGTGCGTGGAAGTGGTTTATATGTGTGTGTGTGAATGAGATGCAGGTGTGTGCGCAATCAGTCCCGGGTAAGAGGCATGATGGGATTTGGAGTTCGTACAGTTCAATATTCCAGAGATGGCTCCCTCCGGTGGTGCAGAGGAGGCGGTACGGGAGCCTCTTCTGTAACAGAGCCCTCCGCCTGCGAGCAGCTCCTGACTCGAGGAGGCAAACGATGTCGGGGTCTCCCACGAGGTCGAGGGGCTGGTTTCCCCGGGTGTGTCCGGTGAAACTCTTCAGTGAGTGTGGGATCTAGTATATCCCCAGAGTTGACCCAGGATCACTCTTCCAGACCAAACCCCTCCCAATCGACCAGATACTGAAGCGTGTTACCCCGACGTCTGGAGTCGAGCAACTCATGCACACGGTACGCCTCCTCGCCGTCAACCACGATAGATGGGTGGAGTCTGCGGCGAGGCTCCCTCCTCCGACTCTCCTCTCGGACCACCGGCAGGTTTAAGAAGGGAGACATGAAAAGTAGGAGAAATGCGGTAATTAGCGGGCAGGTCTAATCGAAAAGATACAGGGGTGATTTGTCTTACAATTTGGAAAGGGCCAACATGAGTTGGACTGAGTTTGCAGCATGGAAGTCGGAGTCTGAGGTCCTTGGTGGACAACCAAACCCATTGACCAGGGTGGTACTCAGGAGCAGGGCGGCGGTGGCGGTTGGCCTGTTGTTCCTGTCGTCGGACAGCATGGAGGAGATGAGTGTGGGCTTGGTCCCAAACCTCCTCACTCTTTTGTAGCCACTCCGTGACAGAAGGAAGATCTGTGGGTTCGCCTGACCATGGGAAAAGAGGAGGTTGGAAGCCCAAGATACATTTTAAGGGACTGGTTCCTGTAGCGGGTTTGACCAGTGAATTCTGGGCGTATTCGGCCCAGAACAGGAAACGGCTCTACTCTGTTGTTTTTGGCAGTACGATCGAAGGAAGCGAATGACGTCCTGGTTTAGACGTTCCGTCTGGCCGTTGGATTGGGGATGATAACCGGATGTGAGACTGCAGTTAACGTTGAGATGCTTGAAGAAGGAAATCCACAATCGGGAGGTGAACTGAGGGCCTCGGTCAGACACTATGTCATTGGGTACACCATAAAACCGGAATACATTGTTGCAGAGAAGTTCAGCTGTTTCGAGGGTTGTGGGAAGTTTAGTTGGAAGGAATTAAGCGACATGCCTTGGAGAATCAGTCAACGATGGTGAGAATGGTAGTGTGTCCTTGGGAATTGGGTAGGTCAGTGATGAAGTCAATGGCAATGTGAGACCAGGGTCGAAGGGGTGTAGGCAATGGGGTCAAGAGACCAGCGGGTAGTTGTCTGGGAGATTTGGTGGTCTGGCAGTTGGTACAGTTCTGAACATGTTTAGTGGCATCAGCGAGTAATGTGGACCACCAGAAGCGATTACGGAGTAGATGAATGGTTGCGGTGATGCCGGGGTGACCTGAGCTAGGTGTTGCGTGTACTTGTTCAAGGAGTCGAGGGCGTAGAGTCTCTGGAACAAACAAGAGGTTGGCAGGGCAGTCAGAGGGTGGTGTCACTTGTTGATTGGCCTGCTCAATCTCGGTAATTATGTCCCATTGCACGGGAGCCACCAGCAGGGTTCTGGGAAGGATAGTTTTGGGGTTATGTGTTGAGAGGGTCTCTTTGGTCTGACGCGAGAGAGCGTCGCCCTTGGTGTTTTTGGTGCCTGGTCGGTAGGTAACTGTGAACTGGAACCTAGTGAAGAAGAGAGCCCATCTGGCTTGGCGTGGGTTTAGGCGTTTAGCTGACTGAAGATACTCAAGGTTCTTGTGGTCAGTGAGTACAATGAAGGGTTGTGTTGCTCCCTCCAGCCAGTGCCGCCACTCTTCAAGAGCTAGTTTCATGGCTAGTAATTCGCGATTGCCCACGTCGTAATTACGCTCAGCGGGGGTCAGCTTTCGGGAGAAGAAAGCGCATGGATACATTCTTGCTGGATCACCCTGACGTTGAGATAGAATGGCACCTACTCCTGTGTTGGAGGCATCAACCTCTACGATGAACTGGCGTTCTGGATTGGATGTCGTAGGATGGGAGCTGATGTGAAGAGGGTTTTGAGTTTATTGAAGGCTTGACGGGATTCTGTCGACCAGTTCAGACGGGATGTTTGGCGTTTCGTCATAGTGGTTAATGGAGCAGCCACCGTGCTGAACCCTCTAACGAACCGTCGATAGAAATTGGCAAATCCTAAGAAGCGTTGTAGTTCCTTCACTGTTTGTGGAAGTGGCCAATCCAGAACTGCCTTAACCTTTCTCTCGTCCATGGCTAACCCCTCCTGGCTGATAATATATCCTAAGAAAGAGGTGCTGGTGCAATGGAACTCACATTTCTCAGCTTTGGCGAAGAGTTGGTACTGGATGAGACGTTTTAGGACCTGCCGGACATGGTGGGTGTGTTCCTCCAATGAGGTGGAGTAGATTAGGATGTCGTCAATGTACACAATCACACATCTATCCAGCATGTCCCGAAAGATGTCGTTCATGAAGGACTGGAAAACGCATGGACTGTTAGCCAGGCCGAACGGCATAACCCGGTATTCGTAGTGCCCACTAGTGGTGTAAAATGCTGTTTTCCATTCATCACCCTTGCGGATGCGGATCAGATTGTAGGCGTTGCGGAGATCCAGTTTTGTGTATTACTTGGCCTGGAGGAGCTGTTCTAGTGCGGCGGGAACCAGGGGTAACGGGTACCGAAACTTGACTGTGTTGTCGTTAAGTCCATGGTAAGCAAAGCAGGGACGTAATCCTCCATCCTTTTTCTTTACAAAGAAGAAGCCGGCTGA
This sequence comes from Chrosomus eos, assembly GCA_036326025.1. Taxonomy (NCBI): domain Eukaryota; kingdom Metazoa; phylum Chordata; class Actinopteri; order Cypriniformes; family Leuciscidae; genus Chrosomus; species Chrosomus eos. The sequence continues at coordinate 13,746,917 of CM070830.1, read as the reverse complement.
AGCGGGTGATGTTGAAGGTCGGATGAACCCCTTGGCCAGTTCCTGTTCGATGTACTGTTTCATGGCTTCTGACTCGGGTTGAGACAATGGAAAGATCCTTCCCTTGGGTGGCGTGGTGCCGGGAATGAGATCTATGGCGCAGTCAGTTGGGCGATGTTCAGGAAGCTGAGAAGCTCTTTCCTTGCTGAAAGCCAAGCTGAGATCTGCATATTCAGGGGTAAGTTGATGTATTCAAGAACCGTAGTGGGGGTCTTAGACGTGGAAACCTTTGGTGCGGGGGTATTAGGAATAGATCTGGGAATACGAGAGACTTTGGACAGGCAGAGCTCTTTACAGTTGGAATCCCACTGGATGATCTGACCCTCTCGCCAGGAGATATGAGGGTTATGTGTGCGTAACCAGGGAAGACCAAGGATGATGGAGTGGTGTGGAACATGAATGACGTAGAATTGGATAGTTTCGGTGTGTAGTGATCCGTGGTCAAGCCTTTCCTGAAGATGGACTTCAGGGTGCTCTCCAGTCAGTCTGAGCCGCGAGAGTGCGAAACGTGAGTGCGTACTCAGCCTCGGGTCTCTTGCCCTGTGTAAGATTCAACAGTTGCTCGCCAGCGTCCCCTCCTTCAGTAGAATGTTCGAAAACATCGCAAAATTATTGAAGGAAGGACCCGAAGGTGGAAAATGACAATCCATCTGGTCTCCAGACCGCTGTTGCCCACTCCAATGTCTTCCCCGTGAGTAGAGAACAGATAAAGGCTATGCATACAGAGTCAGTTGAGTAAAGTAATGGTTGTTGGTCCATGAAGAGTGTGCATTGCAGCAGAAAACCCTTACTCTTCATGGGCGTGCCATCGAATTTCTCGGGAAGAGCGAGTCGGGGATTATTCAAAAAAAATCATTGGGGCTGGGCTGACATTTTGCGCTGGTTCAGCGGGAACATTCGGGGCTGAGGCACGGAGATGTTGAAGAGCCTGTACCAGATCTTCGTGAAGTGAAGTGAGTCGACTCAGTTGATGGTGATGCAAGGCCAAATGTGACGCTTGTGCTGATAATTCAGTCGACAGTTGCATGACGGCCGCTGGATCGCTTTGTGGCGAAGTCTTCTGTAATGAACCAGCAGAATCAACGGGATCCATTTGCAGCTTTTTATTAGAATCGTCAAACAGGCAAAGATCAACACCAGCAAACAGGGCAATGGAGAATAGGCAGAGAACCAGATAACAGGCAATGGTGTGCTGAGAATGAGATGCAGGTGTGTGTGTGAATGAGATGCAGGTGTGTGCGCAATCAGTCCCAGGTAAGAGACATGATGGGATTTGGAGTTCGTACAGTTCAATATTCCGGAGATTGCTCCCTCCGGTGGTGCAGAGGAGGCGGTACGGGAGCCTCTTCTGTAACACATACAGTGTTCCATTAATCATTTTAAGTTTGAGGCTGCTATGCGTCCTTGATGCGCACTTCTGCCAAGTCCGCAGCAGCACAATACTATCAGTCATGGTGCTGTGGACTGATAAAGCTTAGGGTGCCAATTTGGAGAGGGCCATTGAAGCTTTTTAAGTGGGTTATAAATATCAGAGATCATAACGAGGAGAATCTCAGGTCCGTGGAAAGGAAGAGGGCCAGGAGACAGAGGCAGTGCAGGGCACCAGGGAAGAGCAGGCAGAGCGGGAAGGGAGGGCGGAGCATGCAGAGAGGCTGATGGAACTGAAGACCTATTCAGCAGAGCTGGAGACCACCATGGCGGAGCAGATGACCACCACAGCTGGGAAGACGGGACTAAAGAGCCCCATGGCAGAGGAGAAGACCACCACAGCATAGTGGATGGGGCAAAAGATCCACATGGAGGAGCAGATGACCACCACATCAGAGCAGATGAGCCTGAAGAACCCCACTGCAGAGTTGAGGACCACCACAGTGAAGACGGAGCTGGTGACCACCACAGCGTAGCTGGTGAGGGTGAATACCCCCAAGGTGAAGCGGAGGATCACCACAGTAGAGCTAGAGAACTACAAAAGAGACCGAGTAGATAGGTTAGGGATGGCCCTTATGGCCATAACCGGGCGAGGAAGTTCAAGGGCAACCTCCGTGGTCGTGGAAAAGCCTTCATGTAAACTCCTTGATCGATCCGATTGAGCTCGATCCAGATGAAATTTTGATCAGATTGAAAGGGTGGTTTATTCCTTTTCTAATCCGATCGAGAAAACACGTAAACACTTGATCGGATTGAAAACCGAAAATGAAAGGACTGCGCATGTGTAATGACGACGTTGAAATAGCATAATTACGTATGACACGTGGAACGAGCTGTTCTTCCTGTTGAATGATGTGTCATATAAAATTAGTGTCCCGTCATTCTAAAATTCTCTTTTCACTCAGCATCTGTGAAGTGGAGCAGGACAACATCCTACCAGTCCTTTTTTCGGATTCTCATCCACAGACGACTGGTTTTGGGGCATTTTTACTGCTTGATAAATATAAGCAACACGGCACAGCGGTAATAAATATTAAGTGTGCTGTTTAAAACAAATAAAGAACCAATTTAAGACAATAGTTAGTATGCACAAACAGTGGGAAACTCTGTATATTCGTGCAGTGTGCACATTTCAAAAAATTTATTTAGATTTGAAGCTTGTGACATATAAACGAGCATATTAACACAATCACATGTTTAGCATTTATGTAAACACTACATTCAGATTCATTAATCGGAATGAATTCAGTCCGATTGAAACAAAAGTTGTACATGTTAACATAGCCAATAAGAGTTCAGAAACGGCCCCCACGGCCACAACAGGGGCTTCAGGGGACACAGAGAGTTAAAAATTGGCGCCCATGGCCGTAACGGAGACATCTGAGGACAGAGAGTGTTCAGAAATGGCAGCCGCAGCTGTAACAGGGGAATCAGAGGACACTAGTGATGTTACGTATGACAATGAAGCTTCGATGTGCGTGTATCGCACATGCGACACAATTTCTAGTGAAGCCCCGTATCGGGGTGTGTATTGGTTTCCCAGAGTCACGAGATCGATGACAAATGAAGCCTCACTTTCTGTCCAATCACATGCTTTTGGGTGTCAGAAAGCTCGTACCCCAGATCTTACTTAAAGAGTCCTTGTTGAGTCTGGTTGATGGTGATGGGTTTGTGAAGAGAGTGCTGTACTTTGTAAGTTAATCAATACATTACATTTAAATAACCAAAACTACTTATTCTTTTTGCTTTTGTAAAATCTTTGCACTTTTGGTGTTTTTTAGGTATTATTATTGTTATTTGGGGTTAGGGTGGGCTTAGGAGAGAGGGTATAGGGTGTTGGTGTTTGGTGAAGGGTTTGTTTGGCAACAGCCAAAAAAAGGAATTCTTCCTCTATCTGGGAATATTTTGAGCTTGAGCTTCCAATGTATGTAGCATTTCTAAAAAAGAGGAAGAAAAAAAATATATAATTTATTTATTTATTATTTAAAATTGCACTTATTTTATTGTTGTATTTTATAATTGTTGACCGTTGGTGTATCTTATATTCAGTCAATGTACATGTACAGTCACTCCCAATCATTTTTTTTTTCTCCTCAAACTTCTGAGGTGCAAATCTTTGGCTTCTGTTGAACAGTGCTGTAGACCAGCACAAACAAAGCTCAAAAGGCACTTCTTATGCGATTGTACAAGTGGATAAATACCTTACAGAGACCAACATACAAAGAGCTGAAGATCCACTTGAATACTGGAGAATGCAGAAACATGTCTACCCCATTGACATTACAGTTTCTTTGTACCCAGGCCTCCTCTGTACCATGTGAAAGAGTGTTCTCTAAGGCTGGGGAAGTACTGTCTAAGAGGAGACTGAAACAGCTTTTATTCCTTAATAAAAAAAATATAAAATGTATCACCTTTCTGTCATTCCTACCAGTACTGCCAAGTGTCATAAGCACATTTAATAACAGAGGATTCTAGCACACAATGTCCTTATTCACTGTGTGTGTGTGTGTGTGTGTGTGTGTGTGTGTGTGTGTGTGTGTGTGTGTGTGTGTGTGTGTGTGTGTGTGTGTGTGTGTGTGTGTGTGTGTGTGTGTGTGTGTGTGTGTGTGTGTGTGTGTGTGTGTGTGTGTGTGTGTGTGTGTGTGTGTGTGTGTGTGGAGAGAGATAGTAGGCCTACATTAGATCTTATTGAATCATATAAACCCATTTTATATTTTATTGTCACACTTTAATAGGTAAAGGAATTTATTTAATGGACAAATCAAACACAAACGTGTGAGGCTTTAATTTGTACACATAACATTGAAACTGTGGAGTGTGTGGTTGCTTCATCTGACAGAGCTTCTTACAAAGGCTTCTGGGTGCTTTATTTTAAATAAGCACCAGATGACACTATTCTCGACACTCTCGTAGCTTTGAATCTTTTCCCGTAACAGTCAGGGGAAAGCCTCATTGCTTCATGAGGCTTCCTTTCCCCATCCCTAGATGACACAGATTCAGAAGAAAATGCCGCCACCTGAGGAGAAGCCTAAAAACGCTGAGATCTGCGACGACCTCGAGATGCCAGCTGCTTGCGCCGATATCAGCAGCATATATGCCAAGCGGAACACCAGTCCTCTTCGCCATGAGACTGGTCCCATGGCTGAGGTGCTGCTAACAGATGACTCCCATGGTGGACCAAGCTCTGCAGCCAACATCGACTGAGTAAGCACAAGAGAAACACAAGGGCTATATATACATGAGGAAACATGACAAGACAAGACAAGACAATGAGGTAGCAAGACACACCTGGGTAGACTGGTCGAAGGGTGAAAACTACATAGAACTACAACATGGCACTCAAGACAGGAAGTAACATAAAAGTCCGCAAACACGCGTGATTTTTTTTTCCCAAACCACTTCAGTGGAAATCCAGCCCTGCAGCTGATTCTAAAGTTTTCATTGGTCATGTCAATCACTGTACAGATTGCCTACCATAGACATAATATAATACATAGACGCCCTATTGGCCGCTTTGGAACGTTGCTGCGATACGTCAACGGGTCCGCCATTTTGCGGAGGGCAAGACTGTACTGTAATCAAGGGTGAGCTGCGTTTTTTTCTGGATAAAAACAAAAACTGTTTTTATATTTATCAACCGATTTCAGTGGTTTGTATGTGTTGTACAAAAAGTTCCATCTCTAGTTATTTAAAATCTCAATAGTTACACTTGTAAAATATTTGTTTTAATAAAGAATGGTCAAAGCTCAGACTTGTCATGTATCTGGCTTTTTATTCTTGGATAAGAATGATGAAGACCCCCATACTGAGATATAATTTAAGTTTTCTTATTGTGGAAAAAGCATTTTCTGTGATTGACCAGATTTGAGCAATAACAAAGATAACTGATGGATCCATGCTAATACATATGTTATGGTACAACTACTGTGCAATGCAGTATAACATTTGTAAAAAGTAGCCCAATAGTAAATAGTTTAGTCAATAAAATAAACAAATAGTATACAGCAAATAAAATAGTAATGAATAGTATAATTATATAATATCATACAATAATACAATCACAAAAATATTGATAATAGCATATGGTTTATTAATAATACTATAATAATAGCAATAGAATAAGAAATATCAATTACAGAATATACACAATATAAAAATAAGTTAAATAGTGACTTATATTTAATATTTAACTCTTTTTGTTAAATTTCAGTTTTATTGATCAGTAATAGCCATTATAACAGAAGTAGCTTCAGTCAAACACACAGCAGGATACAACGTTAAAAAAGCCTAAATATTAAAGTTATGAAACTTCACTTTGCCCTCAGCCAAAACGATTTACCAGGGAACCATTTATAGATTAATGAGACCAAAGATCGCCCGTTAGATATACACAAGACGAATTATATCTCATGTTTAATCACTAGACTAGAGACATCCGAGCCGGCGGCAAACTTCAGACGCTCTGGCTGAGGTAAGGCTGTCCTCTGCGGGCTTAATGAGCGCTGAGCGCCCGGTGATCGCGTCGTACAACTCCGAAACCGTCAGATCAAATTTTTAAATAGGCGCTATCTTTATAAACAAACCACATATTTAAGCTTTAAACAACTACATTGTCGACTGAAAAACTATTAAAACTACATTTCGTGACACAATAACAGTAGTATTTTTTAATTTATCCTCTGAACGTAATAAGTAAAATAATTACTAATTAAATAATGACCAAATACAACCAAAAACAAACGTTCAGTCTTGCCTGTGAAAGATAATTCCTCGAAAGCTGTTTTCAATTGTGTGGTGACTTGTACAGCCCCAAGCAGCGCACAAAACAGGCATTTTTCTCAATTCCCAGTATGAGAGGTATGGGAAAGTTGCCATCCCCAATATGGCGGCGCCGTTGACGTGCGCTCCAGCGGCCAATAGGGCGTCTATGTATTATATTATGTCTATGTTGCCTACACCCAACCCTGATCCCTAAACCTACCCGTCACTGTAACCTAAACCAATGAAATTGGTGGCAGGGCGGGATTTCCGCTGAAGTGGTTTGGGAAAAAAAATCACGCCACAAACACACACAGGGAATATGTAACAGCTACAAGCAGAAATCATCTGGGTCCATGCACATTTGTCAAGAGCATGATCCAAACATGGCCTTCTAAGAATTAGTTCTAAGAAATAGTTCTAAGAATTTGCTATATCACTGCATTGGATATAGATAAAGTATGGCATCTGTCCTCAGATTCTTCTACTTACCACTTATAAAATGTGGACAAAATAAGATTTAGATTCTAGCCCATAAGGTTCCTAAAATATAAGCAAAAACATGAATTAATAAGGTGAAGTAGAGTGTAGTATATTGTGCTCTTTGGTCACAGTACTTGTACACAGTATCTTGCTGCAACAAAATTACAAAATGTCAGCCCAACTTGTTAATGTTACTGTATATACACACTTCAGTCAGGGGCACGAGGGGCAGAGGCTTACTTAGAGTGGCTCATCTACCCATCAAGCGTGGCCCAGCAATTCCAGCCTGATGGTGTGCTTCCCGGCGGCCTGATGGCACCCGTTGTGTGCTTCCCAGCCAGGAATACGAGTCCGCCAACTCGTGGCTTGGTGATGTGGGATATCCGTCTACACTCACCTACTGGACCTATGGGGACACCAGCGTGATTGGACTAGTCGGTCGATGAGAGCTGCACTCACCCTTTAACAGCGGTGGTGACAAGGCTTCATTACAGGCACTGATACCCGGTGGAGGCGGCTGTTCTGTGACAAATATATTTTAAATATTGAATTTAGTTATTTTAAATTGTAATACAATTTAATTAAAATACTGTTTTACTGTGTTTTTGATTTGCCTTTGTAAGCATAAAAAACAATAAAAAACCTTACTGACCCCAAACTTTTGAATAGTAGTGTAGCTTCTCACCTCTTAATTATTTGTAATCAAGAGCAATTCTACTTTGTAGCAGAAGTCCTCAAGAGCTGAGGTATAATTCTGGCCAAACAAAAAGTTTCCTTAACTTTTTTTTTTTTTTTTTTTTTTTTAAACTGTTTATTTTCACATCTTTTCCTTCCTACCACAAAAAAACAAAACAAAACAAAAAAACAAGACAAATAAATAAATAAATAAACAACAACAAATAAATAATAATTACAGGTCTACTACATCAACATCAATTTCTTCATGTATACACAGGTATCGCACATAAATATCAAACAGGAATCCAAAAAAAATTACATTTCTTGGTTTCAATTCATATTAATACATGTTATTGTTTGCCATTCCTGTCCAAAATAGTGTTTAAGGGGAGACCAATCTTTTACAAAAGTATCCAGAGTTCCTTCCAGTAAATTATGCCGTCTTTCGCATGGTAAGAGTGACAAGAGTTTTTCGCGCCAAAGAGTTAAAGTAGGAGAGTATTCTTCAATCCAGACATGAAGTATGGAAAGACGAGCAGCATACAACATTATGGATATTATTTTTGTTTCCAACACACAATTGTTTACACCAAGGATGCACAATCTAGGATCCAATGGCACTTTAATACCAAACGATTTTTCAATTTCCTGAACAACCGAAGACCAGATTGATGCAATTAATGGACAGGTCCATATTAAGTGGAAATAAGTACCTGTGTTCCTTTTACACTTCAAGCAAAATTTTGTACATGTGTCATATTTACTTCGAATTAAAGGAGTCACATGCAGCTAATGATTTTATATTGTATTTCATATGATTTGTTTGATTTAGTAATTCGTCTAGCACAGGGGTAGGGAACGTCGGTCCTGGAGAGCCACAGCCCTGCAGAGTTTAGCTCCAACCCTGAAAAAAACTCACCTGATTGTAGCCTTAATGATCCTAAAGACATTTATTAGCTGGTTCAGGTGTGTTTGATTAGGGTTGGAACTAAACTCTGCAGGGCTATGGCTCTCCAGGACCAACGTTCCCCACCCCTGGTCTAGCATGTTCTAATACTTTGCACCATATCTGGTCTTCCAGTAACCTGACTCCGCCAGATGGATTTGCTCCGCATATCCATCTGGAAACCTTCCGTCGAAGTAGTTTTGGTAAGGGGCGAAAATACTGGTTAGCTGATTGGCCTATGTTGGTGATAGACGGGCCAAATCAACCAATCAGATCAACAAAGCATATGAGAGCGACGACGAAAACACAACCACAAGCCAGGCTACTCTTGCTGCTGCAGGTAAAGGCTCGTTAGCTCTGTAATTCCGTAATAACTCTGTAATTCCGATAAAACTTGCTCGATAGCCACACTGATGCTAGTTTCATCCGCTGAAGCCGCCATGTTCTTAAGACTGAACTGTCGCGCTTCTCGTTGCGTCACACCTCAACCCGCCTCAAAGCCAACGCTGATTGGACGTTCGTTTGGTGAACTGCTCCCAAATTTTCTTTAACGGAAAGTATCCAGACTGATCTGCGAGTGAAACCTTGAAAGCTCGCGAGATCAGGATGGTCTCACGAGGCTAGTCTTCCAGTGCAAGACCAAAGTCAAGTTCCCAACTTTGTTTAATATTTATTAAACCTTTATTATTTGCTATAACTTGGTCATAAATATATGTCATTGTTTTACTTTTCAATGCTGCTGCTTTTAATAAAATGCTATCAAGCTCATTTGTTTTCCCACCTTGCTTATAGTATTCAATAGAACTAAGATAGCTTCTCATTTGTAAATATCGAAAGAAGTGGGCTTGGGAAATATTAAATTCGTACTGTAATTGTTGGAAAGACTTAAGAGCATTATCTGCATAGATATCTAATATTCTTATGATACCAGCTTCTCTCCACTCATTAAAACCAGTATCAATACAGGTATGTCTAAAATCTGGATTATTAGCGATGGGAGCCAAAAATGAATATTTGTCAAGCCCAAAATATTTACGAACAGCGCTAAGAGATCTACAGATATTTTGCAATATATTATTTTTCTTAATCTTGGCATATATTTTTGTGAAGCATATAAACGGAAAGTGTTCTAATTGAACCCTATCCAGGCCTATACCTTCCAAATCTGGAAAGCAGAAATTGCTTTTTTTAATCCATTCTGCCATGAATTTTAATTGTGCAGCCCAATGATAAAATTTAAAATTTGGGATTCCAAGTCCTCCTTTTTTGGTTGGTAGTTGAAGCTTTCGAAGTTCCATCCTTGGCCTTTTATTATTCCACACAAATTTTCCTACGGCACTGTGTATTTTTGTAAATATTTTGGATGGAATATAGATAGGTAGCATTTGGATAACATACAACAGACAAGGGAGAACATTCATTTTTATTATAGCTATGCGGTCCAATAAAGATAGCGAAAGATTAGTCCATCTTAGAAGGTCAGTTTTTATTTTAGCTATTACAGGTAATAAATTATGTTTTATCAATTTTGAAAGATCTGCACAAAAATATATACCAAGATATTTAAATCCTTTTGTGGTCACCCTAAAAGGGTGGTAACTTGATGAGCTTAATCTATCGCCTAGCGGAAAAGCTAATGATTTTTCATAGTTTATTTTGTATCCTGAAAACTTACTAAAGTTTTCAATAATTTTTGTTAGTAAAGGAATAGATTTGGCAGGATTCTTCAAAAATAAAAGTACATCATCGGCATAAAGCGATATCTTGTGGGAACTGCTCTCTGTTTCAATGCCCCATATCTCCTTGCTCGCTCTTATTAATGCCGCCAATGGCTCAATAACTAAATTAAATAGCAGAGGGGACAGAGGTTATCCTTGTTTTGTTCCTCTCTCCAGCAAGAATGTTTCAGATGCATTTCCGTTAATCAAAAGAGCTGCCTGAGGATTTGTATACAATAATTTAATCCAATTTATGAAGCTTTCATTAAATGAAAATTCTTTTAAAACTCTAAATAAATACTTCCATTCGACGCAATCGAAAGCTTTTTCTGCGTCTAATGTAATGACCACTGCCTTTTCTTTTTTATATGCTACATACTGTAATATCCCAAGCAGTCGCCTTACATTGGCGCTAGACTGTCGCGTCTTAATGAAGCCTGTTTGATCGCTGGAGACTAATTTATGTACCACACTGTTTAATCGCATTGCCAAAACACTTGCTAAAATTTTTGAATCTGTATTTTGAATTGATAATGGTCTGTATGATGCAGGGTTTTCTGGATCCTTGTGATCTTTTGGTATTACTGAGATAATAGATTGCTGCATTGTCTTTGGCAATTTCTTCTCATCATAAGCATACTGAAACACTCTTGTAAGTAAAGGAGCTAAAATGTCCACAAAGGTTTTGTAGACCTCTGCTGGGAAACCGTCTGGACCACATGCTTTTCCATTCTTTAAAGAATTTATTGACTTTTTCACGTCATCAACTGTAATTTTAGCACCAAGTGACAAATTATCCTGGAAGTCAAGTTTAGGTAGCTTAAGCTTCTGAAAAAACAAAGTCATATCTCTTTCACCATCTATATTCTCAGATTTGTACAATTCACCAAAAAATTCTTTGAACACATTTGTTATTTCATCTGATGTATAAACCAATTTACCGCTTTTATCTCTTATTTTTGATATTGCTGACTTTTTTAATATTAATTAAACTTGCTAAATATTTTGCAGATCTATAACTATCATACTGTTTATACTTTTGTAAAAATAATTCTCTTTCTGTGATTTGGATTTCCAATGAATTGAGTGCTGTTTTAGCAACCATAACCTGATCCCAGTTTTCAGTGGAAAGACTGTACTTATGTTTAGTCTCAGCCTCTTGTAGTTTTGACTCTAGTCTTTTTTGTTCATACATAATTTTCTTTTTCCTAGCAACACAGTATGAAATCATCAAGCCTCGAAGATAAGCTTTTGTTGTTTCCCATACATTTGCCGGATCAGTATCATCATTATCGTTAATTTCTAAAAAATGCATTAAATTTGCTTTAGTTTTATTACAAAAATTAAGATCAGATAGTATTGATCTTTTGCACTGCCAAACATTTTTATTCTTATATAAACGAGTAAATGCAACCTCAATTTTAATTGGGGCATGATCCGACAAATGTATATTTCCAATGCTACTTTGTTTTATTGATTCCAGTATTAGTTTAGTAACCAGAAAAAAATCAATTCTTGTATATATTTTATGAGGATTTGAAAAAAAAGTATAGTCTTTATCTCGAGGGTGCATATGTCTCCACACGTCCACTAAATCAACCTCATCAACCGTTTGTTGCAGAGCTCGCTGTCTAGGAGTTTGTTTTACACTAGTGGTGGTGGGCCTTTTGTCTAAAATATTATTCATTACACAATTCCAATCTCCACCAACAATCATATAGGGACAGTGATACTTGAACAATAAATCAGTCAATTTAGTAAAGAATGTAGTATCGAGGTCAGAGGCAGCATATACATTTAGGATAGTAACTTTCTCTTCATATAAAACCCCATGCACCAAAACATAACAACCTCTTTCATCAATTTCAACATGATTAATATTAATGGGCAATTTTTTATGCACCAGTATCGCTACCCCTCTACTTTTACTATTAAATGAGGAAGAGTACACTTGTCCAACCCAATCTTTTCTGAGTTTTTTATGTTCATTTTCAGTCAAATGTGTCTCCTGCAACATTGCAACTGAAACAATCTCCCTTCTCAAAAATGTAATTATCCTATTCCGCTTGACTGGATTATTACACCCTTTAATATTAAATTAACAAAACATTACTGGTAAAGACATTACATCACAGGCATAAAATATCTAGTAGTTTCCCCAAAATGCAAGGTTTTATAACAATAATTATGGATCCCCTTTTGGTATTTATCTAAAAAGAAGGGGAAAAAAAAGAATATAAAAAGGAAAAAAGACAAAAAAACAAAACAAAGAAAAAAAAACAAATATGGGCCAAAGTACCAGACCACACAAGGCTGATATTAGCCACATTAGTACCCAAGTAGTCTTGTCTGCTTTTATGAAAAAAATAAAGTAGTAAGTCGCTCCTATACTTTCAATTCCTTCACAGTCATTGAGAACAGTATGAAGAACACAATAAAGAATAGAAATCTATAGAGGGCTACTGCTAGGCCCATTTGAGCGACCATTAAAGACACAATATATGACAGAGTTATGAAGACATAGAGGAGGCGCTAGGTTTGTCCAGGTCGTCGAGAAATTTCTGTGCGTCTGACGGAGTATCAAAGCGCTTTCGTACTCCCATATAGACGACAGAAAGTATAGCGGGAAACATCATTGCATACCTTATTCCAGCAGCGTATAGTTTCCTTTTCACTGGAACAAACAGTTGACGCTTCTTCTGCACCGCAGCGCTGTAATCTTGATAGATGAACGCTCTGGTATCTTTGTAGAGTAGTATCCCCTTCTCACGTGCTAGCTTCATCACCTTTGCCTTGTGTTGATAATTTCCGAACTTGGCGATTATCGGCCTCGGTCTTTTACCAGCAGCAGTAGCAACAGGCACATGGGTGGGGATATGATGCACTCTCTCGATGTGCAGGGTGTCTCGTGGCAGATTTAACGTCTCCATCAGAAACTGTTGAACAAACGCCACAGGGTCGCTCTTCTCTTCACCCTCCATTATTCCAAAGATAACCACGTTGTTCTGTCGGATTTGTTCTCCATATATTCAGTCTTTGCTTCCAGCACTTCCACTCGTTTGACCAAAACCTGCACCTTACTGTCAGTGCTTTCCAGGTTATCCTCAGCAGCGCTCACACGCATTTGCACTTCAGCTATCTGTTCATTTAATGCATTCATCGAACCATTCATTTGCATCATCTGTTGCTCCATTGCTGTGAATCTTTGCAGAAGTTCATTTTGGTTTAGATTGAGTCTTTCCCACAACGTTTCCATTGTGATCAGATTTTCCCCTGCCATTGCAGTGCTTTGCCGTAACAGGTGCGCTCACTTTAGGCTTAACTGATTAGGTCGCCAAACTTAATCGATTTGCCTTTGTAATCCACCATAAACGCACCAGGTTTTTAGCTTTATGCAGTGGCCACTCTTTTATTGTGCCATATCTGTACCCAAGAGTCAAAAGGAGCTTATTTTATAAATTTTAAAGCAGACAAGGGCTGCGCTGCTACACACGCACGTCTGCCCTCGCAGCCATTTTTTTCCTTAACTTTTTAATCTGTTGCATCATATCATCCTGTGTTGCCCAAATTTGCTTTTCACAAACAAATGCATTCATGTTTAAGTGGTTCATGTTCATGTTTTCCAATTGTTTACAAACTTAGAATTGCCATTCTGTTGTTTGCTCACTCTCATCAAGTGTTGCTAGTTTGTTGCAACAAAGCCAATAAAACAATGGAGAAAGCATTTTGCTGATTTACAGCTAATTCATCGAGTACCAGAAAATAATTTGGAAGATGTTATTCCAATTTAGGTTTCATATCTTGTTGCGAAGGCAAACAATGCTGTGGAATTTGATATACTCCTCCTAGGGAATTTATCAGATCGCCACCAAACTCGGTCTGCATGAAGTCAAGACATTGAGGATGATAAATTGCCAGCGGATTTTGGATTTCTTGAACGGTTTGGCCGTGGCAAGGAAACAGATTTATTATGAAAAAAGGAAACAGGAAGTGTGTCATAGTCTCTGTATACATTAACTGATCTTGATGAAACTTCAGCAGTGTGTTCGTTGTTAGAGGCCGATCACATGGATGTGACTATTGTAAGTCAAAGTTATAGTGCCACCAACTGGCAGCAGGAAGTGTGTCACTTTCAAAATGCTTTGACCCCCCTCTTATTTTTACCCGATTTGCTACAAACTTTATGTGTATATTGTAAACACACGGCAGATTTAGACCTGTGAAATGATTATTGATATCTTAAATACTGTTGCCATGGCAACGCATTAAACGTTAAAAAAAATTCGGATGCTTTTGAGGCTCTTAACATGCTTCAAATTGCATGAAACTCAACATGCACATAAGAGATATTAGCCAGTAAACACATGCAAAGTCTCAGAAATGGCCGTGTTGGAGGGACTCAGTAGTGCCACCCTTTGACAAAAGTGTGAGTGTGTGTGTGTGTGGGGGGGGGGGGGGGGGTGCATTGTTTTACCTACAGTCACAAAATTCGGTTTGTATATTGTTCTCATCAAGCCGGACAACTTTATAATTTACAGTCATAAGCTCCGACCAACAGGAAGTCAGATATTTTGGTCTGAATGTGGATTTTTTGTTAAATCAGCCTCTGAATTTTTACCCACTCCTCTTAAGTGGTTTATTTTATTCCCACCAATCTTTTTCAACATGATGAAAATACATTACTGATGCTAAATTATGAACAGACATTAAATATCTCAAACGGTTTTGCTATGGCGAGGGATTAAAGGAATGTCAAAAAATGTAACAAGAAAAGTTGCATATCTTCTAAAAAATGTATTATACACCATTTATATCTATATAAAATTATACAAATATTAGAACTGAACCCATTTTATTCGTTTTTTTTTTTTTTCAATTCAAGAAGTATGTATAAGTTAAAAATAGGCAGAATAATGCTATTTGGTTAAATAAAATTTAAAAAAATCAAGACATACACAGGGCTATACTGCCCTCTAGTGAAAGATTAATAAAACGAAAGAAAAAACTGTGCAACAGTATACTGCTGAGTTTGGTTCTTTGCAAGGGGGTAATCCATCCGCCGGAAACTGAAGCTTCCTCTAGGGGCCACCATTGTAGCTGACTATCACCTGCTGTTAGCATTCCATTGACTCCCATTCATTTTTGCATCACTTTGACAGCGAATAACTTTACATCTGAGGCGTTTAAAGACTCCATTTGTCCATTGTTTATTTCTAAAGAAACATGACAATGTATAAAATGCTCCATTACCTTGTATCTTACGTTGTGGCCCCATAGAAGCAGTTTTTGTAAAAATAAGCTTCTTTTAAAAATAGGCTTCTATAAAAAATAAAATATTTTACTGTCTATGGTTCTTTGCTGTGAGGCACAGCGCTCCACAAATAAGTTGACGGAAAGGAAACCAAGATGGCAGTTTGTTTGTTTTCTTTATTTTACAAAATCACAATGTTGTGTTTTATTGTGAGTGTACACAAATATAAGTAAACACTTTGAAGTTTCGTATGATGTCCTTTATGAACAAAATGACGGAGTATGTTTTTATGTTTCCACTGTTTGATCATGCCGGCGCCTCACACATACATACACACACACATACAACACAACCTATTCCAGCATTGCATTTCTGAGTGTAAGCACTGCTCCACTGTGATGTTTCCAAGCACATTTTTTGCGCATGTGAAGAGGATTATTTTTTTCCATCAATATTGGAATGTGAGTGAAGTACAAAGCCTATAATAAAGAATAGTTTAGCATCCAAATACATTGCGAATATTGAAATATTTTGATTCTAATGAGAGTTACGTGAGCCCAATGCTGCTTACTTTCACTTTTGCTTTAAATTATTTCGTTTTGGCTTGTTTATAGTTTTTCAGTCTGGTTATGTTCTGAATATCATTACATTTCAAGGATTTGTTGTGGAATATGTTTTGTGTATTTTTTAAGCATGCAGCAAACTATGCTATTATTTGGTTAAAATTATTACGATCGGTTAGTGGTTAACCGGTAAACAGGTTAATTAGCATCCCTGTAGCTATATATAGCTCAAATTAGTGCAGAATCAACTTTGCGCTGCAATCACGTCAATCATCACCCAGTGCACGTGCATCATCAAAAGCAGTTGTTAAGAAAAGTGCTGAGCTGATTTTTGTGCCATCTGTGCATAACAATGTTTTTGTTTTAAATGAGAATAAAGTCGAATGCGCCTTTAGCACATTGTATAGAAAAGTATTCTTATGCTTGGCTTAAAAATAGGCCTATGGGTCGCGTCAATTTAAAAAGAAAAACAATGACCCTAATGACAATAGTTTTAATTTATACTTTAATACTTTACCTTTGCAATTTATTTAAACCACACATCTAACATATTTCAACAGGGTATCTTGCTTTATTATTATTTATTATGAATTTATTAAATAACCAAACTAATACAACATAAGGGCAGATCCTTTGAGCGCAGCTGATAACACTATGAAGTGACGCTCGAGTAATCAAGTATTCCAATGTATAAAAACGCTTCCAGCCTTCCCTCACATCCTAGAGGGGGTGGAGCTGAGACGCAAGGAAAGGAAGCGAGGAAAGGAAACGAGGATCCACAAATAAGAATTGAGGAACACCTATGTTAATGAATGGTTAATTTAATCTTTGAATCAACCGAAGGTAAATCAGCATTTTTTGAAAAAATGCTGAATAATTTTTGCCGCGCGCACCTTCAAGTTCGAGCGGACGCGTCGAGTATATACAAGGCTTTACTCCATGTCAGTGTGCGCTCTGAACGGTAAAGGGGCAGAGATGTCAGACCTATGTTTATTAAGGAGATCTCCAAGATTTCTCTTCTTGGGAGGGGTGGTGTAGCCTAGAAATCTAGACGCACCGTAGCGGCAGCAAAAAGTATTTTGC
>CM070830.1:13649970-13724970 GCA_036326025.1 Chrosomus eos | reverse complement strand
ATGTATATTTTTTTGTACAATTACTCTATTATTGTTGGGGTCATATAGACCCCAAAGACCAGAAGTGTAAACAGGAAACGAAGACCTTATGAGGGTTAAGGGGGTCCTGCAAGAACATTTTTTTTTACATAAAAAAACATATATATATATCATATGTATTTGAGAAATGGTTATGTCTCTTTTGTTAGTAACTAAACACAACGTGTATTCTTCATTACTTTCTGCAGGAATGCTATAGCCCATTTGTGAATGGGAGTTTCTTTGAGCATGAGGGCCAACCCTTATGTGAAGCTCACTACCACCAGTCCCGAGGCAGCGTGTGCCAGGCATGCCAGCAGCCCATCCTGGGGCGCTGTGTCACCGCGATGGGTGCCAAGTTTCACCCACACCATCTGGTGTGCCACTTCTGCCTGAAACCCCTTAGTAAGGGCTGCTTTAAAGAGCAGGACAGCAAACCATACTGCCACCCCTGCTTCATCAAACTCTTTGGCTGAGAAGAACGAAGAGAGATGATGAAACATATTACTCATGCAATGTTCACACAGTGATGGATTTTCTTTTCCTTACTTCTCTTTTAGGCCTAACATTCTAAACCCTTGAACAAAATGTACTCTAAAAAATGTTTGTGCCGATACAAAATTCTAAGATGCTGACCAGACAATATCAAAAATATACTGTCTAGAATAGTCACATGACATATTGAGTAATCAACTGAGCTTTTGCATTTTTTAATGATTTGCTAAGTTTGCTTCTACCTAGTAACAGAAGGGTTTGCATATAAAGAACCAATCAAATTGTATGTAAATTATGTAATGTATCATGTCACTTTTTTACATGCTCCTATTCTATAAAAACTATTCTTGTATTCTTTTTTGCTGGTGGAATTCTCTCTGATATTTGTCAGACCCTCCAGGCATGATTAAAACATATTTGAAGGCATTGTCTGAAGTTTGTCGGTTATTATTGCTGCGCAGCATGTTAGTTGTTAGTGGAACAAGTTATTTAGCGAAACACTAGATATCTTACTTCTATTCCCAAGTGATAGTGTGGAGCAGATTAAGAACACTAGAGACCTTTTTCCCAAGTGATAGTGTTCGAACGGAACGAGACGTCGTTTGACTCTTTGTGAGAGACTCTTAGGTGGGTTAGATTGCAGTCAGGTAACTATAATTCTTAGGCATTTTATGCGGTCGTAAAAATCTACACTTAGGCGTCAACTCGAGCGGTCAGAGGTGAACACAACTGAGTATAACATTTTCAGGTGTCAGGGACACTCGGTTCAACCTAAGTCAGGTGCGTAGGTGAAAAATCTACCATAATACTTTTACTTTATACAATACATATTGTTTCAAAGCAGCTTTACAGTGATAAACATGAACATAATGATCAATACTGCAAACAGAATTCAATTATGCAATAAAGCAGCTCTAAAAAGACAATAGTGTCATCGTTCAGCTGAAGTTAGTTCAATTTTGATTCAGTTCAATTCAATGACTGTACAATTCAATGAAATGAAATTAGTTAAATTCGGATTCAAGGAGCTTAAGTTCTTAGTCGAGAACGTCAGACGTAGTCGGCGTCGACTGAATTGAGGATCACGCCAGGGAGCCAATCCTCTTCGAGCACTATTGAACAAGCCAATGGAATTGCCACACTCCGCCCCAACACGCAGGTATAAATATGGAAGTGGATGCATGCACTAGTTGCCTTTCGCTTTGGAGCCGATCGTGGATTGATGTCTCTGAAGAGTCCTGTTGTTTTCAACGAGCGAGTGTGTCAGTGTTCTTGCGGGAAGACCTCCCAATGTTGGTGTTGTCAACTGCTGTTTTAACAGCATCAAATT
Source organism: Chrosomus eos (assembly GCA_036326025.1). Lineage (NCBI taxonomy): Eukaryota > Metazoa > Chordata > Actinopteri > Cypriniformes > Leuciscidae > Chrosomus > Chrosomus eos. The sequence continues at coordinate 13,723,127 of CM070830.1, read as the reverse complement.
TCTACTGTTTGTTTGTGTGTTGACGGCTGGTGGGAGGGCGAGAAGTGAGTGCTTCACTGTTTCAGTCAGCTGATTCAGTGTTGCCGCCCATGTGGAACCTCCACCTTGTCCCGAGCCGTCTTGGTTGGATGATTGCTTTTCTCAGCCCGCCGCCTTTCTTTCCTGAAGTGCATGAGGAGCTTACGAGGGCGTGGACGGCACCTTTCTCTGCCAGAATCTGCCTAAGTAGCTCCTCCCCCTCACTACCCTTGACGGGGAGCAGTGAAGAGTTACGAAGGGTTGGAAGCCAGGTGATAAGCGACAGCAGCAACGTTGAACCTGGGTGGGTTATCCCTCCAGTGGAGCGGTCTGTCGCGATGCAACTGTGTCCGGCGGCCGCTGCCTCCTGGAGAGGTGATCCTCCTTACCTCTCTAAAGCCTATAAGTTCTCGTCCGGTCTGATGGGCAAGGCTTACAAAGCTTGTGGGCAAGCCGCTTCCTCTCTGCATGCCATGGTGTTGCTCCAGGTCCACCAGGCCCATGCACTCATGTATATGCACGAGGGTAGTCTGGACCGTGAGTTCATGGGTGAGCTCCGCACTGCAACTGACCTCACCCTCCGAAGCACGAAGGTTGCAGCTTGCACGATCGGTATGGCGATGTCCACACTTGTGGTGGTCCAGGAGCACCATCTCTGGCTCAACCTGGCTGATATGAGAGAAGTGGTCATGGTTCGATTCCTGGACTCTCCCATTTCCAGCCTACACCCAGGTCTCGACGAGGAGCCGGCCGCAGAAGGGCAGCCCAGCCCGTCCCAGGAGCTACCAAGCCAGGTGGTAAGCGACAGCAGCAACGTTGAACTGGGATGGGCCCCCCAGGTATGGAGAGGTTGCTCTTGGAGTGGCCACCGATCCACTCCCTCCAGCCGGTTTGAGGGCCGGCTAGAGCTTTTTAATTATGTGTGTCTGCTCCGCAGTTGGCTCCCGTAAAAGCGGGGTCAGCGGTACCCACATTTTCAGAAAAAGAGCAAACTTCTCTATTCCTGGGTCCCTAGAGGGCCAGTCTGGCGGTGTGTGTGACCTGGTGATCCGCCTTCTCACGCACTCCCTGCCGCCAGTGAAGAAAGGGAAGTGTTGCAGTGCACAATAACACCACGGTTCTCCACCTTACTGCCCCACCTCAGACTCGGCTAACGTTTGGCTCCACTCAAGCCACTGCAGGCAGTGAGTTAAAAGTATAGCCGAACCACTGCTTCCCGTGGGCTCCCTTCTCATTGAAGCCAGTTTAACCGAGAGCCTGGTTCGAAGTGTCGACCTGCTGCGCCATTCCCCTCCTATGGACTGGATACATGTGCCATTTCTGCTCAAGTTGAGTTCCCTATAATCGAACCCTGTTGAGTTCCTCTACACCCTCCGACATCAGACGTGGCGGAACATCCAGTGTTAGGCCTACCACTCGTAAGCAGTGTGGAACCTGTTAGGCTGGGTCCATATGTTGCGATCCCTACTGTGATCCCATATGTGTATTCTTCTATGGTACGGCTCCCTACGGCGAGCCCATGTCTTCCCTCGGCAGAGTCTCTCTGCTGTCACTGTCCGGTTGAGTCTCCCCCCTGTCTTAGGCTGGATCCACCCCAGTGACCATATGTTGTACTGCCTGGTCATCCGCCCAGTTCATATGTGTATTCTCCACGTTACCTCCCTTCGGGTAGGATGTGGCTTCCGCAGCGTCCCTTTCTTCCATGTACAGGAAATGCATTCCCAGTGGTCCTGTAGAAACAGCAGTGACTTCTCTCGCCTAAGCCCTGTCCTTCCCCGCCTCAAAGTGTGGGGGCATCAGGAGACTTTTGTCAAGGAACTGGAAGGTGGCAGCTTTAGTGGCATTTTCAATGGTTGCTCCCCATTTCAGTCGACGTCGACAATGTCTGACGTCCTCGATTGAAAGGGAACGTCCTGGTTGTGTATGTAACCCACGGTTCCCTGAAGGAGGGAACGGAGGACATAGTCCCCGATGCCACTACTGCTGGACCACCGCTGACTCTGAGTTATGCTCGGCTCCTCAGCGAAAACGCAACTAGTGCGTACATCCACTTCCGTATTTATACCCGCGCTGCAGGGGCGGAGTGTATGATGCAAATCATGCATGCCAATTCCATTGGCTCGTTCAATAGTGCTCGAAGAGGATTGGCTCCCTGGCGTGATCCCCATTTCAGCCCCTGAATTGGGACACAGCTTTATATTAGTTTTGTATAGGCCTACTGACTTTATACCAATCTACTTCGAGCATAACTAAACAAGCAAATGCACATTGGCATACGAGATTTGCATCTGCCACTCCGCCTCGCAGCATGGGTATAAATGAGTAGCAGGTGCATCGCATATCAGGTTTTCACTGAGGTGGTTTTCACCCGACTGCCCAGCAGTGGTACAGCAATTGTGGCGACGTGACTTCACCATTCCCTCCTACAGGGAACGAGGGTTACAAATGTAACCGAGACGTTCCCTCTCAGTCGGTCACATCGGGAATGTGAACTGACGAATTGGGTAACCTACCAAAGTGCCACAGATGCGCCACAGATTCACTGCCCTGCGTAAGCAGAAAAGATCGGTCACTGCTATTCCGCATGAGCCACTCAGTGAGACCAGAGCCGGCGGCAGAAACAAATCAATGGACGGGCATTTAATATTCTTGGGGGGGCCTAATTATGACATCCAATAAATGTTTCTATAGGATAACAACCAACTTTTGCTACAAAAGTTTCACAGCGACTTCAATATCCTCACTAAAATTAGCCTTTTACCCAATCATATTTCGGCTACTGAAGATCTCATGTTACAGTTATAGTCTTGGTCTGCTATAAGCCATCTTCCTTCAGCCTAATAGTCACACATCTCAAGTTAAGTTTTAAATCAACCATGCATAATCAACTACGACACACTCACACACATATAGCATGTCAGTGTCAAATGCATAATTTACACCATGACTGGTGCAACTTAAGAAGAGTAATAAAAACAACTTGCCTACTCACGTTCTTAATACAGCTGAAGTCGACGTTTTTGGTAGTGGAATCTCCTCATAAGTTTCTCTTTCCATTCGTTTCTAGCTATCTAGCTTAGGCAAAACCGAGCATGTCGCTTCGCAATAACTTTACCGAGATGCTGCTGTCAGAGCGGGAAACCCCTTTTTGTAAACAATCAGTCAAACTTCCAGGTGTTTTTTTATAAGATTATGAGTCAAACATTACACTTAAATACACATCAATAAATATATAAATACTACACGTAAATTATTATTATTTTCAAAATAATGTATTAAATGCAAATTGGATGGAGGGGGGGGGGGCACAGGAGCTCTGTAGGCGGGCCCGGCCCCTAAGGTCCGCCCATAGCGCCGGGTATGAGTGAGACTATTGGATAACACTGGGAAAGCGAGCCCTTTCCAGTGGAAAAGGAACGCTGCGGAAGCCACATCCTTCCCGTAGGGAGGAATATGTGGAATTACTAGGGGTGTAACAAAAAAATCGATACACTTGAGTATCGCGATATTTTATTTTGCAATACTGTATCGATTTTCAAAAACGCAATATCGAATTTTTTTTTTTTTTTACGAGGAAAAATATTCATGGTAAGACCGTGGTTCCCGTTTATGTTGTGTTTAAATCCCTACCACTAGATGGCTATGCTGAGAAGCACCACTAGTGTCCTCGCATATTTTTATTAATATGCGCGAGGGAGAGAGAGCAAGACTGTTGTTTGAAGACGTGACAGTACACGCGCTCGCGGCCAGGGCTCTCGCTCTCTCTCGCTCTCTCTCTGCTCGTTTGCGCAGCAGTCATTCTACATCACTCACCGATCAAAAAAGGCTTTGGCGGGACACAAATTTGATTAAAAAAGATTAAATACAACCCGAAACTAAAAAACAGACCCGGCCTCTATTTGAGACCGGCCTTTATTTACCCAAACCTGTCACCGCACCAGGCGTGTAAAAGAGACAGGCGTCTATTTGGGACTCGGCTATTATTTGAAGTTTTACGGTATGTTGTGTTGGATGTACCCTGTGTATGAATAATAGTGGCATTTTTTTAAATGACAGATTGCACCTCAGATTGCACCTTATGTGTTATGCATTAGCTTAGATGTCAGAGTCAGGGGCTATGTATTTTCCTTAACTGACTATTTACATTTGTTCCTCAATGTCTCCTTTAGGAATCTTGTTCGTTTTTTTGCAACACAAAACATGTTGGATGTACCCTGTGTACTAGGAAAAGTGCAAGCATTTTAATTTTTTTTTTTATTGACAGACAAATGTCTTTTCTTTTTTCAGATTGCACACATAATGTGTATGTGTTATGTATTGTGACAGGGGCTATGTATTTTCTTTTATCATGGCCTACTTGAGCATATACAAATTTGCTCACTATAGAACCTGTGAACCACAATCCCAAACTGGCAGTTTGATTTTCTGTGTACTGAATTGTTTACCTAAAGTAAACTTGTTTGACTTTTATGCACATCATGTCTTTTTTTTAAATAATACTTTTTCTAAAATTATAGTCCTACTTTAAAAATAAAAAATCGCAATATATCGCCTTATGCACAGTATCGAAATATATTGCAATATATTGAATCGTGACCCATGTATCGTGATACGTATCGTATCGCCAGATTCTTGCCAATTAGGCCGCTGTCAGTAGCCTAAAAGAGGCCTAGAAATAGGGTTTCGTTCCACCACGTGGGGCACTACCTACTTTTTTAATATTTAAACGTGCTCTGTGTAATTTTTAGCGGCCACTAGCGGTGATGTTTCAGATTGCAACAAGAGCGCTCGTGTTCGTGTGCGTGGTTGATCTCAAGAGCGAGCATTCACTACCGGCCACACGGAGACTTTCAACGCAACGGAGAAAGCATCACACAACATGCTGGAAACTCATGTAAACTCCCACTGCAACTTTACAATAATAGGCTACTTTTATCAGCTTGACGTTGAACTAATGCTCCATGCTCGTACCATGATAACGTTACATTGACTGCATTTAGCCGACATGTGATGTTATCTAGCATAATGCATTTCACTAACTATTCGTGTATCTTTCACAATCAGCAATGTCAGCATAGGTGAATGTATAATATGATAACGAAAACGGTGAACTAGACTGAACAATTCCAGTGTAACAGTAAGACAGTAGGAAGTAGCATTACTGTACTGAACGTGTCTGGAAATGTTTATTATAAACAATGCTAGTAGTGGGATGAGTAACGTTAGACAGTAGATCTAGTACATAAAATAAGTTACATCCTAAAGCACCTACTTTTTGTTATCCTAGAACAGTCTTTTGTATTCATTTCATGTCTCATGTAGTTTACCTTGCTATTTCATTAGAGTTTACTAATATTTATTTTATCATATCTGAAAACTTGTAATTTATCAGAATATAAATAGACATTGCATTGGTTTCATTTCAGAATTCCGATTCAGACAATTATGAACCTCTACTAACTGAAAGCATGTATTACTGGTTATGTAATGTGGAAAGCCATAACGTTACAACTGTAGTATTTCACATCAGATAACGTTAGCAACTGGTCGGCGGTTTTAGCCGGCAAACTAATGCTATCTTGAGCCAACTAAAGCACAAAATCACAATATATTTAACATGCTTTAAAGTAATGTTAGCTTACCTGTCCAAAAGGAGGAAAGCCAACTCAGGATCTGTTTTTATACCTAAAACAAAGCGGAGGTCTTTCCAAAATTCAAAAGCTCTGCCGATGTTGATCCGTGTTTTCGTCCTGAGTCGATCCGAATCAAGTTGGCCCGACGAGCTTCAGCAGATAAAACTTTTTTTGTTTTTTATATTATTTTGGAGTTTGTTTTGGAGTCTGTGTTGTGCTGGAGGCAGGTCGTTTTGTGGTTTTATCAGACTCCATGTCGTTAGCTGAAGTTCCGTCGGTCGCATAGACTGTATACAAGGAGAGGGGCTCGGGAGCGCGCATGCACGTCACTTCCGGTGAATTTCGCGGTAAATCCGACCCGGAGACTTCGCATATAAATATGAATATTGGCCTTCAGAGGTAATATCAAAACCCGATAAGTGGATCATTGTACTGTGTGATTACAACCCCTTCACACACAGGCAATAAAAAAAGGATTCGTTTTAGAAGAAATGTTACACATAGCACCTTTAACATCAGAAATATATAGAGATTCCTTAAAGTTCTCCGCACACAACCTTGCAGTTTTTGAGAAAAATGATGCTAAAGGTGCCCATTTTGAAATAAAGGGAAAACATAGGGAATTTTGCACTTTCAAACCTGTTTATCATATAAACCCAAAAATGCCGAATTATCACTTGAGGTACAAAATAAACCAGTTTGAAATATGTGATATACCTGAAGTTGCTATCTAGGCACAGTAAACATGATAAGATTATCAAGAAAACATGATAAGATTATCAAGAAAACTTCTACTGTAGCATTAACATCCAAATTACTTCTTACTTCTCATTGTGTTGTTCCAATTCAAAGGTAATATTTGAGGTAAAATCTGAATTACATATAGAATTCAGCCAAAATATAATATAATATTATATATACTGTATACAGTGGTTAAATTGGGCCGGGGCTCTCTGGGGCTCTCCGGGGCTCAGCCCCGGCACATAAGCCTGCTCGTTTGCAGTCAGTTGCCTACTAGAAATTATGTCACATACAATTTGATGAAAGTGATGCTTTTGAAAACATATTTCTGACAATAAATGAAAGATTTTTGAAATGGCATGTCTATTTTGTCTCGGCGGAGCTGAGATGAGAACAATCGGAACACGGCCGTAATTTTGTTCAGCTGCTTAATCTCGTTGTCAGTCGACCATGATCGCGCACCGCTCGCGCATGCGCATCTGACACGGATAAATGTACGCAGCAATAATGAATGTTCCTGGGAGACCGTGGTTGCGCGGGATGTGGATGTTCCAGAAATGTCAAAAAAAGTGCCCTGGCCTTGAATGACAAGGTAAGGAAAATAAGACTAAATCAAAATTAAATAACCAGGACTAGGTTGACCATGTGATTTTTCTCAGGAGATGTTTTGAGCATTTTACTTCAGATACCGGATTATCAGCAAACTGCCAAGAGAACTGCTAATTTAACGTTAGCTGGCTACTTAAAATAAACTAGCAATCTATTCAGTCAGCATATTTGTATTTGATCTGTGTGAATTACAGAAATATAAGACTTGCTAGACCTAAGTTACTTTTAGCTACCAAGCTCTGTGGTTAATGAAAATTAAATCAACCATTTATTCTCCAACTTTCAGAGATAAATTGAAATGAGTGGAGCATATCCACCCAAGAAGAGGAAACTGACTTACTTCTTCAAAAGGTGGGGTGATATTCCAGACATTTTTAGCATGACTAGCTCTGTAACATGTTGGCAGTAGAGATGGGACAGTATGAAAATGATCAAAATTATCACAGTGTTCGGTATTATTGCGGTATTTTTAAAAGTGTGTTCAATATGTTCAGAAAGCACTGACAGCCTGTCAGTGACAGGCCTACACAAGCTGAACTAGTTTCAAAAAGTGTAACAGTGCTTAATATATTACAAAAATATAGGCAATATGCTTGTAAAAACTATTGAAAACGGTCTGAAACACTGTGAAAGAACTTGAACCAGATATGTCTGGCTGAGATCCAGGAAGATTTATTTACAACTCCAACGTGAAGTCAACTATGAAGTTGTATTTGAGGTTACATGTGAAGTTGGTTGTGGTTCTAAAATATAAACAAATAATAATGCACAATAATAAGCATCTGACTTACTATGAAAATTATTTACCAGTACTAAATATTATAGCCACCAGCATACAAGAAACAATACTAAGAATTACATTAATTTCTCTGTAATAATTAACATAATTTTTACCGTTACACCGGCAATGATCTCATCCCTAGTTGGCAGCAGACTTTACAGTGATGACCTCAGCAGACTTACCAGATGATTTAATTGATATCATATCAACATTCTATTAATGTTAAAGTTACAGAGCACCTGGCGTGTAAGAAAAGTCAGACTAATACTGAGGTGTTTGCATACCAGCCATTGTGGGAAGTAATGAAGTAATGAAGTTATAGATGAGTGATGAGTTATAGATGTGTGTTCTCTGTACTGTTTTTAAGAATGTGTATGAAATTAAATGTAAAATCAAAATTAAATTACAAAGGTAAAACACAAATAAATTCAAATGTTGATTGTAAAACTAACCAGTGTTATCATCATTTTTATATCTTAAAGCTGCAGTCCGCAGTTTTCGCCATCTCTGTTCGAAATCTGCAATTGCAGTTATTCGCGGAATTATCAACTTTACGTGGGTTGTGTAATGAGGCAACCACTGGAGCCAGAAATCAAAACTTTGCCTTTTTATGTGTGTGTGTGTGTGTGTGTGTGTTGTCGTAGTAAAGAGAGAGAATGGGAGAAGGAAGTTTGTATGAGGTGGACCTGGGGTGCGTTTCCCGAAAGCATCGTTAGCCAACTATGGTCGCAAGTTCCGTCGTTGTTAGCATAGTTCAACAAGTCTGTGTTTCCCGAAACCATCGTTCCAACGAACATTCGCAAACAGCATCGCAAAGTTGTGTGGTTGGAACGACAGCTCGTTAGAAGCATAGTTTCTAATTTTTATAACATGTGGGCTTAATAAATTATTATCTTGAGCCAAATAAGCAAGCTGACATTCAGTACAATCTATATCTTTTATTTAGAATACATACAAATGTAATTTACGTCTTTTAGTTTGTCAAAAGATTTGAAGTACCGTGTTTGAAGACTGCGCATGTGCGAACGTGCTCTACTATGTAAGAACGAGCTAAATATTGAGTCTGGTAATCAAGCAAAATAACTGAGAAAATTTAGAAATAGTCCTCAGATGACATGTCTGTAATTTATATAAACAAATCGAGCGTTAATTGGATCTCAAACCGTTTCATTAAAAGTAGTTATATTACTCCACCACGTGCGAGACGTCATAAACCAACGTGGTTGAACGATACTTTGCGACAATGCGTTTCGGGAAACAGTCGCAACTAGCTAGTTGATTTCTCCAACGATGCATCGTACTATGGTAGTGAAGCAGCGAGTTACATAGTTGTACGGGAAACGCACCCCTGGTCACCACAGACCCAAATCTTCTCAGCTGTTGCTACTGTCATGCTGCACTGTCTCTCCATGTGGCACATTATGTTTAGCACATTGTATGGGTCACTATATCATAACAAGGTAATACAACGTGTAATCAAGTGATGACTGATTAACAGTAATGTAAATGCTAAATGTCCTAATACCTATTGCAAAGTAAATGCTCTTAACCTTGCAGTTTTTCACATATCATGTAATACTCAATTTCTCCATTTCTTTGCACAAAACTCTCCAGAAAGTGCTATTTAATGGTTTATTTTTCAAAAGAGCACCCCCACTTAATAAATCCCAATTTAACCCCTGTATATATATATATATATATATATATATAATATATATATATAAACACTTTTCAAAATAACACATTTAATGGTGAATTGTCAATTCGCATACACGAGCAGTAACTGCACCGCATGTACACTGTAAACATTTTTTACATGCTATACTTAAAACAATTATGGTAAGAATATTACACGTATTATATTTGAGTAGATTTTGAGTTTTTTTTTTTTGTGAAATCTACCCAAATAAATTAAGTAAAATTTCCTAAATTATTTAGTCTATGGCACATGATGAATTTAATATTATTAGTGGAATGTGTTTTTTTAATTTAAGTTGTCTCACAAATAAATCAAGCAGAATTTACTCGTTTGTATTAATGAAATTTACTTAATTATAACATTTACTGCATTTTTCAGGTTAAGATAATAATGACTACATAATGCACTTTTTGTTATCAAACATGCAAAAATTCTATATTTTTTGCACAAATAAAACAAATCTATATAAAATGTAAGACAGAAGTTTTAAGATATGAAAAATAAAAGCAAAAAAATGCTAACATTTTCCATGTCATTGAGAAAAATCATTTTGTTACACAAAAACATGTGCATACAAATTTATGTTGGAAAAGTCACATTCTTGACTAAAACTTGTGAATAATTTGTAGCAAAACAAATAATTTGTACTTGCTGAAAGCTTGTATGTAGAACAATATTAAATGTTCATCAATCAATGCAGTTTTTTTTCTCACCGGAACTTGGTCATAATGCATTGTCTCAATGAGTTTGTTTTTAAGTGTTAATAATTGCGGGGAAAACTTGCAAACATCCAGTTCCAAGAAGAGCTTCTGAAAGGCCTCAAAAGTGTGCCTCAGTTCTTTCGGGTAGGAGAGGTTTAGTGCATACGTGAGTCCAAGAAGAACAGCACAGGCTCTTGCCAGACTTGCATCCCCTCCAAGATGATGCTGAAATCCTCCTGAGAATCCCTCTTGCAGATGGCAATTTTCATTATGTGCTACAGGATATCTCCATTGTCACACTGTAAAACAAACATTAAAGAAGTATTTTTATCTCTTCTGTCTCATTATAAGTCTGTCCATAATTATAAACTTGATTTGTGTACGGTTGTAAAAATTTCTTATAACAGCTAAGACAACTAAGTACACCATTATAGTTTATTTTCTTTGTAATCACTGAAACCACAAAGACCACCACTTTGCGGACCACAAAGACTGTCACAATAGGGTGTATTAAGGAAGAAAAAATTAAATGAAGTTCCTAAACGTAAGTTAGGGAGGAGCGAGCCAATATAATCTTTCAATCAACAGCCTACAGCCTATATAAGCAGCCGCTTACCTCTCCCTGGCATCAGCTGTTCCAGTATCAGCTGTCCCTGTATTGCCGCACGGAATAACGTCCGACATCCCGGAAATCCAGCTCTTTCCTTTAGACGACGATTGACAAGCCTTCCTGGGACACAGCCAGTCACACCCCGCGTGAGATCGGATCTTACGGATTATCTTCATGAGCGTTCCGATCGAGAAATCCAGCACGCATATAAACCACGTTCCAAAGGCAACGCTCTCCTCCATCTTCAAGATCGCCAGTTTCAACCGAGCCTCGTCCATCTTCTTCTCTCCACTCTTCCGCTGCTAATACACTGATTCCACCCATTTCAAAATGTTTGGTCAACAGCCTATGTCAAGTTATCCAGCTCCGGAATCCATTTCTCCTGCAGATCATCAAAAGCTCAACTCTACGATCTTTTCATCAGTTCTTACAGTTCCAGCATTCTATCAAACACTTCAACATTTTATAAAAGTAAGACTAGCACCTCTTCTACCTCCGTTTCTCTCTCGGTTCGGCGTTTTCGAACCCACACAATCCAAACGGCGCCAATCCAAAGGCCGCCGGCGCCGCCGCGGCTCGCACTTCCTGGTCCGCCGGTATTTCCACCCGGCCAGCAACAGCGGCCGCAAAAACAGTTCCGCTTCTTCTCCGGCTCTCACAAACTTCATGCAGTCAGCCCCACTCTCCAGGCCATGCCAGCCATCTTGGACACCAGCAGTGTTGGGGAGTAACAGAATGCATGTACCGGCGTTACGTATTCAGAATACAAATTATGAGTAGGCCCATTTGTATTCCATTACAGTTACAATTTAAATAGTTGGTATTTAGAATACAGTTACATTGTTGAAATCAATGGATTACATTACGATACTTCCGTTTCACGAGTTTAGTCACTCTCTAAACAATTCAAAACGAAACAAAACAAACTGCCTTCTGCTTATGTAATCCGTATAAATTGCACATTTCTCTCTGGCGCGTCCTATAGCATAATGCAAAGATCGCGAGTCAGCATCGTCAACTTCATCTTTGCAGGCGACAGTGACACAGACAGAAACCCTTGTTTATTAATAAACAATTAAAATATATCCTGATAGCTTTTAGGTGATTTATTGGCAGCGCTATCCCTACAACGCGTCACCACCGCATCACCATTCCGCATTCCTACACTTATAAAATGCAGTTCAATGTGGAAGTAATCCAAGTATTCAGAATATGTTACTCAGATTGAGTAACTTAACGTAACAAATTAAATTTGGGGCATGTATTCTGTAAGGAAATACGTTTGAAAGTATCCTTCCCAACACTGGACACCAGTCAGTAAAGGGACCCTCCGATCAAAATTCATTTACTTTTCTCAACACTAACACTTGCTCCTCAGGTACAATCCGCTTGCCAGCCCATTCACTCTCAACAGCAGCCCATCTTCCAGCTCCTAACAATGCAGTCGCCATGGAACCACCTCCAGTCCCAGCCCATCTCTGTTCCCTAATTCTATCTGGTGCAACTATCGATCTTCTCTACTGACTTCCGTCCCTCAAGATGAATCCCATCACACTGGAACCAGTGTCCTTACTGGGGAGCCTTGGACCTCGAACTATATAACAGAGTCTTAGGCGTTCGAAGCCCTTCTTGCGCCATCTCCAGGTCTATCATTCATTCTACTTCACAATGTCCCCAAACCAACCCAGATCTTCCAACCCATCCAGCTCCTTTCCAAGAAAAATCCACTTCATATGTCCCTCGAACAAGGAATGACCGTAACCAGATTTTTACCTCAGTTTCAGGCAGACAAGTGTGCAACAGCTTTAATTCATCACGTTGCAACAGGCAACAATGCCACTTCCTCCATGTCTGTAATTTCTGTGTGGCAGAGCTCACGCTCGTCCTATGTGCCCTGTGCGCCGCCTCAGCTAACTTTAACCGTCGACATTCTTAGCATCTGCCTAACCATTCTCTGCTCAGGTCTTTTTCTCCTAACAAAACAAGAACCCTAGACGCCATGTTCAATTTTGCTTTCTTCCGATCACCAAATCAAATGCTAGGTCGATGGTCGTCCCACGCCTTCTGTTTCCTTGGCTATTTTCTCCACTGCCGCTGCAGTGATGTCTCCTCTGCTCCCGCAGGAGCTCATTTTTTCAGCGAGCATTGGTCTCCCAGCGGACGTAGCATGCATCTGTTTCTTCCTTCTCTGTCCAGCGAGCATTGGTCTCCCAGCGGACGTTGCATGCATCTATCTCTACTCTTTTCCATCCAGCGAGCATTGGTCTCCCAGCGGATGTACTATGTACTTATCTCCACTCTCTCCCGTCCAGCGAGCATTGGTCTCCCAGCGGACGTTGCATGCATCTATCTCTACACTCTTCCGTCCAGCGAGCATTGGTCTCCCATCGGACGTAGTATGCTTCAGTTTTCTCTCTCCTCATCCAGCGAGCATAGGTCTCCCAGCGGATATTGCATGCATCTGTTTCCTCTTTCCCATCCAACAGGTATCGATTTCCCAGCGGACCGCAAGAAATCTCCAGTCCGGGCTTCCAAAAAATGGTAGGGCCCATCAGCCCGACGCCGTGAGCTGCTCCCCTCGGAATCTACATTGGCCCTCCTGGTTGGGCATTCCCAAATCTTGTTGCCCCTCATTCATCAACCAGTAGGGCCCGTCCGCCCAGCGCAGTGAGCGGCTCCCACCAGAGGCAACACGGGCCCTCCTGGTCAGACGGCATAAATCACGCTATTCATCGGCCGATAGAGCTCGCCTGTCTGACGCAGTGAGCTGCTCCCGTCAAGAAACGGGGCGAGCCCTCCCGACTGTTTGTTCGAAATTACGACTGTTCCCCATTCGGGAGCCAGCAGGCCCTCCTGGTCCAGCAACCAGGCTTATTCTCAACATGCCAGCCCTTCTAAACATACGTTCGTTCAGATCTGCATAACATTAGACAAGCACAACAAACACTAGCATCCCTCTGAGTCTGGACCGCTTCTCCCTACCATTTGCATCTCCCCGCTTACCTAGCCCCGCAGGGCGTGTATTCATCTGGATGCAGTGAGAGCTCTCCCTTTTCGGATGTGCGTGACCTACCACTCCTGGAGTGGGGTCTCCCATCCGAATCGCCGTGTGGGCTCCCCCGTTCAGATGCATCTTAGGCTCTCCGTTCGACTTGCTGTGTGGGCTCTCCCGTTTTGATCGCCAAGTGAACTCCCTATTTATACATATGGGGGGGCTCTCTCCTTCGAAACGCGGGAGCTCTCCCGGTCGAATCGCAGTATGAGCTTTCCGTTCGGGCGCCGTGGGGGCTCTCCCTTTCCGAATCGCTGTGTGATCCTTCATGTTTTTTAACCATGGAGGCTCTCCCGTTCGGATCGCAGTGTGGGCCCTCCTATCCGAAAAACAGGACTGGAGGTACCAAGGATCGTACGTCCCTTGAACGCGACGGGCCATTATGTCTTTACGTGATCTCCGCCCCCTGCGTCAGAAGGATGGTAGTTCTGCTTTTCCTATGTATACCGTAGGCTCCCTCTTGCTGCGTAGGGAGTTTCGCTTCAGATACTGGTGGCCCGTTTTGCCTTTAGGGACGAGGACCTTCTTCCCCGTTTGTGACATCTGGAGCCCCTATGTTCTCTAACTCCATGGAGCTCCATGTCATGGATGTGGCAGGGCGTTCTCCAACCACGTACTCAAACCTCCAGTCCCAAGATACTCCCGCAGGAGTAATTTCTGAAAGTCACTGCCGCAGCAGTGCAGCGGAGAGATGTACCCCAGTCAAATTTCCACAAGCCGTTTCAGTTTCGTTTCACTCCACAACGAACGCAGGCACTCTTTCAAACACAGCTCCCGCCGGAGCTCCATTAATAGCCCCACATGGTGGGCATAGTAGGGAGACGCAGTTCCAGCCAGGAGCCCCACTAAACATCACTGCCGCAGCAGTGTCCATCCATGCTCCATACAGCTTTCAATTTCCACTCTTTTGGGGGGTAACATACTTATGCTCCTAGGCATCCTGTATTTGATCACGTTATTCTAACTTGCTGTCCCAAATATTTATTCAACACTTTTGGGGGGTATATCAGAGCTCGAGTTGAAGCTGCTTCATCGAGCCCCTCTCCAGTGGACAGCAAGCCAAATAAGTTTAACCTAATATCTTAAAGATTCTATGGGCAAACGAACTCGTTAAATGAAGTTCCTAAACGTAAGTTAGGGAGGAGCGAGCCAATATAATCTTTCAATCAACAGCCTACAGCCTATATAAGCAGCCGCTTACCTCTCCCTGGCATCAGCTGTTCCAGTATCAGCTGTCCCAGTATCCCTCCACCTCCCCAAACTCCACCTTCATCTCAGGTACCTTGCCCTTTAATTACCAGGTCCTACATTTAGCCACTGGGGGGTATATCAGAGCTCGAGTTGAAGCTGCTTCATCGAGCCCCTCTCCAGTGGACAGCAAGCCAAATAAGTTTAACCTAATATCTTAAAGATTCTATGGGCAAACGAACTCGTTAAATACATTTAAAATTACATTTAGTGACACTATTGTAGAGGGGGAAATTAAATTGCGCTGGTCCTCTATATACATTTAACTAACTGTATAGTAACTTGTCAACTAACTCAGAATATTAGGCCATGTCCACACTGATACGTTTTCGTTTGAAAACGTATATTTTTTTCTCCGTTTTGGCCTTCCGTCCACACTGAAACGGCGTTTTAAGTCAACCAAAACGTAGCTTTTGGAAAACGCTCTCCAAAGTGGATAAATTTGAAAACTCCGTTTTCGCGTTGTAGTGTGGACTGTGAAGCCGGAGGTATTTGAAAACGATGACGTAAGTTTAGTCATGTGATCCATGTTGTACCAATAGATGTTTACCTGATGTTTACCGGTATTGTGCCTGTTATGTGCTATTCACTTTCACACTGTTGCTAAAATATGTTACTTTGCACACTCTTCATATCACAGTACTGCACAGATGATAGAAAATGTACACACATTTGCTGTCCTGCGGCAATACAGGAGAGCAGTCGCGTTTTAGACCAAACATATGGTGACTGAGTGCGACCTGGACGCATCAGTGAATGGTGAGATATTTTGCTAAATAAAATTATCATGTTAGAAGAATTGCGCGATACCTTTCTTTATTTTTCCATCTGTCAGTGAGCTTTTGTGAGGTTTCACGCATGCGCAGTAAGGTAAATTTATAAGTTTCTCATCCACACTGAAACGTCTGAAAACGCTAGTGTGGACGGAGAGCGTTTTTAAACGAAAACTCCGTTTTCAAATGTATCCGGATTAATGTGGACGTAGCCTTAGTAGACTGCTAGGTTAGGGTTAATAGAGTAAGTTAACATTGCAGTTACTTATAGTCAGTAGAATGTCTAAAGTGGACCATCAAAATAAAGTTACCTTTTTTCATATAAGTGGCTGACAAAAATCTATTTTGTGTGAAATATTTTAACATTAGCTTTATATAATTTAATTAGAAAAAAGATTATTGTTTAAGTTGCATTTCTATTTTATAAATAAAAACAATGTACAAATACATTTCTCAAAACACCATAAATATATAGAATAATTCTAGTCACTTACATTGTACTCTTGGATGAGGTTATCCTATTTTTCACCCAGATAACAGATCAAGCAACGGAGGACAACGTCTCTCATCGTGTCAATGTTTTTTATCGGGATTCTGATCGGGAAGTTTGTAAATTAGCATCACCCAAAGATAATGAACAAATATTGATATGTTATGAAAGTAACTTACCTGCAGCATGGGATCAATAGCTAGCTCCGTAGTGTCCGACGTTTTGAGCCATTCCTTCGCACATTGCTTGATTTGTTCCCATCGGAGTTCAGTAAAGGGCTGCGGACCTTTCCCACCATCTTTTCCGACATGAAGAATACACTTTACGGGTGTTAATCGAGTTTGATCGGCGCTATCAGATGAAGATGCGCTGCTTATCCTCCTCAATGTTGATGTCACAGGGGTGACTAATGGGCAAACGAGCGGCAGGTGTGGAGAGAGGAGTTGCCTGGTGATTGGGGCACATGCTCCCAGGTGGAGTATAAAAGGAAGCCATTTTGAAGGGGACAGGACCCACAGGAACGGAGACGGAGCGTGCACGCAGCAGGGGAGAGGCCGAGGGGCCGAGGCTGAGGCCAAAGCAGCGGTGTTCAGTGGGATTGAAGTGCTCAGTGAGTTGGAAGTGTTTGAAGAGCCTAAAGGGTTGACTTGGAGCAGTGTTGGATACAAGCTTCCTCAGGAAAACCGTTGGGGTGTGGAGATCGCCCATTTGAGTTTGCTGGATCAGAGGATCGTTTGTGGGAAGTCTGCTGGACTGAGCTATTGTCTGGATTGGTGCGGTGGAAGGAGAGAGAAGAGATAAGTGAACTGATTTCATCTTATGAGTATTTAAATTGCGGGAAGAGGATGCAGTAAATGTGGATCTGATTGTTGGAAGAGCTATGTGTTTCAGAGTGTGTTGAGGAGGAATTGAAAGAGAAATCCCTCGTGGAGCGAGCGCAACAAACGGAGTGGGGCCTCTGACCAGCCTTAACGTGTGAGTGAATTGCAGTGCTTTTGCCTTATTGATACACATCGATTTGTGGCTGTGGAATTGAGGTGAACACAAGTGTGCTGTGCCTTTGCTGAGAAGTGGCCCTAGCCCCATTCACACGTTGTGGAAAGTACTATATCTGCTCCCCATTGAAAGTCCAGTGTGATACAGCTGCACTGAAGAGGCTATTTTGTACTGTGAAGGTCCTTAATCGTTATTTACTGTTTGAGCTTAAAAGCCTACAGCATCACTGGAGAAACGAACTTTTAACCCATTGTTTCCCCACTGTGAACTGAGAGATCCTGTGAATCATCACCCTTCTGAAATGAGTCTACTGACTGCTGTCACCCTGTGAACTGAGAGATCCTGTGAATCATCACCCGTCTGAAGTGAGTCTACTGACTGCTGTTCTACGAACGGAAGAGACCCTGTGGATCATCACCCTTCTGAAATGAGTCTACTGACTGCTGTCACTCTGTGAACTGAGAGATCCTGTGGATCATCACCCTTCTGAAATGAGCCTACTGACTGCTGTCACCCTGTGAACTGAGAGATCCTGTGAATCATCACCCGTCTGAAGTGAGTCTACTGACTGCTGTTCTACGAACGAAAGAGACCCTGTGGATCATCACCCTTCTGAAATGAGTCTACTGACTGCTGTCACTCTGTGAACTGAGAGATCCTGTGAATCGTCATCCTTCTGAAGTGAGTCTACTGACTGCTGTCACCCTGTGAACTGAGAGATCCTGTGAATCGTCATCCTTCTGAAGTGAGTCTACTGACTGCTGTCACTCTGTGAACCGAGAGATCCTGTGGGTCATCACCCTTCTGAAGTGAGTCTACTGACTGCTGTCACCCTGTGAACTGAGAGATCCTGTGAATCGTCATCCTTCTGAAGTGAGACTGTGACGGCTGTGCGGTTCTAGGAACGAAAGAGACTTTTTAATGTTGTTTTTATTATATTAATAAATAACTTATATTTATTTTAAATGCTGTGTCTGCCTTTCATGAGTCTCACGGCACGCTCCTCGGGCGGTGGTCCGCTAAGAAGGGGGTGGGCGGCCCGCTGGCGCCCGCCCCTCACCTGTGACATTAAGTGGCGTAGTCGGCAGGATCCGCCCCGAGTTGAGCGACCGTGGACCATGGGGCGACCAGTTTTTTTTTTTCCCCCGTTCCAGGGACTGGAACGGACTGGTGGGGGAGGATGTCACAGGGGTGACTAATAGGCAAACGAGCGGCAGGTGTGGAGAGAGGAGTTGCCTGGTGATTGGGGCACATGCTCCCAGGTGGAGTATAAAAGGAAGCCATTTTGAAGGGGAAAGGACCCACAGGAACGGAGACGGAGCGTGCACGCAGCAGGGGAGAGGCCGAGGGGCCGAGGCTGAGGCCGAAGCAGCGGTGTTCAGTGGGATTGAAGTGCTCAGTGAGTTGGAAGTGTTTGAAGAGCCTAAAGGGTTGACTTGGAGCAGTGTTGGATACAAGCTTCCTCAGGAAAACCGTTGGGGTGTGGAGATCGCCCATTTGAGTTTGCTGGATCAGAGGATCGTTTGTGGGAAGTCTGCTAGACTGAGCTATCGTCTGGATTGGTGCGGTGGAAGGAGAGAGAAGAGATAAGTGAACTGATTTCATCTTATGAGTATTTAAATTGCGGGAAGAGGATGCAGTAAATGTGGATCTGATTGTTGGAAGAGCTATGTGTTTCAGAGTGTGTTGAGGAGGAATTGAAAGAGAAATCCCTCGTGGAGCGAGCGCAACAAACGGAGTGTGGGCCTCTGACCAGCCTTAACGTGTGAGTGAATTGCAGTGCTTTTGCCTTATTGATACACATCGATTTGTGGCTGTGGAATTGAGGTGAACACAAGTGTGCTGTGCCTTTGCTGAGAAGTGGCCCTAGCCCCATTCACACGTTGTGGAAAGTACTATATCTGCTCCCCATTGAAAGTCCAGTGTGATACAGCTGCACTGAAGAGGTTATTTTGTACTGTGAAGGTCCTTAATCGTTATTTACTGTTTGAGCTTAAAAGCCTACAGCATCACTGGAGAAACAAACTTTTAACCCATTGTTTCCCCACTGTGAACTGAGAGATCCTGTGAATCATCACCCTTCTGAAATGAGTCTACTGACTGCTGTCACCCTGTGAACTGAGAGATCCTGTGAATCATCACCCGTCTGAAGTGAGTCTACTGACTGCTGTTCTACGAACGGAAGAGACCCTGTGGATCATCACCCTTCTGAAATGAGTCTACTGACTGCTGTCACTCTGTGAACTGAGAGATCCTGTGGATCATCACCCTTCTGAAATGAGCCTACTGACTGCTGTCACCCTGTGAACTGAGAGATCCTGTGAATCATCACCCGTCTGAAGTGAGTCTACTGACTGCTGTTCTACGAACGAAAGAGATCCTGTGGATCATCACCCTTCTGAAATGAGTCTACTGACTGCTGTCACTCTGTGAACTGAGAGATCCTGTGAATCGTCATCCTTCTGAAGTGAGTCTACTGACTGCTGTCACCCTGTGAACTGAGAGATCCTGTGAATCGTCATCCTTCTGAAGTGAGTCTACTGACTGCTGTCACTCTGTGAACCGAGAGATCCTGTGGGTCATCACCCTTCTGAAGTGAGTCTACTGACTGCTGTCACCCTGTGAACTGAGAGATCCTGTGAATCGTCATCCTTCTGAAGTGAGACTGTGACGGCTGTGCGGTTCTAGGAACGAAAGAGACTTTTTAATGTTGTTTTTATTATATTAATAAATAACTTATATTTATTTTAAATGCTGTGTCTGCCTTTCATGAGTCTCACGGCACGCTCCTCGGGCGGTGGTCCGCTAAGAAGGGGGTGGGCGGCCCGCTGGCGCCCGCCCCTCACCTGTGACATTTACATGTGCGTAGTGATATTAGCTTGATTTTGGCTGTGACCTACTTACATTTTCGATGCTGATTGGTTGAAAATAGCTAAACAGTTTTATATGTCTCAATACGCTGTCAGGGTTCTGCCCTGGCAGCTTTGTCTCTTGTATCTTTGTTTAATGTTTCCATGTTTGTGTTGTGCTTGAGCACATGGCTTTCTCTTTGTTTATGTTGGCCATTTGTCTTGTCTCCTAGTTTCAACTTACCACGCCCCCTCGTTTAGTCCTTGTCTAGTTGTCATTCACTAATTGTCTTCACCTGGTCCTTGTTTGCTCCACTCCCTTTATATTGTGCTTCCTTGTTGCTTGTCTTTGCTGGATCGTTGTTTTGTGTTCATGTTCTAGACATTTCTCGTGTCATATCCAGGTGTGATTGTCCAAAGCTCTCTCTGTAGCTTGTATCCTTGCAGCTTTTGCTTTGAGTTATCTTAGACTAACTTCCCTTTCTTTAGCTTTGTTTTACTTGAGCTATTCTAGTTTTTGTTTGGTTCTGTCTCTCAGATTTATAGTTTCTGTT
Organism: Chrosomus eos; assembly: GCA_036326025.1. Taxonomy (NCBI): domain Eukaryota; kingdom Metazoa; phylum Chordata; class Actinopteri; order Cypriniformes; family Leuciscidae; genus Chrosomus; species Chrosomus eos. The sequence goes on along the minus strand of CM070830.1, from coordinate 13,702,373 downwards.
ACTTTGCTTTTCTCTTTGATTTATTATTTAGCCTGTGTTTTCACTTATTTAATACCTAGCATTCTCCTGTTGTAGACTAGTTTTACTTTAGTGATTTACTTTAGTGTTTTGTTAGTTTCTCTCTTATATTTAAGAGTTTAGTTTTTCAGTTACTTAACTACAGTGTTTGCCCTGTCTTGTACTTCTATAATGTTTTAGTGTTTTGCTCTTGTCTTGTTTCTCCTGTATGTGTCTGTGTGTTCGAGTTGAGTCCTGTCCTGCCCATCCTGAGACTGCACTAACTGCTGGTTACTGGGCTGCTCAATCCTGTGCCCGGGTCTCCTGTCTTGACCTCTGTTGTGGTCTGTCTCTGGACTGTGCAACTGTACACATTGTTACTTCCTATTGTCAATAAATCACCATTCACCGCTCATCTCTGCGCTTGGGTCCTGTTATTTCCAGTGGTTCCTGACAGAACGATCCAGCCATCTTAGGACCCAGCAGTATGAGCATTCAGATTCTTCCTCCTGCCACGACTAGGGAGAGGATGGCACGCCATCGGGCGTTGACTGCTCTGCGCCAGCAGGGGTTTGAAGTTGGAGGCTTTGCCCAGATGTTTTGGACTATGACAGTGGGGCTGGATTATAATGATGCAGCACTTAAGGATATCTTTAATGCCTGCCTTGATGACCCTTTGCCTCTGTGGGAGATGGAGGGGCTTAATATCCTGTTTTGTTTTCGGCTTCATCAGATATCTCAAACATCGTAGCCAATGGCCAACACCAGATCAACCAGAACTCTTCCGCAAAGACTTTCCCACCAGTCCTCCCTCTTTGAGTCAAGACCCAGGCTTTGTGACTCCCACTGAGAAGCGCAGGTTAAGGAGAAAGAGAGCAGTCAAACGTGCCACAGCTTACCCAAAGATGGCCTTTTCAGAGATGCCAGTTTTTCCTATTACAGATACAGTAGGTGTTCCTGAGACTTCTCTTCCTCTCATAGCTGTTGAAGTGTCTCCTTCCTGTTTAGTCAAGTCTGTCAGTCCAGTCATAGTCACAGGGGCCATCTCAGAGCCCACCATTTGTACTGCAGAAGCAGCAGAGCTTGTTCCTGAGTACTACGCAGCACCCCCTGAGGCGCCTGAGTCTGCTGCAACAACCTCAGAGACTTGTGAGTCTACAGTGTCTCTACTCTGTAAGTGGAAAAGGAATGTTTGTACTGTGTTACAGCCCACTGATCTTCCAGAGTCTATTCCAGAAAAGGAAAGCCGAGTGCCGGCCCCAGCCCCCGAGCCCAGCCGAGTGCCGGCCCCAGCCCCCGAGCCCAGCCGAGTGCCGGCCCCAGCCCCCGAGCCCAGCCGAGTGCCGGCCCCAGCCCCCGAGCCCAGCCGAGTGCCGGCCCCAGCCCCCGAGCCCAGCCGAGTGCCGGTCCCAGCCCCCGAGCCCAGCCGAGTGCCGGCCCCGGCCCCCGAGCCCAGCCGAGTGCCGGCCCCGGCCCCCGAGCCCAGCCTAGTGCCGGCCCCGGCCCCCGAGCCCAGCCGAGTGCCGGCCCCCGAGCCCAGGCACGGAGTGGCGTAGCAAGCCGACACAACCTAATTCCTCGCACCACTGGCCGTAGCGAGTACTCGGGAGGAAACAGGTTCTACACGAAGGCTATAGAACCTAGCGAACGTGTTCGGTGTCGCCCAGCCCGCAGCTCTACAAATGTCTGTCATAGAGGCGCCTTGAGCCAAAGCCCAGGAAGCGGCAACACCTCTAGTGGAGTGAGCTCGCAACCTGGGAGGACAAGGCTCACCCAAAGACTCATAAGCTCGGGTGATAGCATCCACTAACCAGTGGGCTAACCTCTGCTTGGAGACAGCCTTCCCCTTCTGCTGGCCTCCATAACAGACAAAGAGCTGATCTGAGGTTCTAAAGCTTTGCGTTCTGTCAATATAAACCCGCAGAGCGCGGACTGGACAGAGAAAAGCTAGGGCTGGGTCTGCCTCCTCCTGGGGCAGCGCTTGCAGGTTCACTACCTGATCCACGAAGGGAGTGGTAGGAACCTTGGGCACATATCCGAGCCGGGGTCTCAACACAACGTGAGAAAGGCCCGGCCCGAACTCTAGGCACGATTCGTCGACCGAAAAAGCCTGCAAATCCCCGACCCTCTTAAAAGAGGCCAATGCTAACAGGAGCACTGTCTTAATGGACAGGAAATTAAGCTCTACTGACAACAGAGGCTCGAAAGGTGGACTTTGAAGAGCCCTAAGTACCAGAGCTAGGTCCCAAGAGGGTACAGAGTGCAAAACACGAGGTGGATTTAACCTCCTAGCACCCTTAAGGAATCTGATGACCAGGTCGTGCCTCCCCAAGGACTTACCTTCTACTACATCATGATGCGCGGCTATTGCAGCGACATACACTTTGAGGGTGGAGGGAGACAGCCTTCGCTCCAACCCATCTTGCAGGAAGGAAAGCACGACCCTGATCGGGCAAGTTCGGGGTTCTTCCCGGCGGGAAGAACACCAATCGACGAACAGGTTCCACTTCAACGCATAGAGGCGCCTCGTAGAGGGGGCTCTAGCGGAAGTGATGGTGTCCACCACGGCCTGTGGTAGACCACCTAGAACCTCCGCGTCCCGTCCAGGGACCAGACATGGAGTTTCCAGAGGTCTGGACGCGGGTGCCATAGAGTGCCCCGTCTCTGAGAAAGAAGGTCCTTCCTCAGAGGAATCGGCCAAGGAGGGGCTGTCGTGAGGAGCATGAGTTCCGTGAACCAAGTCCTGGTGGGCCAATACGGCGCCACTAGAAGGACCTGCTCCTCGTCCTCCCTGACTTTGCACAAGGTCTGTGCAAGAAGGCTCACTGGGGGAAACGCATACTTGCGCAGGTCCCGGGGCCAGCTGTGAGCCAGGGCGTCCGTGCCGAGGGTACCCTCGGTCAGGGACTAAAACCAATGGCAATGGGTCGTGTCTGGAGAGGCAAACAGGTCTACCTGTGCGACTCCGAAGACACTCCAAATCAGCTGGACCGCCTGGGGATGGAGTCGCCATTCTCCTGGCAGGGGAGGCAGCCGTGAGAGCTCGTCTGCCACACGGTTGAGCTCCCCTCACGAAGCGACCTCAGATGCTTCTGACTCCAAAGGAGGAGGTGGGAGGCGAGTCGCGACATACGACGGGAGCGTAGACCACCCTGTCGGTTGATGTACGCAACGGTCGCAGTATTGTCCGTACGGACCAGTACGTGCTTGTGATTGAGAAGCCCCTTGAGGCGACAAAAGGCTAAGCGTACTGCTTGCAACTCTAGGCAGTTGATGTGCCAATGCAGCTGGGGCCCCGTCCACAGACCCAAAACTGCATGCCCGTTGTACGTGGCCCCCCAACCCATGGCAGAGGCATCCGTGAAAACAACAGCATGCCTGGGAACCTGGACTAAGGGCACTCCGGCCCGAAGAAACGCAGGATCCGACCACGAGGAGAAGGTTTGGCGACAGTGCGGGGTCACTTTGACCCGGAATGTGCCACTCTGCCACGCCCACCTCGGGACTCGATCGTGAAGCCAGTGCTGAAGCGGTCTCATATGCAACAGGCCGAGCGGCGTCACTGCGGCTGCGGCTGCCATATGCCCCAGGAGCCTCTGAAATTGTTTCAGTGGAACCGCCGCCCTGCCTCGAAAAGACCTGAAGCAGGTGAGCACTGACTGGACGCGTTCCTCCGTGAGGCGCGCAGTCTGAGCGACCATGTCCCTGTGATCGCACAACACATCTCGCGAGTGAGCTAGAATGAGCCAGTCGTCGAGATAGTTCAGAATGCGAACGCCCTGTTCTCTCATGGGAACAATGGCCGCCTCCGCGACTTTCGTGAAGACGCGGGGCGACAGGGCCAGCCCGAAGGGAAGGACTTTGTACTGATACGCTCGACCCTCGAAAGCACACCGCAGAAACGGTCTGTGACGAGGAAGAATCGAGACGTGAAAGTAGGCGTCCTTCAGGTCGATCGCTGCAAACCAATCCTGGGGACGGATGCATTCAAAAATGCGCTTCTGCGTAAGCATTTTGAACGGGAGTTTGTGCAGGGCCCGATTCAACACTCGCAGGTCCAGGATTGGCCGTAACCCACCGCTTTTCTTGGGCACAATGAAGTAGGGGCTGTAAAACCCAGACCTCATCTCGGCAGGAGGGACCGGCTCGATCGCGTCCTTCGCCAACAGGAAATCGATCTCTTTCCGCAAGACAGGAGCGTCCAGTGACCGCACACGGGTGAAGTGGACGCCTCTGTACCTGGGAGGCCGGCGAGCAAACTGAATTGCATAGCCGAACCGAATGGTGCGGACGAGCCATCGGGACGGGCCCGGAAGCGTTAGCCAGGCTTCCAGATACCGACTCAACAGCCCTACCCGAACCACCGGCGTGCCCGCGGAGGGGCAGCGGGGAGGAAGACAGGGACCCGGCTGCAGTGGCAATGTAGCCACCGAGAGCGGGGTCTGGGTGTGGTTTAGTTCGACACCAACCTGCTTCCCCCGGGAGGCAGACGGCAGGGAAGGCCCGTAGGCTTTCAGCTGCGGGCTGCCCCGAGGCGAGGGGAGGGGGAGAGACGAGGAACGAGGCCCTGCCTCCTCGTAAACTGGCCTCTGACCCTCTGGGCCCGGCCACAGACCGGAACGACGTACCTGAGGACGCGTCGCTGCTACCTGCAGGCCGGGAAGAGGGGAACGGGAGCGACGCTGCTCGAAGACAGGGTCCACTGCGGTTCTGACCCTCTTGGAAGGAGGAGACTGTGTGCCCACCAGTCTCGACCGAAGATGACCTGAAGGGGAAGGTAGAAATTGCTCTTTTATTGAGTATTTGGGTACGGAACAGAAAGAAGAGGAAACACAAAATTCTCCGCCCGGCCCTCCCCCGGGGGAAGGAGGTGTGCAGAGGCACCCTCCAGTAGAGCAACAAACCGAACCTCCTTCAGGTCGCCCGTCTCAGGAGCGCTTCCCTCCCTTCTTCTTACGGGAAGGGGCCGGGGGCGTCTGAGCGGGAGGGGGTGCCCTCTTGCGACCAGACTTCCGCCCCCCAGGGTTGGACTGCTGCCCTGGAGGAGGAGCCGGCGGCGGAGGACGCCCTCGGCGACGGGAAGCAGCCGGAGGCGCTACGGCGACAGTAGACGGGCCAGCAGCAGCCGTTTCCTGTGCAGGACATGCCGTATTGCCTCTGACTGCTTCTGGGCGGTGGAGAACTCTTGGGCGAAGCTCTCCACCGCGTCGCCGAAGAGGCCGCCTTGGGATATGGGGAAGTTGAGAAGCTTGTTCTTCTCGCCTTCGCGCATATCCGCAAGGGTAAGCCACAGGTGGTGCTCCTGGACCACCAAGGTGGACATCGCCCGACCCAGCGAATGTGCGGTGACTTTCGTCGCCCGGAGGGTGAGGTCTGTCGTCGCACGCAGCTCCTGCAGCAGAGCTGGGTCAGGACCACCCGCCTGCAAGTCATGGAGTGCTCTAGCCTGATGGACTTGGAGCAGCGCCATGGCATGCAGGGCGGAAGCGGCGTCTCCACAGGCCATGTAGGCATCCCTGGTCAGACCAGAGGAAAACCTACAGGCGCGGGAGGGGAGTGAAGGGGCACCCCGCCAGGAGGAAGCGGTCTTCGGACACAGCTGCATCGCAACCGACCGCTCCACTGGGGGGATTCCCTCGTACCCGTGCGCCGCCCCGCCATCGAGGGTGGTGAGGAGGGAGGAGCGAGGTTGTCTACATCTGGTCGCAAGAGGAGCCAGCCAAGACTTCCTCAGCTCCTCATGCACTTCAGGGAAGAATGGCACTGGAGCGGGTCGCGGGGCAACAGAATCGCCCGCTCCGAGACACCAATCATCCAGCCGCGAAGGTTCGGGACCCGGAGGAGGGTTCCAGACGAGCCCGACATTCGCAGCTGCCCTTTCGAGCATAGCGGCCATTTCCGGATCCGGCTCAGCCGCAGCCACCACACCCGAAGGGGGTAGACCTGCTGAGTCATCACCAGAAGATGACCGCTCCTCCTCCGATGCCGCGATCCACATCTGATCCTCAGGCGGTGCCCCAAAAGAGACAAACGGAACCGCACGAGGCGGCGCCGAAAGCTCCCCCGAGACACCCGATGGCAACAAGCTACTAGAGGCGTGAGAAGCCCGTGAGGATCTCTCACCAGACGGGACATTCTGCACGGTAACCCTCATCCGCTCACCAACAGGAATCACCGAAGTAGCCGTCTGCCGAACTGAACCGGCAGATGAACTAGATCGGGGATTATCTGAAGGGACTCCCCCATGTTTCAGGGATCTCAGTCTTGAACGCAGCATCGCCAGAGTCATGCCCCCGCAATGAGAGCATGACTCGTTCACAAACGCTGCCTCAGCGTGCGCTAAGCCCAAGCACGAGAGACAGTGTTCATGACCATCTTCCCGAGGGAGAAGTCGACCGCATCCAGAAACGCACGGCTGAAACGACATCCTGAAAAGGACGCGAAACGCCCGTGATGCTCTTTTAGAAAAAGAAAAAAGTGCTCTTTTAACGTGCCGAGGCACCGAGGGATCACCGCGGCAGACACACGAGGAAACTGCAAGCCCGTGTGCTGCACTCAACCAGTACCAGCCGTGAAAACGGCTCTTTTTTTTTTTAAAGAGGGAACACAGCCGATAGCGGGAGCGATGATCACTTGAAGCGCCGTCACACCAGCAACAAAGAGGACCTTCCTTCTTCAAGAGGACTCGTTTTCTCAAAAGACTTCAGGTAGAAACAGCAGCTCAATGAGACACACTGTGAGGCTCCGAAGCAAAAAGCATTACGCAATATTTACTTCCGCCCTTTATACCCACGCTGGTAGGCGGGTCGCGGAATGCAAACCTTGCATGCCAATCTCCATTGGCTCGTTTTTAATTCTCTCGAAGACAATTGGCTCCCTAGCGTGATCCCAATTCGTCAGGGAACTCCCCCGACGACACGTCGGAGTTCCCAGGACGAAAGGGAACTTTAATTTTCCAAAACTGTAAAAGGTTATAATAGGTTATATAAAAATTAAAAATAATTATTATGATTAGGCTATTACATTTAGGCTACATGTAGCATATAAACACTTCAATTGTTTATAAAAATAGTGGACCAATATCAGAAGATCTTAGTTTGGCTCAGGGAGGAAATGGTAGAGCTCAATAATACACGAGAGTCATGGCTGCAGTGCAATTGTGAATTGTATTACATATAAGAGAACAAGTATTTACAATATTTACACGTGCACATAAGGTATTCAGTTCAAAGTTATTAATGAGCATACAACAATTTCAGAATTCACTCAATCATAAGAAAAATGCTTGAAGCCGCCGCAGTTCACAACACACAGTTACGAGACAGACAGAGTCCAAAGAGCTCAGGATGGAACAGTTCATAAGATCAGCACCAATATATATAGATGTATAAAGTGTCCAAAGGTGTGTGAAAATGTCTCTGAGGGTGTGTGCGCAGGTGTAGCAAAGTTAGCAGCTGCAGCACCTCCTACCACACCGGTAGATGCATGCACTCCAATGCATCAGGGTTGGGCCTAGTGGCTCGCCATCAATGCACAGAACCTGGCCTGTACAAACAGGACCAATTAATACATCACTCTGGTTCCAAGCATCACAACTAATCACCATAATCATAATATAATAAAGTCATCATACTATCATCATAATCTCAGTTCATTTGTTTCATCATGTACATGATTCAATATAAATACTGCATATAGCAATATAAATAATTTAACAATCAGCAAGAATACTCTTATTAAATAGACAATACCAATAAATAGCTTCAAAATACATTTCAGAATCAAAGAGTAGTTGATAACTTCATAGCTCAATATTAAGATTAATTATTAATGTTTTGCTCATTTAAATAAGCACAAAATGTATATCTATATAGTCAAACTCAGTATGATTAAGCACAGCCAGTGCCAGCACCGGCTAACAGAACCATAAACACATACAACACACTTTTAGCACCGTATAACAAACAGTGACAACTCACCAGTTTCCACATCATTAAGTCACTCAACAGCAGTCATTTGTAAAGGTAGAGGTAATCTAAAAGATTAGCATACATAATAAATAAACCAGCAGTTTAATTCATAAAATGTTTTACAGGGCTAAATGCCTACCTGCAGCAGCTCAACACACAGCTCGCGCACACACATACCAAACAACAGCGCGCGGCCGTATTTAAAGGAAATGACGCAACACTCCATCTCAAGTCTCGCGATACTTCACGAAGTCTCACGACAACGCGAACACAAAAGGGAGCCGCGAATAAGGAGAATATAAGGAGAATAACGCAAAAACCATCTGGGTTACACCCTCCCCCCTTAAATCATGCACGTCCCGTTGCATAAAACTGCAGAAGCATCTATTATAGTTTAGGGACAGAGTCTGCTGCAGCGGCGTGACTAAGGGCCTCTGTATAAACATTAGACAAGCTATGAAAAAGAGTTTGAACGACTGAAATTAATGGGTTGCCCAATACTGCATATTGAAGGCGTTGAAGGGGTTGACGCTGCCGTCCTGAACGCCTGGGTGCTACATCAGATCCCAATGTATCACTGGGGGCAATAGTAGAACTATGAACAGCAGGACCCACAGATGACTCAGATTGGACCGGCTCACGAGCTTCAGCCTCAGGCTCCAGAAGCACTTCAGCTTCAGGCACATTGATGGTTATCTCTTCCACAGGACATTCCAATTCTCCTTCCACAGGTATCTCCATCTCTCTTGTAACATGTCCATCTATCGGTACCAGTAGAGTATTTCCAGATTCTTCCACTTCAGTCTCCGCTACAGGAGTTTCTACTTCGCATCCGGACATAGATGGATCTACACCGGAGGTTGGCCAGGACTCTTCAATTTCAGGTGAATGGTTTTCAAATGAGGTTGCAATTGAAGGTCCTGTTGCAGGGCTTTGTGGATAAGGTAGAACAGAATCAGCGTCACTTGGAGCTATCAGTAAGGCATCGGTCATAGGTTCATGTTCACATCCACTTGCTCCTTCCACACTGAACCTCTTTGGAACCTGAGGAAAACTCCTAAGGATGGTAAGTTCAGCATCCTCTGTATCCTCATCAATATCAACTTGGTCAGTGTGGTTACGACTCTGGCTGCGAGTATGGGGCTTTTGAGCAGGAAGATCCTCTGGAAATTCCTCTGTAGCAGACGCTGATAGGAAGCCACAGGGCAAGAGCAGATCACGATGGAGTGTGCGGTTAGGTCCCTCCTTGGTCTCTGGTCTCACAATGTAAACTGGAAGATCCCCAGCACGTTTCACAACCACATACACCTCTTGTTCCCACTTGTCTTCGAGCTTATGTTTTCCTCGGATTCTGACATTCCGAACAAGAACTCGATCGCCAACATCCAAGCTTGCAGGTTTTACACGTTGATCAAACCGACTTTTGTTCCTTTTAGCTGACTTCTGAGCATTCTGGCATGTAAGCTTGTAGCTCTCCTCAAGACGTGATTTTAAATCCTTCACATACTGGGAGTGCGAGGGAGATGGAGAGTCACGCTGTTAAACATGCTGGGGACCCTCGAGAGCAACCCGAAAGCTAAGTCAACCGGGAGCCGTGGTAATCGTCCAAACAGGAGTTCATAAGGTGTGAACCCTGTAACTTCATTCCGCGTGCAATTATACGCATGGACAAGAGGTTTAACGTACTCCCTCCACTTAGCCTTCTGCTTGCTCTCGAGGGTCCCCAGCATGTTTAACAGCGTCCGGTTAAAGCGCTCAACAGGGTTGCCCCTGGGATGGTATGGAGTGGTCCGAGTTTTCTTTATGCCAGCTACATCACAGAGTTCTTTAATTAGTTTAGACTCAAAGTCTGGCCCTTGGTCAGAATGTAGGCGTTCTGGAATGCCATAGCAAACCATGAAGTCATTCCACAGACACTTCGCCACAGTTTTGGCCTTCTGATTAGCAGTTGGAATGGCGACTGCAAATTTGGTGAAGTGATCAGTAAGTACCAAGATGTTCTTAGTGTTGCTACTGTCCGGCTCAAGGGATAGAAAATCCATACATACTAATTCCAAAGGACGACTGGTTTGAATATTTACCAACGGAGCTGCTTTTTCAGGAAGAGTCTTACGTCTTACACACCGACCACAGGTTTTAATGAAGTTCTCGACATAAGCGGCCATTTTTGGCCAGAAGAACCGCTGCCGCACCAAATCCAGGGTTCGTTCTATACCCATGTGGCCCATGTCACTATGGAGACTCTTCAGGATGGTAGAACGCAACACTGGGGGCAGAACAAGCTGAAGGACAAGTTTATCTTCGTCCTGTCTTCTTCTGTATAAAACTCCATCTTCCAGCTGTAACCGATTCCACTCCCGTAACAACAATGGAAGCTCAGGAAGTTCCTCTCGAACAGTGGAAGAAACCTTTTCTCCTGTCTCAAGTTGGTAGATGACTTCTCGAATTGCTGGATCAGCACGCTGCTCTTCTTTCAGGTCAGCGTGTGTCAGAGGGGAAATGACAGGAAGGCCATGTGACTCTTCCTCTGCAAAACAGTCAGGAATAATATTAGTATGGATTGAAAGAGACTCAACTAAAGTCACATCAAGTTGATTGTAGTCAGCAAGACAGCATGATCTAATAAGACTGCTCTGACAAATAGCAGCCACAACGTCAGGGGAGATTTCTGCAGCTTCACCGGGGTCACACAGTTGCTCTGCTAGGTGATTCTTAAGTTCCCATTCTTCACAGCTTGTAGCCCAATCTGGAACTTCCCCATGATAACGTCTGGACAGGGCATCGGCATCAAAGTTGTGTTTTCCAGCACGGTACTGCATCTTAAAGGAATACGTAGACAGTGCAGCTAGCCACCGGTGGCTTGTGGCATCCAATTTTGCTGAGGTCAAAACGTATGTAAGAGGATTATTATCCGTAACAACTGTGAAGTCCGCACCATAGAGGTAATCATGGAATTTCTCTGTGACGCTCCATTTTAAAGCCAGAAACTCAAGTTTGTGTGCCGGATATCGAGATTCACTCTGAGATAGGCCTCGGCTAGCATAGGCGATAACCCGGAGTTGATCATTCTGTTCTTGGTATAGAACGGCTCCCAATCCGAGTATACTAGCATCTGTGTGAAGGATATAGGGCAACTTCGGATTGGCATACCCAAGAACAGGAGCAGATGTTAGCTTAGAAATTACTGTTTCAAAAGCAACTTGACAATCAGACGTCCACCTCTCCCCAAAGGACTGCTTCGGGTCCAAGAACTTTCCAGCAGGACTTTTATTTTTGATAGATCGACAAATGGGTGATTAGCCTCTAGTAAGGCCATTGAGAGGTTTTACTATGGTGGCATAATCCTTGATGAACCTCCGATAGTATCCTGCAAACCCTAGAAAAGACCGTAGCTCTTTAAGATTTCGGGGAACTGGCCAGGATTTGAGAGCAGAAATTTTTTCAGGATCTGTTTCAACACCCTTGTCAGACACAATATGTCCAAGATAACGTACCCTGGACTGGAAAAATTTGCATTTTTCAGGCGACAGCTTCAAGCCGAATTCCTTCAAGCGAGTAAGTACTCTGAGTAAGCGTTTCTCATGTTCCTCTAAAGTGTCAGAAAAGATAATGATGTCGTCTAGAAATACAAGGACTTCCTTGAGATTTAAATCCCCAATACATTTCTCCATAAGTCTCTGGAATGTACTTGGAGCATTCGTAACGCCTTGCGGCATCCGATTCCATTCCCAGAAACCCAACGGTGTGACAAATGCGGTTTTAGCCTTATCGGCTTCATTCATTTGAATCTGATAATATCCAGACTTTAGATCCAGAACCGTGAACCATCTGGAACCCGTTAATGCTGAAAACGACTCTTCAAGGTTTGGCAGGGCATAGGCGTCTTTCACTGTTTGTAAATTTAATTTGCGATAATCAATGCACAACCTAACATCGCCATTCCGCTTCCGGACCACCACAATTGGAGAAGCAAATGGTGACTCTGACTCCCGGATGATGTCAGCTTCAAGTAGATCCTGCAAATGGCTTCGAACAGCTTCAATATCACGGGGATGGATAGGCCTGGCTCGAAGCTTAAAAGAGGTTTCATCGTGGAGCTTGATATGGTGGTTTACTTGGTTCGTACAGCCGAAATCAAGGTCGTGGTAAGAAAACACTTCAGGCATTTGGTTGAGCTTAGATGTTACTCGCTTCTTCCACTCCTGGCTGGCTCGCCACACTTATGTAGCATATAAACACTTCAATTGTATATAAAAATAGTGGACCAATATCAGAAGATCTTAGTTTGGCTCAGGGAGGAAATGGTAGAGCTCAAAAACCAAAAACCATCTGGGTTACATACATATTTAGAATATGCGTTTATCCTAAAAGGGAACACAGCCGATAGCGGGAGCGATGATCACTTGAAGCGCCGTCACACCAGCAACAAAGAGGACCTTCCTTCTTCAAGAGGACTCGTTTTCTCAAAAGACTTCAGGTAGAAACAGCAGCTCAATGAGACACACTGTGAGACTCCGAAGCAAAAAGCATTACGCAATGTTTACTTCCGCCCTTTATACCCACGCTGGTAGGCGGGTCGCGGAATGCAAACCTTGCATGCCAATCTCCATTGGCTCGTTTTTAATTCTCTCGAAGACAATTGGCTCCCTAGCGTGATCCCAATTCGTCAGGGAACTCCCCCGACGACACGTCCGAGTTCCCAGGACGAAAGGGAACTTTAATTTTCCAAAACTGTAAAAGGTTATAATAGGTTATATAAAAATTAAAAATAATTATTATGATTAGGCTATTACATTTAGGCTACATATTTAGAATATGCGTTTATCCTAAAAGACTTACAAAAAAAGGAACACAGCAATTAGTCAAATGTCAGTCATAATACAGGTTAGACCAGGTGTGCCCAACCCTGCTCCTGGCGATCGACTGTCCTGCACAGTTTATCTCTAACCCTGATCAAACACACCTGCCTTTAATTTTCAAGTAATCCTGAAGACATTAATTGGTTGTTAAGACCTTAATTGAAGACCTTCAGGTGTGTTTGATTAGGGTTGGAGATGAACTGTGCAGGACAGCCGATCGCCAGGAGCAGGTTTGGGCACACCTTGGTTAGACAATAATCTTTATTGTGTATTAAGACTTAAGACGCGTGCTTTAAATGATTCTCAATTGTAGCGGGTATGGGATGGATATAGGCTATGATTTAATATGGATGTGCATCAAAATATTTTGTTTATTTGTGATAATCTTAGCACTTTATTATTATTGTCTAACCTGTATTATGACTGATATTTGACGAATTGCCGTATTCCTTTTTTGTAATTTTTGGACAATAGCGTCTTCTAAATATGTAGCCTAAAATGTAACAATAATAATAATTATTATTATTTGAGTTTATAACTAAAAATAAGTTAACTTAAGACAGAAATATGTTTATCATAAAATAATATATGAATCCTTTATTTGTAAGCAAAAAATTATGCAAAAAATAGGCCTATTTTATCCAAAACTGTAAAAGTGTTTATAGCCTATAAAAAAAAGCATTGATAAATTATTTTATGACAAACATATTACTGTATTACTTGGTGAACTCATTTTGTTATAAACTCTAATAATAATAGGCTAATTATTATTTTTTACATTTTAGGCTACATATTTAGAAGATGCTTTTGTCCAAAACTTACAAAAAAGGAACAAGCAATTTGTCAAATATCAGTCATAATACAGGTTAGAAAATAATAATAAAGTGCTAAGATTATCACAAATAACCACAAGATTTTGACGCTCATCATTCATATTAAATACTCTATTCCAACATATTCCAGCATTATTGTGGAGCGCACACTGCACGGAGGCGCCGGCGAGATCACTTGCATTTTCCTATCAACTGTGGAAACTTAAAATACTCCATAATTTCTGGTCATACAGAAAAGAATAATACATCATTCGCAACTACTTTTATTTGTGTAAACTCACAATAACAAGTAAAACGATGTGCTTTTGTAAAATAACTTTCATGGTCTCCGTGAACTGAGTCTCATAAATGAACTGAAAAACAACGTATACCTCACAGACATTAGAAAAATACATATAAAGCTTGAAATGTCCACTTGTAGCCTAAAATGTAATAATAATAATAATAATTATTATTATTATTAGAGTTTAAAACTATAAATGAGTTTACTTAGTAATACAGTAATATGTTATAAATAAAACACATAGGCCTACATTTTTTGCATAATTTTTGCTTACAAATAAAGCATTCATAAATTATTTTATGATAAACGTATGTATTATAACAATTATAATAACCTGTATTATGACTGACATTTGACAAATTGCTGTGTTCCTTTTTTGTAAGTCTTTTAGGATAAAAGCATATTCTAAATATGTAGCCTAAATGTAATTGCCTAATCATAATAATTATTTTAAATTTTTATATCACCTATTACAACCTTTTACAGTTTTGGAAAATTAAAGTTTATAAACACAATGCAATGCTGCCGGCACAGACTGGGGGAGGAGCCACAAATCCGTGAGTACAGTTTACAAACCCGTGGGAACGAATTGCGAAAGCGTGGGCACGGTTTATGAATTTGTGGGTACAGATTGCAAAAACTGAAGGCATGGTTTACAAATCTGAGAGCGCGGATTAGAAACTCGTGGGTACGGTTTATTAATCCGTGGGCACGATTTGTTAAACCGAGGGAACAGTTTGAGAATTCGTGAGTACGGTTTATAAACTGAGCGGATGGATTGCAAAACCGTCGACTCGCCACGGATTTTTATTTTTTTTCCAACAGGTGACTTCCCGGGCTCCGTACGTTTCAAATTAGAAAACGAACTATCAAAACGTACACGGACCGTTTTCTCTCTCGCTAGGGGGGCTTGTCTGAAGTTTAAAATCATTGGATACCCGTAAGCCAATCAGATAAGTTTATTTATGATGTATGTTATGCGCTGACACGGCCGCATCGAACCAAAGACATCATGCATCGAACTCAAATCTATGATCGAACTTCCACTGTAAACCTGCTGTAAACACTTGATGATGCGAGCGAAATACCGGAGTGAACATGGCTATAAACAACTTTTTTGATCGGTGAGTGATGTAATAGAATGACTGCTGCGCTTGACAGGGCGCAAACGAGCAGAGAGAGAGAGAGAGAGCGAGAGCGAGAGCGCCGGTCACGCGTGCGCGCGCACTCTCACGTCTTCAAACAACACGAGCGCTGTCTTGCTCTCTCTCCCTCGCGCATATTAATCAAAATCAATCGACAAGATAGTAAAAGGTCGGAAAACCGCGGTTTCACATGGAGCATTTGGAGATTTTTAGATATTAGAGACTCTAGGAACAACATCTCAATGAACAACATCTCAACACTAAATTATATAGGCCTGTCTTATATAGACGCCTGTCTCAAATACAAGCCGGTGCAGTTCGAGGATTTGGGCAAATAAAAGCCCGGGCTATTATTTGAAGTTTTACAATATTTAAGACCTGGAAAAGAAAGGAGACACTGACCTGTCAAAAGGCTTCCCAGTTTCTCGCTGACGATCGGTAATAGTTGATAAATTAAACTTTTCCCAAAGGGAGTAGGGCCACAACATCACCTCCAATCAAAATGTTAAATACACACTCTTCTTGTTCGGGCTTCAGTTTGCTAATGCCGGGAATATTCTCCACTACAGAGCGAATTGCATCCGCGTCTCCATATCCGCGGTCGTTTTTGATTTCCCTGACCTAATCTTAAACTCGGCGCTTAGCGACTACGTCACGGCTTTCAGCCCGCCCTCTGTTCATTGATTGGCCCGGTTGTTTTCAGGCCGGAGGAAAACGGATAGATAGGCCGCTATCTCAGACTGAGTACAGAAGCGAAGCTGAGTACGAAGTCTGACGTAGTCAGGCTAGTTCACTTAATTCATTGTGCAATAAATAATGTTAAGAAAATAAAACTTGATTTTAAAAATGTATTAATGATTTTTTTAATTAACCCCAAGGAGAATAATTGCTAAAGTAGGAATAAGTGGAATCTTATTTTGTATCTGTATCTGTATTTGTATCTGTTTAACCGTGATATACACTTTAATATATGTAAATTTAATCTAAATTAAGCTTTGGTACTGAAAATTTGTACCGAGAACTTTGGATTTTCCCTGTTATTGGTACCGAATACTGAAATGTTGTTACCGTGACAACACTACATGGAATGTCTCTCGGATGGCTTCGACCGAGTTAGGAGGAGGCTCACCTGGCAAAGACGACTGAGTGGACTCTATCAAGGGAAAGACACAGGCTTCCAATCAGGAGCTGAACCGTGGAAGATTAGACAAATGGGATCCCCTCGGGCTCACTACATATGGGTACCCAGCCTAGCACCGGTCCTTATGGATACAACAGATGTAGGCCCGGCGCCAGATGCTCCACCACGTTTGGCAGCCGAGGGTGATGGAGGAACTCGACCGGGTTTGCCTAACAGGGAACTCGCTGGAGCGATTTAAACGCATGCATTTGGCGCAGCAAGCCGACATTAACCCAGGGCCTCTCTGTGCTTCTACCCATTTGAGGTGAGAACACAGGAAGATACCGGGTCTACACAAAGGCTATACAATCTAGCAAATGTGTTAGGTTTCGCCCAGCCCGCAGCAGTTTCTTCTATGGCCACAGAAGAATAATTATTTCTTAGCATGTACAGCACTTTGAGCATGTAGCAAGATCAAGAAAGTAAAAGAGACTTGCAAGCAGTAAATCAGAACCAAATACATAAAGTGCATAAGTTTTATTAACTAAATCATAAACATGAATGGTGGTTGAGGAGATTTCCGCCCTTCTATGTAAAGCGCTTTGAGTGTCCAGAAAAGCGCTATATAAATGTAATGAATTATTATTAATTATGAATAAACTAAACAAACATACATAAATACAGGTGTAGGAAAAAGGAGTGAGAGATGGAATGTAACGAGGGAGAAGATCCATCTAACTATGAGAAGAACTAACAGCATTTCATTTTCACATTTCATTGAATTGAATACTTGCGGTTGTAGTGGGAACAATTCTTGAAAGTGTGGAAAATTGAAGTCGTTGAGGGTTCCGGCAGTGGCAAGTGGAAGTTGTTTGAAAATTATCTTTCTCCATAAGCACATGGCTGGTTTGGTCAAGGCCTGGGGCCCTGAGCCCTGTTGAGGCCACGCCGAGCATCCAGGAGAAGTGAGGAAGTCGGAAGATTGGGTGATTGGAGTCATTGTTGGTTGGAGTCCTGGTTCCAAACTCCTGACATTGTCCTTGGTTCTTTGTGAGAGAGTCTTCTCTCTCCTGCATGAGCCCATATCTGGTTGGATCAAGGCCTGCTGGGCCGTGGGACCCCGTGGAGGGGGAGGGGGTTCCCCAGTATCACCAGAGCAGTGTTGCGGCTGGATGAAAATAACTAAGAGAGGGAAGGGCTGGTGTGGATGCAATTTATAACCTTAGAAAACATCCAACCTCTCATTGGCTCGACCAATAAGAAAGGTGAAATGTCCAAGCGGGAAAGTTGCTCTGTCGTTGATTTACGAGTCTTTGTCCTAAACATGGTGTTACATCCCTTTTGGTCTGTATATGTGTTTTTTTTTTTGCTGTTGTGGGAGGTGTTTGTTGTTTTCCAGGAAGAAGACCGGATTGGTTCCTGCAGACTGATTGGTGCCACGCCCTGATCAATCAGCTGACACCTGGACGTGTATAAAACCTTCCTTCGTCACTCCTTCCATTAGCCTTGTGCTCACTTGCTACACTTTGGTTGCCTGACTTTGTTGCTTAAGACTGTTTGTTCTGTGTTTTTGGAGAATTTGCTTTAGAGAGAAGAGTTTGTTTGTTTCCTGTTTATTGCCATTTGTGACAAAGACTACCGCCTGTTTAACGACTAAGATTTCAGATTACCCCTTCACTGTTTTGTTTGCTCTGGTATATACATACTTTTGTTTTGGTATTGGGAGGTAGGGAGACCGACGCCACCTTTCTTTTTGTTGATCTTTATTGCCTGTTTTGGATTAGGGAGTTGGGGAAGTAATTGTATTTTTCTTTTCTTTTATTTTGTGTATTAGGGCAGTAAGAGGTACCTATATATTACTCTTTTTGTTTGTTATTTTGGGCTGTCGGCTCCTGAGGTAAAGTCCCTTATTGTATTCTAACCCTAGTAAAACCCAATAAATATTGCTTCATTGGCTTTTCCTTTCAAAGAAACTGTATCGTTTCCTTTTTTTTATGTTGCGTCCTTTACCCTAGACGGGACGTAACATGAAATTGGGGGCTTGTCCAATTTTTTTTTTAAAGACGAAATTACAAACTTGTCGTTTTTCATCAGTGAAACAGGTCAATTTAAGTATTATTCAACTTATTGTTTGCCTGGGGTTTTTACTTTGTGTGGGAGGAAGCGTGGGTTGCGTGATGACGTCAAAATTTGAATTGGACCAATTTGCGATTGCGCCCACACATGAACAATTTGATAAATGCCGTAAAGACGATTTATTACTGATTGCAGATTTCTTTGATATTTGCGTATCTCGTCATGCACTTAAAAGGGAGATAAAGGAGATGTTGCGCATTGATCTTGTTAAACAAGGGATCTTACCGGAAGAAGGTGTGGCTCCGGGTGTTGCATTTAACCTAGAACTATCTGAAGGTTTGGATGCTGTGGAGGCGGCGCACAAATCTGACGAAGTCGAGGGCATAGATCCCGTTGTCCCTTTACCGGATGAGGAACGGTTGGCAATCCGTTTGAAAGAGTTGGACCTGGAACTAGGTCGGCAACAGTATCAGAGTCAGCTGCTAAAGGTCCGGGCACTTGAGCTTGAGACGCGGCGTGACGTCCGACTGAAAGAGCTGGAGGTCGAATTAAAGACCAGAGTTCAGCGCCCTTCTCCGGAGACAAAGATTGTTATTCCGGGATCCGTAAGGGCCTCATCTGGTGCATCATCTCTTCTGTCTCCTCCCCATCCCACGGCATCGCAAACTGCGCCGGTAAGTTCTTCTGACTTTGATATTAGTAGACAAATTTCGCTTGTTCCGTTGTTCAGAGAGAGTGAAGTAGACACATACTTCACTGTTTTTGAACGCATCGCGACCACATTGCGGTGGCCTAGAAATGTTTGGCCTTTGCTTTTGCAGTGCAAATTGGTAGGAAAGGCACAGGGTGTGTGCTCTGCTCTGACGTTAGAACAAAGTTTGGACTATGATGCGATTAAAGCGGCCGTGTTACGTGCGTATGAGTTGGTTCCGGAGGCTTACCGTCAGAAATTTAGAAAACATGTAAAAAACCCCAGCCAAACATTTGTTGAGTTCGCTCGTGAGAAGACTACTTTATTTGAGAAGTGGTGTACTGCAAGTAAAATCACGACTTTTGAACAGTTGAAAGAGTTGATGTTGGTTGAGGAGTTTAAAAACTGTATATCTGAAAAAATTGTAGTTTATTTGAACGAACAGAAAGTTTCATCGCTAGCTGATGCTGCTATCTTTGCAGATGAGTTTGTGCTCACTCACAAAGTTGTTTTTTCGTCATCACGTTCTTCGCAACGCACCTCAATAGATCATACCCGCGATACCCACGATCGTACTCATGGTTCTAAGCATGGGGTAGTTACTCGAAGGGATGATCCATTGTTCGACACATCTTTGGTAGATCGAGAATGTTTCTACTGTCATGAGAAGGGTCATTTGATCGCTGTTTGTCCAGTATTGCAGCGGAAAAATCTGCGGAAAACTCACAACATATCTAAGAGTGTAGCTTTCATTCGTGTACCGTCTTCTGAGTCCTTAAATTCTGTTGACCCGACATTTGAACCATTTGTATGTGATGGAGCAGTTGCTTTGTCTAACTCTGATTCTGAGTTTACACCCGTACGTATTTTGAGGGATACTGGGGCTGCGCAGTCGTTTATTTTAGCAAGTACGCTATCATTCTCACCTCAGTCCAGTTTTGGATCGGATGTGTTGGTTCAAGGAATTGAACTGGGAGTACTGAGAGTTCCTTTACATACCATTTACTTGCGTTGTGGCATTGTGACCGGTGTAGTTAAGGTCGCTGTACATTCTCAATTGCCGGTAAAAGGAATTTCTCTCATTCTTGGAAATGATCTTGCTGGATGTAGAGTTAATGCTCTACCAGAGGTTACAAACATACCGTGTGTGTCGGGGGAAGATGATGCGTTGGCGCAGGAATTTCCCAGTGTATTTCAGTCATGTGTAGTTACTCGAGCTCAAGCCAGAAAATTTGAGAGTGAGGTTGATCTTTCCGACTCCTTTCTGTGTTCAGAGGTGTCGGATATGGCAGTCAATGATGAAAATGGTGGTTCCTCAGATGTGATTCTTGGGCTTAATTTTGATTTTCCTTTTGGCAAGCATCAGCTAATCAGTGCTCAGAAAGCTGATGGAACCCTGTTGAGGTGCAGTTCTTCTGTGGTAGATAAGACTGATTTACTTAAACATACAACCGCGTATTTTTTAGATGACGGCGTTCTCATGCGAATGTGGAAGCCTGAGAAAGTGAAACATGATTGGGGCACCGTATTTCAAGTAGTCGTTCCGCAATCTTATCGTGGGTACATACTGAAGCTAGCCCATGACCATGAACTTTCTGGACATCTAGGAGTTAGGAAGACCTATCATAACCTCTCGAAACATTTTTATTGGCCAGGAATAAAATCCTCTGTGTCCCAATATTGTCGTTCATGTCATGATTGCCAACTTGCAGGGAAGCCTAATCAGGTTATTTCTCCTGCACCTTTAAAGCCAGTTCCAGTGTTAAGTGAACCATTCGAAAAGCTTTTGATAGATTGTGTAGGACCTCTGCCTAAGACAAAGTCAGGACATGTGTATTTGTTGACTATGATGTGTTCTGCCACTAGATTTCCAGAAGCCATACCACTGCGTTCATTGAAGACCCCCAATATTGTGAAAGCCCTTGTGAAATTTTGCACTACTTTTGGTCTACCGAAGGTTATACAATCTGATCAAGGAACAAATTTCACCTCGCGCATGTTCCGTAAGGTAATGAAGGAATTAAATGTTTCCCACGCTGTGTCTAGTGCCTATCATCCTCAATCCCAGGGTGTCCTCGAAAGGTTTCACCAGACTCTAAAATCCATGATTCGTACTTATTGTTTACAACACCAGAAAGATTGGGATGAGGAGGTACCACTTTTGTTGTTTGCAGTTCGTAACACGGTGCAAGAGTCGTTGGGATTTAGCCCAGCTGAGTTAGTCTTTGGACACTCACTGCGTGGACCATTAAAGTTGCTTCAAGAGAATCTCCTCTCCGAAACCCACTCATAAAGTCCTTCCTCCAATGTGTTAGATTATGTCAGTTCATTTCGTGAACGTCTACATTCTGCTTGGAAGCTCGCACGTCAGTCTTTAGACTCATCACAGTCCAGAATGAAGGATACATATGACAGAAAGTCTGTCAAACGCTGCTTTGAGGTTGGTGATAAAGTGCTTGTTTTGTTGCCTATACCGGGTTCCTCACTGCAAGCAAAATTTACAGGCCCATATGAAATCGAAGAGAAACTAAGTGATACGGACTATGTTGTACGAACCCCTGAGAGACACCGAAAGTCTCGTGTTTGTCACATAAACATGTTGAAATTGTATGTTTCACGCTCAAACTCTGAAAATTTTAGGAATGCTCCGATGACTCCTCCCACTGTTGCTGTTCCTGTGGAAGTAGTTTCGTCCACAGATTCTCCTGATGTAGATGGTCTTAGTTTGGGCAGTGCTGTCATATCCGGTGCTCGCTTACAAAATTCAGAAGCCCTTGCAACTCTAAGTTCAAAACTCTCCCATTTACCGGAGTCATCTCGAGATGAATTGTTACAGTTAATTGAAAAATTTTCCTCACTTTTTTCAGACGTGCCAACTGTAACCAATGTGCTAAAGCATGACATTGATGTTTCTGATCATCGCCCAATTAAGCAAAATGCTTATCGCGTAAACCCTACTAAACGTGAAATAATGAAACAAGAAACTGAATACCTTGTAAAGCATGGTTTAGCTCTGCCTAGTTCTAGCCCCTGGTGCTCTCCATGTTTGCTGGTTCCGAAGACTGATGGGTCCTCACGCTTCTGTACAGACTACAGAAAGGTTAACCAGGTCACTATATCAGATTCCTATCCGCTCCCACGGATAGAAGATTGTATTGACAAGATTGGAAAATCTAAGTTTGTAACCAAGTTAGATTTACTCAAGGGGTACTGGCAAGTGCCACTCACAGAGTGTGCATCTGAGATTTCAGCATTTGCTACTCCAGATGCCTTCTTACAGTATAAGGTATTAGCTTTCGGCCTTAAAAATGCTCCAGCAACGTTTCAACGTTTGATGTGTAAAGTACTGTCTAATGTTAAAAATTGTGAGGCATATCTGGACGATGTTGTCTGTTATTCAGAGACCTGGAAGAGTCATCTGAAGGTATTAGAGGAAGTGTTTGTTAGATTTCAAGAAGCTAATCTAACCCTCAATCTTGCTAAATGTGAATTTTGTCATGCTACTATTCAGTACTTAGGAAAGGAAGTAGGCCAGGGTACTGTACGACCAATAGAAGCCAAAGTCAACGCCATTGTCAATTTCCCTATACCACAGTCAAAGAGGGAGCTCCGAGGTTTCCTTGGCATGGCAGGGTACTACAGAAGTTTCTGTAGGAATTTTTCTGATGTAGTGAAACCTCTTACCGATAACCTCAGAAAAGCAATTCCTTTTTTGTGGTCTCCTCAGTGTCAGCTTCCTTTTATTCTTTGAAGAGTTTGTTGTGTAGTGCTCCTGTCTTAGCTACTCCTGACTTCACCAAACCGTTTAAACTTGAGGTTGATGCAAGCGGAACCGGTGCAGGTGCTGTACTGTTACAAGAAGATGAAAATGGAATTGATCACCCATTGTGTTTTTTTTCTAAGAAGTTTAATCGCCATCAATGTAACTACAGTACCATCGAGAAAGAAACCCTTGCCCTTTTGCTAGCTTTGCAGCAGTTCGAAGTTTATGTCGGTTCAAGCTCACAACCTGTTGAAGTTTTTACTGATCACAACCCTCTTGTATTTTTGCAAAAATTCTGTAACAAAAACCAAAGACTCATGCGCTGGGCTTTAATTTGTCAGGATTTTAACCTACACATCCAGTACAAAAAGGGCACAGATAATGTTATTGCGGATTCTCTATCTAGATCTTGTCTATAAACATGTTATCATGTTTATTTTTGTGTATGGGGGTGTTACATCCCTTTTGGTCTGTATATGTGTTTTTTTTGCTGTTGTGGGAGGTGTTTGTTGTTTTCCAGGAAGAAGACCGAATTGGTTCCTGCAGACTGATTGGTGCCACGCCCTGATCAATCAGCTGACACCTGGACGTGTATAAAACCTTCCTTCGTCACTCCTTCCATTAGCCTTGTGCTCACTTGCTACACTTTGGTTGCCTGACTTTGTTGCTTAAGACTGTTTGTTCTGTGTTTTTGGAGAATTTGCTTAAGAGAGAAGAGTTTGTTTGTTTCCTGTTTATTGCCATTTGTGACAAAGACTACCGCCTGTTTAACGACTAAGATTTCAGATTACCCCTTCACTGTTTTGTTTGCTCTGGTATATACATACTTTTGTTTTGGTATTGGGAGGTAGGGAGACTGACGCCACCTTTCTTTTTGTTGATCTTTATTGCCTGTTTTGGATTAGGGAGTTGGGGAAGTAATTGTATTTTTCTTTTCTTTTATTTTGTGTATTAGGGCAGTAAGAGGTACCTATATATTACTCTTTTTGTTTGTTATTTTGGGCTGTCGGCTCCTGAGGTAAAGTCCCTTATTGTATTCTAACCCTAGTAAAACCCAATAAATATTGCTTCATTGGCTTTTCCTTTCAAAGAAACCGTATCGTTTCCTTTTTTTTTATGTTGCGTCCTTTACCCTAGACGGGATGTAACACATGGACTGGTTTCTGAAGAAGAAGACTAGGGAAGATTCTTGTAATACTATTATGTTGTATCATATTTCATATATATCAACATATCATATACACACTTTTTTCAATCTTCAAAGTACCAATTTATAAAGACCAAACATGGTATAGGTGAGTTTGGTTAACCATAGTTTGCAAAGTTTGAAACAATAAGTATTAGAGTTTACATGAAAACAAACCACATAAAAGGAAAATCATGAGATGGAACATTAGATACATGTTAATACATTTATCACATGGTTATATATAGAATATATAGGATTAAAAGGGTCTCTTTCTCCTTCTCAGCAAGAATTAAGTCCATGCACATTCTTTTGGGTCGTAAAACTTGTAACAGGACACTGAAGTTCTGCCAGTGTGTTAGCTTGATTTGGGGGAAGTTTCACAGACTTTGTTGGGATAGTGAGTTTGCTGGATTATTCATTAAATATAATGAATCATTTGTGTGTGTCTGATTGGTTCAGACCCTACATAGATATCTGTTAGCGAGGCGCCATGTGCGAGTGCCCAGGAGGATGCAACACTTTTGGTTAAGTGAGCTCTCAACCCTAACGGGCAAGGCACGCCATGGGTTTGATATGCCAAGGCGATGGCATCCACTATCCAGTGGGCCGTCCTCTGCTTGGCGACAGCCCATTATATGTGGCACCCCAACCGGTGGTAGAGGCATCCGTGGAGACAACAGCATGCCTGGACACTTGTTCTAGGGGCATTCCTACCTGTAGAAAGGAGCCTCTGAAATAACTTCAGTGGGGCCGCTGTCCTGCCTTTGAACGAATTTAAGCATTTCAACACTGATCGAACACATTCCTCTGTGAGGCGTGCTGTCTGCTCCAGTCTAGCTATAGAAAAGAGATTTTCTGCACAGGGGAAAGTTTGCTCTTTTCCCAGTTGACCCAAAGTCCCATTTGGCTGAGGTGCCTGAGTACCATGTCCCTGTGATTGGTCTCATGACTGGGCCAGTATAAGCCAGTCATTGAGATGGTTGAGGATGTGAACGCCATGTTCTCTCAGGGGAACAAGGGCCATCTCCGCGACTTTCGTGAAGACGTGGGATGACAGGGACAGCCCGAAGGGAAGGACGTTGTACTGATATAAACACTTGACCAGAAAGCACAGGAATGGCCTGTGTCATGGGAGAATTGAGGCGTGAAAGAGTGCGTCCTTCAGGTCGATCACTGCAAACCAATCTCGGGGACTGATGCACCCGAAGATGTGTTTCTGCATAAGCATTTTTAATAGGAGCCTGTAATGGGCCCAGTTCAGAACTCGCAGGTCCAAGATTGGCCGTAACCCACCGCTTCTCTTGGGTACAATGAAGTAGGGGCTGTATAACCCTGCCTCATATCGGCTTGATCTTGTCCTTTGCCATTAGGACTGCTGTAAACTGGCCTGTCAATCATATTGTTACAGTTAAAATCCTCCACATTTCATTTAATTTCCTACCGTGTATCGGAGAGAAATGCAATAGCACGTTTATCTGCAGTCGTGGGTCTTTCATGCAGAGAACTCTCCTCATATTAATGCATAATGATGCATTTAATGGCCAAACTGATCTTTATAGAAATCCATTTTGTTATTGCAGATGAAATATAACACAGATAACATTAAACAAATATTTTTTTTATCAGGTTAAACTTTGATTATTAGTGACTTAAACCTTAATCTAAACCTCTCACCTTCGGTAGCACATATCTGCCATGTTTTGTAGTTTTTAACACTTTTTACTCATGTTTGTAGTTCTGAACCAAATCCTCCTCCAATAGGTTGTGGGCAATATTAGCCTTTATAGTGTGCACAGATCCACACTTCAAAAATCTACTGGAAATAGTAGACCATCCGAATTTTGTCATACTCTTTTCAACATACTATAAGTTTGGACACACTTATTCAAATCTCACATACTATTTAGGGTATTAGTATAGCCATTGGGATGCAGGTTGGCACATGCTGCTTTATACACTCTTGCAAGCAGCAACAGGTGTGCTACTCTACTAATTGTGGGAGTGGTTTCTTAACAAAATTAGGGGAGAAAGAAAGGAGAAGGAAAAAGATCAATAAAACACACTATAATAAATGTTCCTGATTCAGATCTTTGGGAAACAATGTGCTTAAAGTAAAAATCCAAAAGATTTTTCTGGAATTATGCTTCACATCTCCTCCCCAACCTACTGAATAATCTTGTTCAAAGTTTTAGAAAGATCTGGGTCTGATTGTAAAACATGCCAATATTTATGTATAATGTTACAAAGTGCTTGAGCTTGACGAGTATATGTGATGAAATGCACATAAGAATGCCTTTTAATATTTTGAGTTGTTTTAGCAGAAACAAGTAATTGTTCCCTTTGAATTGTTTTTTATTTATCCTCTGCACAGTCCAGCCACCTATATATCTCTATAGCTCTATCTATATATAATTCTGATAAAAAGGAGTTCAGAGATCCTTAATCTCGTTGAAACAGTACAAAAATATCATCAATATAACGCGTGTACAACAGTATTTGATGAAAAAAAATATTTTTAGTTCTATCAAGAACCTGAAATTTCTCATCAAACCAGTGGTTCCTCACTCACCAAACCATATAGATTTGCGTAATTAGGAGCCATTTGAGATAGCTGGCCCACATTGCTGTTAGAAAAAAAAATCATTGTCAACTCTAAAATAGTTCTTGGTCATGTAAGCCCGTCTATAGGTCCAATGGCGGTTTCTATGAAGGTATTTTTTTTGTGCAAATAAACTGAACGTCTGTGACGCAGTGAAATTTGTTGTTGCAGAGAATCAGTACATTTGAAGTCACAGAGAGAAAGAGAGTTGCAAACTTGTAGACGTTTTTTTCTCTTCCACAAACACAACATAACAGTTACACCTTCTGAAATTTTTCATTGCTGGAGGACAAATCTTATTTAAGAAACTCGTACACTTGTTTGCTACAGTTACTGCAGTGAATATGATGCAAAACACATGCACACCTGCATCAAAAAATGTGAAGTCACAGAGAAATTTTGATCATCCGCAAATCAGTATGTGAATACATCCAATGGCCCTCATTTATCATTTTTGCTTAGAAACGGGCGTATATGTTGGCATAATGGTGCGTTCACATACTGTGGTAATTATGGTAAATACCAAAAGCCGACGTGGAAAATGCACATGAACACCCCCTCATGTGGTATTTTCCACTGGGCAGCTAGTAGAATATTTTGAGGCACGAGTTGCCGAGATGAGATAACCTTTGACCTTTTCAAAATGGCGGAGAGCAACGCGAGAGTCGTGAATGGTAAACATTTGTACTATTCATGATATAGAAAATGTACAGCAAATTATTTACAGTTTGAGTTTTGATAAATCATCTTCTTGCTGTAGCAGATGACTTAAGCAATCTAAAATAGTTTTAGCTAAATATCTCCATCTTTTTACCACATTACGACAACAAAAGCACTTGAATGCAACACACTGGTAGATACCAGTTCACAAGTAGAAAATATCATATTTCCCATAGCACGTGAACGCACCATAAGATTATGCTTACACTCCTCTCACCGCCTGATTTCTGAAGCTGTGCGTACCTTTGAAATCCAGGTGTACGCAATACCTGCCCTTGATAAATGCCGCGTCTGAAAACGATCGTCATTAGAATAACACGCCCCTATTTAAGTCTCCGCTTCCCCCACGCCCTCATTTTACGCCATGGACACACGGAAGATGGCAAAGAAGAGAAACTTCTCCGACGTGGAGATCACCAGGGAAGTGGAAATAAACTAAATTGGGTAATACTTTACAATAAGGTTCATTAGTTAACATTAGTTAATGTATTAACTAACATGAACTAACCATGAGCAATACATTTGTTGTAGCATTTATTAATCTTTGTTAACATTAGTTAATAAAAAATAAAGCTGTTCATTGTTTGTTCATGTTAGTTCATGGTGGATTAACTAATGTTAACAAGATTTTTATAACTTATTAGGAAATGTTAAAATTAACATTAACAAATATTAATAAATGCTGTATAAGTGCAGTTCATTATTAGTTAATGCTAACTAATGTAGTTAACTAATGTTAACTAACGAACCTTATTGTAAAGTGTTATCCAAAATTGTTTTATTTTGGAGTTTAAAGAGTGGGATTAAAGGTGCCCACAAAAACAAAATATGGACCCAAATTACGAGTTCTGTTAATAGTGTGGGGTGGGGGTTGAGAAGCGCACTCCAGCAGAGGTAAGAATGTTTTATTGCTTAATATAGACCAATTATTGTGATCAAGTTAAGCATGAGTTCTCTTACGAGAGGTTCTCTCGTATTGCGTAAGCTAGCTTACGCTACGGGAAAGATTCATCTTTTCTGAGAAATTGAAGCCAAAAAATGATCCTAGAATTTGTATCCATTGTCAACGCAGTTCAGCTGCAGCAGACCATGAGCGGGCTAGCTAGCAGCTCATTGGTTCGCTCACAGAGAACTGCTTCGGCCTATGAGGAGACGTGAATGAACTCTCGACCAATGAGAGTCTGACTTGCTCTCATAGCGTCAGAGCCCGTCGAAACGGGCGTGGTCGAGAGTATAAAATTGGCGTCCTAGGCTGTAAACTCTGATTTTTCATTTCTTCAGCGAGGCTACACGCATCTGCTGATCCTGAGAGAAGCCGCCGCCGTCGAAAAGGCAACTCTAGCGAGCATCTGGGAGACTGAGGAAGCCGGCCGTCTTCGCCACCTTCAGCCGTCCTGCGAGCTAGCGCCATCCGACGGATTTGTATCCTTTTTACAAAAGCTTCCTGTACATTTGTATCTACAGTAGGTTACCAACCAGAATAATACTTTCAACGCCGCCGCTTTGCCGCGGCGGTGAAATTCGGGGTGTATTTGCTGCCTTTAACCGCTAAGAGGCGCTACAATCACAGACTTTGAAAAGTGTCCGTTTATTCTCTCTATTGCGTAATCTGCCGCTGCGTCGCGGCTCATTCAGAGCGATTGAAAGCTGGTAGCAGATGAATTTAAGTGAAATGTAGTTAAATAATTCATCACAATACTTAAATTAAATTGAATAAATAATGAAAACATTTCCATATAAAACATTGCAATAGAAACATATTAGGCTACATCAAGGCTTTGGAAGAGTATAAGACGTTGATGTGACAGCGTTCAGGCGGTAGCTCTGTGGTTAACGCAACGACACGGAGATCCAAGAGACCCGAGATCGAATCTCAATAACACCATGTTGGCCGACAGCATTAATCTTTAACCGTTCTTGATGCTTAAATAGGTGACTCTTTATTTGCGAGTTTATTAACTGTTTATTTATTTAAAGTCAAGCGTTTTGTTTAATAATCAATGGCATATTACAACATTGCTACAGTAGAGCTGGGGGGTTGTTAGGGGGGGCTTCTTACATTCGCTTCATAAACACACGCACACTAGCACACACATGCAATCTTTTTTCTGCACCCGATGGATAGACTCATAATTTTCAAGCCCCACTGCCCCCATCGCCCCAACGCAATGCTAATGAAATACGCAACAAGCTTAAAATGTTCCAATTTATTGAAGTAACAAGTAGGCTAGTATCTAAATACAAACTAAACAAACAAAAACAAAAATAGAGAAAATTAAAGTGCTGCTGTGTCAAAATGTTGACTAATGTGTTTGATATGGGATTAAAACTATGGGCAGTGCATGAGATATAAACTAATGATTAATTATGTCAAAATTCCTTTGTTCCGATCAGAGCATGTGAGCATTTCTGGATATTCCTCGGCTCGCTCATTCCGCTCAGGGTCGCGCGCTCATGCTGTCTCCGACTAGTTTTTTTCTAGTCAACTAGTAGCCTAGTTGTTTATTTAAGCACCAGTGGACAAATCACCCCTTTATATTGATTTAATAACTTAAATAGGCTATACAGGGTAATGAGTGAGTGTTATAAAGCTGCACTCAAGCGCACGAGCCGGCAATGGTGAATGTGTAAAAAATAGCAAGGAGACATTTCATTGTTTATTAATAAACTGGTGTTTTCTGCGTCGCTGCAAAGATGAAGATGCGATGTAGACTCGCCATGAACGAATAAAGATATAAAGGCATAAAAAGGAAAAGTTCCTCCCGTTGGCGCGCCCAACCTCCCAGATAGCAAAAAATATCGGCACGGCTTCTTTTTGCCGCCGGCCCTAAGCTGTCGGCTATAGGTGCGTCTCGGTGGCGGGGATCTTACGTTTGCCGCCGAATTCGTCACGCCCATTTTTTGCGAGATGCCGCCGGCGAATAGCTGGCGGGCCGCCGGCTTCATTTTCTCTGGCGGTTGCCTCCGTCGAATGGACCGCGGCCGGCCGGCGGCAAGCCGCTTTGAAATACAAGGATTTCTACTCTCAAAATCGACCTCCAACGCCATTGGGGTTTTTAGGCTATAACAGATTTGACTCTTGATTCCATTATAAGGTTTAGGAAATGACATTTAAATTACTTTGAAACTCTAAAGATTATACAGTAATAGGCTATGTAAAATATATTTAATTATTTTATGCAGGTAAAAATTGTTTACATTTCTTTGATTGATGCACATTTGAGACATGCAGCAATAAACCAAAAATTATTTTGCAATAAAACTTACTTGGCAATAATTTATTGCCAAGTAAGTTTTATTGCAAAATAATTTTTAAAAAATAATCTGCTAAATTGTTCATACCATGAATTAAATATCTATTTTAAAATCTAATCAGAAAGATATTTATTGCCAATTAGATTACCACACAATAATTTATTGCCAAGTAAGTTTTATTGCAAAATAATTTTAAAAAAATAATCTGCTAAATTGTTCATACCATGAATTAAATATCTATTTTAAAATCTAATCAGAAAGATATTTATTGCCAATAAATATCTTTCTGATTAGATTTTAAAATAGATATTTAATTCATGGTATGAACAATTTAGCAGATTATTTTTTAAAGGCAATTAAAAAAAATCTAAACACATTATAAATGTTAAAAATGTATTGCTAAAACTCATTACAAAGACCGTAAACTGTGAAGTAGCCTACTGAATTGTGGAGTTAGACCGTTAAACAGTTCTGCACCATTGGTGTGTTCAGGATTTTTTGGACGGGGCTAAAACAGTGGCTCGGTGACGCACTGGAGGAGCCCCTGAGGCTGGCTCGTGGCTCGCACATTGAGCATCAGTTGACGGGCTTTGGTTATGGGTTTGTTTGCCTCCGTTAGATTAGAACACTTAAATAGCGTGGTGTTACACACTCCTGTACAGTCGCTGGCTGGCGGTATGCACCTACAAGTTGGTTACATCTTACAATCCGCCATTAATCAAGAGAAGAAGAAGTTTGCCGAAGTTACTACAGGCTACAGTTTGCTAGCTAGCAAAGTCATCGACTACCGTCGTTTAAGTAAGTATACGTTTCCCTTTTTTGTAACGCAATATTATGTTTACATTGTTTTAGTTTATATTTTATATTAAAATATCCAAGTTAGTAATATTTGTTCTTGCAGTATGCTGCTAGGTTAGTCCAGTAGCTAGAGTGGCTAACGTTAGCAAGTGTTAGCTAACACATGCTGTTTTGCGTTTGTTACAGGACACAATGAGGTTAACGTTACATGTAGAAATGTAATTAGCTACTTACAGTAGTTAGCCAAAGCTTCACATCTAGAAAGACTAAGTATAACTTATTTTTTTTCTAACAAAACATAACATAATAATGTATATAGGTTGTGTAATAAATTATTTTGTTTGTCCGAACAAGCATGCTGCTAGTTCATTTCACAATGTAGCTACAGTGGTTAATATTGGTTCTCTTTGATCACTGCAGCAAGCTTTATGGAAAAGAACATGTGACATACAACATGCATGGATTGGTTTGGTGCACCTCATACAAGATGCCAAAAAGCATGGTGTCCTTGATAACATCTCATGCTTCCCATATGAAAACTTCCTTGAGTGCCTGAATAAACAATGGGAGAAAGTCATCGCTCAGTTATTGGCCCTTGGACTCCCCTGGCACCTCGTGTACAGCATGAAGTTTTCTGCTATGAAGGTATATTCTAGGCCTATATTAGTGTCCAGTGTTTTAACAGTATTGAAAATAGTGCCTTTAGTTGTGTGTGTGTATATGTATGTATGTATGTATATATATATAATATATATATATATATATTTTTTTTTTTTTTAGGTAGATTTCCAGATACTCCAGAATGAAAAACAAGCCCTGAGGGAAAGCAATGCACCAGCAGGTGAGAACATGCATTCTTTCTTAAATTTAACTTTTGTGTGTGTGTCCAAAATTACCATATGCCTTTTATTTTGTTGCTTCAGATGACAGCGGCTCACTTCGAGAGCAGGTGAAGCAAGTTGGGACAATGTTGAAGATGTTTGCTCGCACTGGGCAATCAGGTACAACTTGCAAACAACGCAGGCGTTGGTTTAATTCCCACTGGGGCCATCTGTACATGTAGTAGACCTAGATATAACTGTCACAGTTTAGTTGTTGAGGGGCCAGGACTGACTACTTTATTCTTTTATTCTGGGAACCCCTGTAGGTGCAGATCAGACACCAATGCTGCGACGTCTTGTAGAGTTTGGCAATGTTGTGCGTAGCATGGACAACAAAATGGACACTAT
Source organism: Chrosomus eos (assembly GCA_036326025.1). Classification (NCBI taxonomy): domain Eukaryota; kingdom Metazoa; phylum Chordata; class Actinopteri; order Cypriniformes; family Leuciscidae; genus Chrosomus; species Chrosomus eos. The sequence goes on along the minus strand of CM070830.1, from coordinate 13,669,846 downwards.
GCTGCAACATTTTCAGTGCCAATGTGTCTGTTGGAGAGTTATCCCTGCCAGGAGATCTGTTACTCCCCCTAGACACCCAGGAAGATTTGGCGTTACTTGACAACAGTATGAGGCAGGATAAAGAGCTCCAGGAACGATTTGTAAGTGTTCTGATTTCATTTATAACGCCATAGGGTAATCTAAAAAGTAAAATTAAGATTATACACTGCATATTATACAGTCTGAATCCACAGCCTGTTAAGGCCAATTTATACTTCTGCGTCGGGTGCGCGCGATAGGCACGGCGTAGCATACGCACAGACGCGTTCCATGCGCCGCACCCTTCGCCGTAACCTGACGCGCACCTCCTCAAAAATGTAACTACACGTCGCGGCGACGCGGACCGCAAGATCTGTGATTGGTCGGCTTGGTAGCATCGCGTTTCCTCCTACGCATTTCCGGCGTGTTCTTCTGCACCGCCCGCCATTTTTAAATTCTAAGTACAGCGAAACTGTTAAAAAAACTAAAAACTTACTGATTTTCCACCTCGATAACCTCCAACTCCAACGTGATCCGCTCTCTTTCAGTCGCCATTGCTTGTAGTAACCTAAACTCAAAACAGTCGCGAGGAATCTTCTTCTTCTCTAGGTACCGTGCGGAATCTAAACACAGTGGAACATTAAAACCCTCCCCTGCCAACTAGCGTTTCGGCGCTGTACTGCAGAGCAACGCAGACCTAAACGCAGAAGTATAAATGCTCACGATGGCATCGCCTACATGCGTAGCCTACGCCTTACACTACGGCGTACACTCGACGCAGAAGTATAAATTGGCCTTTACATTTTAAATTTATGAGAAGCTTCAGAGAAATGTAATTTGTTACACCTTTTTTTGTATTTTCAGCTTCGGTTTTTGGCAATCAAATGCGGGAGGGACCTAAAGACAACCGTGTGGCGAATACTTCAGAGTATCTTCTCTAATCACCTTTCCATCAATACAATCTGGACTGGTGTAGGGGATAAAGCATGTTTTAGAGACATGTTCCTGAAGACCATTGTTCAAAGTAAGTTGGATATTTTTTTTAAATATTTAAGTAGATGTGTATGACCTTATGCTATTCAAATAGAATGACAGATCTGTATTTTCTACAGGAGCCATCCGGAAGAACCCGGCGACCCAGGATGCCACTGATGAGGAGATCCAGGTTAACGTTATGCGTTACCTGAAAGGAGCATCTGACCGTGAAGGTGGAAAAAGGCGCAGCACCGCTGAGAGGGACCCACAGCCGACCCCTTAAACCTTGTTACAGTGTTTAACTATTCTATTTTTAAATATAGCTTGTAAATCCTAGATTACATCTAATACTTGATATCTGCACATTATCTGGTATCAAATATTCTACTTACCGTGACTTCAGTATTGGCTTATTTAATTCTGTCAGTGCTTAGCGATTCTATTATAGTTTGTAAATCCTATGTTATGCCTGATATTTGATATTGCACATTAACTAGTACCAAAAATTCTACTTTCATTCCATCAGTGTGCTTAAAGGGATACTCCACTTTTTTTGGAAATAGGCTCATTTTACAACTCCCTCAGAGTTAAACAATTGAGTTTTACCGTTTTCAAAAACATACAGCAGATTTTCTGACATTTAGAAGAATATCAGTAACCAGACAAGTTTCTAGTCCCATTGACTTCCATAGTAGGAAAAAATATATACTATGGAAGTCAATGGGACCAGAAACTGTCTGGTTACTGATATTGAATGTCAGAAAATCTGCTGAATGTATTTGAAAATGGTCAAACTCAACTGTTTAACTCTGAGGGAGTTGTAAAATGAGCCTATTTCTAAAAAAAGTGGAGTATCCCTTTAACCGTTATTCTATTAAAAATAGCTTGGAATACTATACCAAGCTATATCTCTGATAATTGATATTGCACATTACCTGGTACTAAATATTCTACTTCATTCCGTCACAGTGCTTAACTGTTATTCTATTGTTAAAAAATAGCTTGTAAATCCTTGTGCCACAGGTCAGCATTGCAGTTATAATGGTATATTGTACTCTAGAGGTTTTACTCTGTTATTACCACTTCACCTATTGTTAGAAATGACTTGTAAATATGATGTTATACCTCAAATTATTTGGTATCCTTCACTTTCTTTTGTACCAAATATCCTCATTACTTGAGTTTACTGGTAATTCTTTTAATCCCAGAGCTGACCTCTTTATATTATTACCAAGTATTGTACATGTTACAATAGTGTTTTTTACAAGTGTTTTTTTAACCAAAATTTAATTGGAAACCTGCATGTTAGTGTGTGTGTATTTGTATTTTTCTGTTATATTTCAGTGATCTGACATCTTGTTTTAATGACAGTTACTGTACTTTGAAATGTGGAATTAAAATGCCAATTGGAAATGTGTCTGGTTTGATCAATTATTATTCTTGATAAACTGCATGCTATAAATATTAAATAAATATATAAATATATATATATGCAATAAGCGGGGGGGCAGCTCGCTCGAAAATAGCGTTTGCCTCCGACGGGCCGCGGAAGGTCCGCCTTCGGTAGAACGGCGGCGGAACGGCTGCTGGCCTGCGGGCCGGCCGCGGAACGAAGGCGGTAGGACGGCGGCTGCCGCTTTTAAAAAGCGGCTGCCGCCGGCGGTGCGCCGTCAAACGTGTTTGCGATTTCGCCATTCTGACGCTTCTACTGCCGCTGGAGCGCCGCCGGCGGCCCGCCGACTCATTGCTATCTGGGCTGTCACTTCTCTAGGCTATTTCCCACCCATAGAGGGGCGCGCCCCACACTTTGAGCGGCAACTACCATCTGTAGTTAGGGGGGATCTAGCCGGTGTTCTGTCTCTCCCTCTCTCTGCCGTGCAAGCGGCCGCGCGCTACACAGTTTGAACCTGTCTATGGTTTGAACTTGCATAATCACGTAGCCTTTCGAAAACGGGGACATTCATTGTCCCGGGAGAGTGCTTCAATTTCCCGGGACAGGTTATTAAAAAGAAGGACAATCCCGGTAAAACCGGGACCGGTGGCAACCTAACTTGCATTTAGACTTTATTTCCATGCAAAAAAGAAACACACAATCTTATTCTTGCTACATTTTAAATTTGTTTTGCCAAAGAAATTGCAGCTAAATTAAACGAAACGGTACAAATCGAAAATAGTCCACACACAGCAACATAAATTAAAAACATGAGTTTTGCCTCTCTCGCGCTGGATCTCAGCAAGTTTATTTAGTCTCAACATTCTTAAACTCTACAGAACCAGTTGAAACAACTGGATTGAACACTTCAATTTAAATTTGTGTGTGAAAACCCTTTAAATAGGCTACAATAAATAAACTACAATATTTATAATTTAATCAAATATGGGGACACATCGAGAGATGTAGCCTATCCTTAAAATAATTTTGCCTTTGCCATCGGGCTGGCTATCCGACACTCTCCATATGAATGAGGAACATTAACACCTATTGTCTGTCCCTCCAAACCCCCCACATGCTCTCTGAGTCTGAGTCTGACTTAAAATAAGGAGAAGTCGCAATTCACACTTAAATCGCTCTAGCATTAGGCTATAAAAGTGTTGATAATGAAAGAATTAAATGATTTAAGCTACATGTTGTGGTATTTCTGTCATAAAAGTTTATTACTAAATATTTCATTATTTAAATAATTTAAGAAATAAAACTGGTTTGGGCCAGCTTTTTCCAAGCAAAACTAAATATAATCTTCAAACGCATGTTCATTTTGTTGTCATGAACAAAATGCTCAACTCAATATTAAATTCTACAGGGATCTTTGGGTCCAGGCATGTAAAATGTGAATTAGTTATTTTTTTAAATTATTATTATTCAAATAAATATCGGTGCTTCGTGGTAGCCTACTGCTGATAAACTAAATAACATTTAGATAATAATTATGAACTTTAAATGAAACAATATAGCAGATATTCACCTTAGAGATTTTCACCTTGTCATTTTCTCATTGCGAGGCGCTCACAATCACATAAACATATTTGAGCAGATTCTCTGTAGCTCTCGTTTTCATATGGATTACATAATCAGATAACATTTATTAACCTAAATATTTAGACATTTAAAGGCTTTAGACATATCCGATTTCCTATCGTGTCTGAGCTGAGGCAAGTGGCTTTCGGTTTATTTTTGTGACGCGCAGTTCCCGGAGACCGAGAGAGACGACAGATAAACTTTTGTCATTAGCCTAAAAAAAGTGTACAGTTTTGAACAATGTAGGCTACTCTACTCTTATTTGTATGACCAAAAAAAATCACGTATAGCCTATTAAGTTATTTTAGCTGTTATGAGAAAAATAAATCAAATGAACGCGCTGCCTCGTTTGTCGAAAACTTTGCTTAAAACCATGTTTTTAAAAACTCTATGTAGGCTATAGGGAATACAACAAATATAGATATATATAGGCCTATATATCTTTTTTTTTATACAAAACTGCTTTTGAACAATTGGTATTATTAGCTACAGATCTAAAGTCGTTCTGTTGGATAGCCTATTTGTTCCTTAGTGTAAAATGGAAATGCATGGTAATATTATTTTATAAATATAAGCAAAAAAATATATGGTGTAACAGAGTTTTAGAACTAAACAAATCTGCATTAATAGCCTAAAAATATATATATTTTTACATAAGTCCATGTTTGTTCGGGATTTGAACGCAGGTCTTCCGTTTGATGAACCGTCAGCTCTACCACTCGGCCATGTCGAAGCTCACTGAGAATAGCCCAAACGTTTATGCAGTGTGTGTTCGCTCAAATGAGTGAGAATGTTTTGTTGTTAGCCTATTGTGAGTGTAGCCTACTTTACATGAATAAAATAGACCTTTTACAGTTTTAAAATATGATATCCTATCTGTATGACCAAAAATAACGAAGTAGGCTATAGCCTGTCATTTTAGCAGAAAAAGAAATTCAAGTGAATGCGGCGTTTGTCGAACTCTAATTCAATGGCAGAAGAAAACCCCATTTTAGAATACGCACTAGGCGTGGTGTGTCAAAATAGGCCTACTTAATTATAAACTTCAATATTTCGTTCAAAACCACATCAAAACGCTTTGTGACATTTTAAAAAGCCGTGAATATATTAATACAATTGGAACCAGGATCGTAACTGAAATGCGCTGCATGTTATCTCTCAATACAGGAGCAGAAGCGCTGGTTCAGATTTTATTGTTTGTTGCTTAAACGTGCGTGTTTTAGGCTATATTTAAAAAATATATATACTATATTTGATAAGGTCTAGGGTAGGCCTATTCGCTATAGCCTACTGTGGAGGGGGGAAATCACCCACCGGCAAATCGCACCTTGCTTAACCATGTTTTTTAAAATTATTTCTGCATATGGAAAGAATTCCAGTCCTGCTGTCTGCTGTCCTGTCCGTGAAGTTTTTTTTTGTTTGTTTGTTTATTTTTTAACAGAACTGTTTTTGAAGACGTAAATTCAGTCAATCTGTTGGATGAGATTTGTTCCTTAGTGTAAAATGGAAATGCATGGTAATTATATAAAAAAACATATTTATTCGGGTTTCGAACCTGTGTCTTTGTACAGTTTAAACCTTCAGCTCTACCACTCGACCACAAGCTCGGCTGTTCACGCGTCAGTGTGCCCACAAACGACAGATGCACTCTTACATCTTCTCATTCCTCAATAGTTTAGCATCATTGATTGCACCTAATTTATTTTCACTGACTGCGAGATAGGCCTCCTTTAAATTTTGATTCATAAAATGTTCTGCTCTAAAAGTTTGCTATATTCTATTTAAAATGTAGGCTACTTTTACATACGTTTTGCTTTCGCTAAATGTCCCTTTGCGCCACCTGGCGGTCATTTCGCGAATGACTTAGAAATGCGACTGGTTTTTTTTTGCCGCGGTGAACGCCGCGGCGGCAATAGGCATTCTGGTTGGCTACCTACTGTAAAAGAGCGAGTGTCTCGAAAACTTTCCTGCGGTTCTTGTTGCGCTCCCCTCGAGGTTGGAGACCGCCACGTCATCTGCGCCCTCTGCCTCGGATTGGAGCACGCCGAGCTCGCCCTCGCCGATGGCGGCTGCGATCTCTGCGAAACTATGCCGTTGTTGACCCTGCGGGCTTGACTTCAGGCCACTAAAGATGCTTCCAGGCCGCCTCTGACTTCGCCGCGGAAGAAGAAACGCCGCTCTCAGAGGCCGCCGTAACCCCAGCCAGTAGTGTTCATCCCGCCGGAGCCTGTCGCCTCCCGCTCTCCTTCTCCGCCGCTTCCGGACATACAGTTGCCGCCGAGTGACCGCTCTGTTGCCTCCGATGACGCCGCGGACATCAAGGAGACATGTTCGCTTCTCGCTTCAGACAGTGAGGATTGGTCCGGTTCTCACGCCTCCTCGGCCCGAGAATCTACTGGGACCCGCGCTGGAATCGAGGAGGAATTAGTGCGCCTCCTCTCACAGGCCGTCGAACGCCTCGGGCTCGATTGGTCTCCTCCCCCCGAGCAGACCATCAACCGTATGGACGGCAGCTACTTCCGCCAGCGCTCGACTCCCGCCACTAAACGGGCCGCGCCCTTCCTGCCTGAACTGCACGCAGAACTTTCGAAGTCCTGGAACGCCCCACTCTCTGCTAGAACTCGCTCTGACTCTTCCACCCCGCTTCGCGTTGTGGACGGAGCCGCAGAGAAGGGCTATCTCTCCATTCCCCCTGTAGAGGACCTGGTCGCCGCACATCTATGCCCGCCCTCCGCGAGATGGCGCTCATCACCTGTGCTTCCCTCTAAACCCTGCAGAGCGACTTCTAGCTTTCACGCCCGCGCTTAGCCACCGGCCAAGCAGCTTCTGCACTCCACTCCATGTCCGTCCTTCAGATACTACAGGGCGACTCACTGCGTGAATGGGACGAGAGCGGAAAAAATCCCCCTTCGGTCGCGGATTTGAGGAGCGCCACGGACCTTGCCCTTCGCGCTACAAAATCTGCTGCTCTAGCCCTGGGGAAATGCATGGCTGCCATCTGTGTGTCTGAGAGACATTTGTGGCTCACACTCGCCGACATGGGAGATTCTGAGCGCGCCGCCTTTCTCAACGCCCCGCTCTATCACTAGATATGAAAGATGCTTACTTTCAGATCCAGATAAATCCCCTTCACAGGGTATTCTTACGTTTCGCCCAGGTTTATCAATACACCGTCCTACCGTTCGGCCTATCCTTAGCACCCCGTACATTCACGAAGTGCATGGATGTGGCGCTCGCCTCCCTGCGGAGTCAGGGGCTGCGAATACTGAACTATTTGGACGACTGGCTGATTTTGGCACAATCACAGAGAAAGCTACTGTCTCATCGTACAGTTCTCCTCGACCATCTGAAAGCTTTGGGCCTCTCTGTCAACTGGACAAAGAGCGCACTACAACCCAGTCAGACTATCTCCTTCTTGGGTATAGAGCTAGACTCGGTCACGATGACGGCTCGTCTGTCAATACAGCGCGCGTGCCGTGTTCAGCGTCTCGCCGCATCTTTTCAGATGAACAGACTCACACCTCTGAAAACTTTTCAGAGGGCGTTGGGTTACATGGCCTCAGCCTCCGCGGTGCTCCAGTTGGGGTTGCTGCGCATGCGCCCGCTTCAGTTCTGGTTGAAGAGCCGTGTGTTTTATTTATTTATTTATTTAAGTTTATTTGAATAGGGACAAGTATGTTACATAAGCTTATGTTTCATACTACAACATTTTAGCCAAGGCTAATTCTCATGAGCGGGCTAGCTATGAGCTCATGAGCGGGTGTCTCACCGGGCGTGGACCACGGGCCGCCAGCTGATAAAAGTAACGCAGACCTGTATCACAGCTATGCAGCCATGGTCTGTGGCAGAATGGTTTCAGCGGGGCGTTTCCATGGGGACCTTTTCTCGCCGAAAAGTCATCTCGACAGACGCATCCAAAACAAGTTGGGGTGCGGTCTGCGAGGGCACACGGGCCTTTGGCCCCTGGTCAGCTCAAGAGAGCCTCCTCCACATAAACTGTTTGGAGATGTTGGCGGTCGAGAACGCGCTCACGCGCTTTCTCCCGCGCATTCACGGTCACCACGTTCTGATCCGTTCGGACAACATAGCCGTCGTTTCCTATCTAAACCGTCAGGGCGGAGTCAGATCCAGGAATCTCTTCCGGCTGACCGAACGCATCTTAGTTTGGTCTCAGAGTTACCTGCTCTCTCTCAGAGCGACGCACGTGCCGGGCCATCTGAACGACGGTCCAGACAGTTTGTCCAGGAACCCCATTCCCCCCGGCGAATGGTCCCTGCACACTCTTACAGTCCAAAAGCTGTGGCGAATATTCGGCAGAGCAGAGGTGGACCTCTTCGCCTCAGAAGAGAACACCCACTGCCCAATATTTTTCTCAAAGAGCGAGGACGCGCTAGCCCAGACCTAGCCCAGCCGCCCGCTTTATGCATTCCCTCCGGTCTCTCTGCTACCACAGGTGCTTCAGAGAATCAGGGAAACACGCCACTTGGTGCTCCTCATAGCCCCGCCTTGGGAGGGTCAGACTTGGTTTCCGGAGCTCACTCAGCTGTCACAGACAGCCCCGTGGCCCATCCCAGTCAGAGCAGATCTCCTCTCCCAAGCTCGCGGCACGATCTGGCATCCTCACCCAGAGCGGTGGGCGCTACATGCGTGGGTGATCAACAACTACCCGCTGCTTTGCCAGAGGGAATGTTAAACACGATCATGCAGGCTAGAGCGGCTTCTACTAGAAGGCTCTATGCGTCTAAATGGTCTGTGTTCTCAAAATGGTGCACCGACAAACATTTGGACCCACGGTCATGCGAGGTTCCTTCCTTGCTAGTTTTTCTCCAAGAGATAGGGCAGGTCCCCGTCCACTCTCAAGGTGTATGTGGCAGCCGTCGCAGGGTTCGCTGAACCCCGGCGCGGCCAGTCACTGGGCAAAGATGGCTTGGTCATCCGCTTCCTCAGGGGAGCTAAAAGGATGAACCCCCCACGCCCCCCTTCGGTGCCCATTTGGGACCTTTCCATAGTTCTCGAAGCTATGAAGGCCCCCCATTCGAACCGCTAAACACCGTGGACCTCAAATACCTTTCGCTCAAAACCGTTTTTTCTGCTCGTGCTCGCGTCAGTAAAACGTGTGGGAGACCTTCACGCGCTGTCCACTAGCACCGAGCAGCTTTTTGTTTCGTTCGGTGGGCGCACCAAAGGGTTGGCCGCCTCGAAACAGACTCTATCCAGATGGATAGTTGATCCCATTGCAGCCGCATACGCATCAAAAGACCTGCCATGCCCTCTGGGCATCAGGGCTCATTCCACTAGAGGCATGGCCTCATCGTGGGCATGGTCCAGCGGAATTTCCATTCATGACATTTGTGTCGCAGCGGGATGGGCTTCCCCTTCCACCTTTGTCAGATTTTACAATCTGGAAGTTCGCGCCTTGCAGGCTAAACTACTAGCAATCTAGTATGTTACAGCTCTTCTGGTTGAGCTGCACTATAGGGAGTTAGTCTCACAGACCGATTTTGCTCTGTCCCTCTCTATCATGTGCTTATGTACTACACAATCACCGGCCCGCTCTGCTGGCCTTTGTCACAGGTACATATATTTATTCCAACTCATAAGGGTTCCCCGGGGTCTCCCCTGGGACTCATAGTGGATGCTTAGCACACACGGCATTGACCAGGTGTGGCAATTTCAATATCAATTGGTCTGATAAGGTTTGTAGACTAAAATTAAAAACTATAATGACTAAATTTAACTATGAACAAATGATTAAAGGGCCCACGAGGATTACTCGGCAAACTAAAACGCTCATTGACATGGCCTTTACTAATAGACCAGAGCGTATTACTAGGACCTATAATCTGATAACTGGACTCTCAGACCATAATGTGACCCTGACAGTTAGAAAACTCACTAAAAATAGACTGCAATATTTTGGTAAATCTGATAATAATAATATAAGATTAGTTATACCTAAATCAAAAACTGTGCAGTTTGAAAGGCAACTAAAGAACTGTAATTGGGAACAAATTATGGCCATGGAGGATGTGGATGAATGTTGCAATTCTATGGCTGCAGCTATCTCAGGGTTAATAGAAAAATTTAGAAAGCAAAAGAAATACAAACTAAATAATAATACCCTTCCGTGGCTAAATAATGACATGAAAAATTTAATGAAGATGAGAGATATGGCCCTAAAGAAATCTTTAAGCTCAAAGCCTAATATTGATATCTTAACTTATAAAAGTTTAAGAAATAAAGTGGTCTATGAATTACGAAAAGCTAAAGTATCTTATTATACTAAACTTATAGGAAATGCAAAGGGAAACAATAATTCTCTCTGGAAATATTTAAATAACTTGACTAATAAAACAACTAAACACAAAGGAATTCGGGAACTTACTCTAGATGGAAAAAATGTGACTGACGCTGCCATAATGGCAAACGAATTTAATTCATATTTTGTGCAATCAGTAGAAGACTTGTGTAAAGATTTTGCAACAACTGAAAACTTAAATCGTCCAGTTCCTTCTGCTTCAGCAGATTGTTTTTACATCCAAACAGTTGATGAAGCAGAAGTGACATCAATTATTGCAAAATTATTCAATTCTAAATCAAATGACATTTTTAATATTGATTGTTGCTTTCTTAAAAAATACAGCAGTGTCCTGATAAGACCATTGACACATTTAGTCAATCTGTCAATAAGAACGTGTAAATTTCCCTCAGATTGGAAAAAGTCCGTCATCATACCAATATTCAAAGCAGGAAGTTTGGACAGTATATGTAATTATCGGCCTATATCCATTTTGCCTATTTTATCAAAGGTACTTGAGAAAGTAGTAGCTGCACAATTGATTGACCATTTGGAAACCAATCAGCTCCTTCACCCACAGCAGTTTGGTTTTAGACCAGGTTATTCAACCGAAATTGCAAACTGCTGTTTGATTGAAAATCTAAAACAGTCCATGGACAGGAGTCAGGTGGTAGGAGTGGTGTTTTTAGATCTAAAAAAGGCTTTCGAAACGGTCAGTCACAGCCTACTACTATCCAAGATGACATCCTTTAACTTTTCTGCTGAGACAGTTAGCTGGTTTACATCTTATCTTCAGGATAGATATCAGTGTGTTAAAGTTGGTCAGGATAAGTCACCACTCTTACGCATTCAAAGGGGTATACCACAGGGCTCTGTGCTGGGACCTTTGATGTTTAGTCTTTTTATAAATGATCTGCCAAAAATCTGCCCGGATGTAAATTGCCAACTTTATGCGGATGATGCTGTTTTTTATGCAAACGCTAAGTCACCGGAACAGTCAGCGGAGGTGTTGACCACTTGTATGGATGAGGTCAGTAAATGGCTCATTCAAAATCAGTTGGTGCTAAATTCAACTAAAACTGTAGCAATGTGTTTTTCTATTAAAAGACAAGATGTGGAACAAAATTTTCAGATTCATTTGCAAGATACAACGATAAAATTGGTAACAGATTTTAAATACCTTGGATTGATCCTTGACCCCCAATTAAAATTTGACAAACATCTTAAGAAAATTTCAAAAACTATACAAAGTAATCTAAACTGTTTCAAACTAATTAGACAATATATTCTAAACCAGGCCGCCCTCCTGTACATGCATGCTATGATATTCTCTCATATATCATACTGCATGACAGCATGGGGACAGGCCACGCTTGCAGCAACTAAACATATCAGGTCATTATATAATCAAACTATAAAGACTATGGATAAGAAGCCAATTCGCTACCATCACTGCAATATTCTCCAGAAGTATAAATTGCTAAGCTTTGAAAGCTTTAGTGATTTATGTTTTCTCAAACTAATTTTCAAATGTCTCAATAATATAGCACCTGAGCCACTCAGTTCATTTATGCAGAGACAAAGCATCAATAGAGTCACCAGAGGCTCTATCAATAACAACTGTATAGTTCCATACCTTAAGACTTCATTTGGTCAGTCTGCTTTTTCATATAAAAGTGCAATGTTGTGGAATTCATTACCCGCTGAATTTAAAACCATGACTGAGCTTGAAATGTTTACTTCTCGAGTTAAGTCTTGGATGAAATCGAAACAGGAATGTACCCATTTGTAGATAGCTGGTTTGTGTATGTAAGTGATTTATGTGTTTATAGATATGTTTTTAAGATGAAATAGTAATTGTTGTAGTGTAAAGGCCCAACCATCGACTGGAGTTGAAAATTAGCAATAGCTATAAACTCTTTTTGCATAGCATCAGTTACAGACTTGTTTTGTACTATGTTTAATTGCAATGTCCATGTCAAATAAATGAATAAATAAAATAAAAATAAATCTGGGGCTCAGATCAGGAAGCAGACAAACTGGCTAAACCGACCGTCTGCCAGCTGTCTCACGTCACTGAGGTCAGATAAATCCCATCATATAGAGACTCTTTTACCTAGATATCATCACATAGAGATTGTCTCTGTTCCCTGAATTAGAAAATACAAAGACTTCCAAACCCATCTAATGGTAAAAATTTAATTGATGTTCAGCAAATAAAAAACAGAAATAATACAAAACAAATGATAAAGCTCAGGTTGCTGAATATTCTATCACTTCAAAAGCACTTGTCGTTAATTATATGATCACAGACTATAACCTAGATGTGCTGTGTTTGACAGAAACCTGGCTAAAACCAAAAAACTACATTACTTTAAATGAATGCACCCCCCAAGATTACGGTTATAAAAATGAACCTCATATGAAAGGCAAAGGGGGAGGTGTTGCTGTAATTTATAGTAATATTTTCAGAATTACTAAGAAGTCTAGTTTCAAATATAATTCGTTTGAAGGGTTGGTGCTAAATGTAACAATATAGTGTAAATGATAAATCACATTTGATATTTGTGCTGGCTACTGTATACAGGCCACCAGGGCACCATACAGACTTTATCAAAGAATTTGCTGACTTTCTTTCAGAGTTAGTACTGGCTGCAGATAAAGTCCTAATTATTGGTGATTTTAATATACATGTAGATAACGAAAAATATGCATTTGGATTGGCATTTAAAAATATCTCAAATCACTATCGAGTCTTGTGTAAACTTCATTTAGCCATGGCTGAAAGTCGACTCTGTGTTACAAATATGTTAGACCTATCACTTATGCCACTAAAGATAGCTCAGCCCGATCTCATGAAAGTGCGTATGAATACCACAAATGTTATTTCTCGTGGCATTTATACGCCAAAATCAGTTTTGGCGTGTATATGATACACAGTTTTCGCGTGCATATGATACGCACTTTATGGCGTGTAATACGCACGCACCCCCATCCCCCCTCCCCCTAATCCTACCCAAGGGATTTTCAATGCGTAGCATATGCACGCCAAAACCATTTTTGGCGTATAAATGCCACGAGAAATAACATTTGTGGTATTGATACGCACTTTCATGAGACTGCGTTGGATAGCTTTATAAATCATTTTCCTGATCAGTTTCATCATCTCAGCATCCCAGATATCTGTTTAGTGATTAACATTCTTCACCTGGGTTGTCTCGTTAGTCTCCTGTGTTTGGTTCCTATATAGTCTCCTTTGTGTTTGCAGTCCAGTGCTGGTTCGTTTTACATGTTACGTGTCTTCGTGTTCCTCCCGTGATGTCTAAGCCCTGAAGTTTGTACCTACCCTGTTTGTTTTGTTATTAAATCACTCTACATCTGAATCCACGCCTCTTGTCTACCATTTTGTGAACGAACCAGCCACTTTGTCCTGCGAAGAGTGAGAACGGGATCTCCCTATTAAAATATATATATATTTTTTTTTGCCATGTGCGCGCAGAGGAATGAGGAGATCAGGACAGCCGGTGATCAGTTGGGAAGAGGTGAGACCAGGACTGTGACTGGCAGTCATGTTAAGACCCCTGCTGACTCTCAGCGATTTGAGGGAACCTGGTTGGCCAGGTTCTCGGGAACCCGCGGAGGTCGTAGGGGAGGAGGTCCGAGGTAATACACTGAGTCCAGTGGTCCCGAGTCTGGTGGTAAAACCAAAGAGGTATTTCGCATTTCATGTAAAGAGCACGATTGCATACAGAGAGGCCTTAAAACTGCTAGATCTGCTTATTTTTCAACCCTATTAGAAGAAAATAAATAAAACCCTAGGTATTTATTTGAAAATGTGGCTAAACTAACAAGCAGCACAGCAGTAATGACTTTATTAACTTTTTACTTAAGATTGATAATATCAGGATAATAATTATAACTATGCAACCTTCTACTACAGTATCACATCAGACAGTGCAGTGTAGTCTCACTGACGAAAAATTTTATTCATTCGAATTGCTATAGGAGAGGGTGAATTTTATTAACTCGTTAAATCATCTAAATCGATAACATGTATATTAAACATACCGACTAAACTATTGAAAGAGATGCTTCCAAGTCAAGTCAAGTCACCTTTATTTATATAGCGCTTTTTACAATACAAATTGTTTCAAAGCAGCTTTACAGAGATAACAGGAAAACAATGTTGTAATAGTATTGTTCAATTGAAAATTAAATGTCCCCAACTAAGCAAGCCAAAAGGCGAAGGCAACAGTAGCAAGGAACCAAAACTCCATCAGGTGACAGAATGGAGAAAAAAAACCTTGGGAGAACCCAGGCCTAGTCGGGGGGCCAGTCCTCCTTTGGCCAACGAATGAACAGTGTATGATTATGAGTTAGGCAGCATAATGTCAGGAGTCAGATGGGATCAGAACTTTCACGATATTTATCCAGTTCATCTTGTTAGGGGTTGGGTCAGCTCGCCGGTGAGGAAATGAGTGGTGAGGTGTCCATGGGCCTTCACAGCCCTGATAATGCGTGTCGTCGTGTCCATGTGATGGTCCTTCATCAGATCTGGATATGCCCTGGATCCGGCGGTCTGCGGTAAACCTCGGGATAAACAGAGAGACTAATATTAGCGTAGACGCCATCCTTCTTATGATGTTCAAAGTACATCAGGAATTATGGGAAGTGTTCCTGGTTCCGGCTGATCTAATATATGCAGCCTAACATTGAATTATAGAAATCTATAATGTGTTATGTGTATGCTAAGCCAAAGAGATGTGTTTTTAGTCTAGATTTAAACTGACAGACTGTATCTGCTTCCCGGACCGTGTTAGGAAGATTGTTCCAAAGTTTTGGTGCTAAATAGGAAAAGGATCTACCGCCAGCAGTCGATTTTGATATTCTAGGTATTATCAACTGGCCATAATTTTGAGATCGCAATAGACGTGAAGGACTATAATGCGTTAAGAGCTCGCTCAAGTACTGGGGAGCTAAACCATTTAGTGCTTTGTAAGTAATCAGCAATATTTTAAAATTTATACGATGTTTAATAGGCAGCCAATGCAGTGTTGACAGAACCGGGCTAATATGGTCATACTTCCTGGTTCTGGTAAGAACTCTAGTGGCTGCGTTTTGAACTAGCTGTAGTTTGTTTAATAAGCGTGCAGGGCAACCACCCAGTAGAGCATTACAATAATCTAGCCTTGAGGTCATGAAAGCATGAACTAATTGTTCCGCATTTGTCAGTGAGAGCATATGATGTAATTTAGATATATTTTTAAGATGGAAAAATGCAGTTTTACAGATACTAGACATGTGACTTTCAAATGAAAGATTGGTATCAAAGAGCACACCCAGGTTCCTAACTGACGTCGAAGACTTAACTTAGCTTCCAGAGGTCATAGATCCTCTTCTAAACATCATTAATTTATCCATGTCATTAGGATACGTACCAAAAACTTTTAAGCTGGCTATGATTAAACCACTTGTTAAAAAAACGCAACTTGATCCTACAGAATTAGTCAATTACAAGCCGATCTCGACTCTACCTTTTCTGTCAAAGAATAAAAAAAAAGTATATTCACAGCTATGTTCCTTTTTAGAAAGAAATGGTATCTGTGAGAATTTTCGATCAGGATTTAGACCGTACCATAGTACTGAGACTGCTCTCATTTGAGTCACAAATGATTTGCTCTTATCATCCGATCGTGGTTGTATCTCTTTATTAGTGCTACTCGATCTTGGTGCTGCATTTCACACTATCTACCACAACATTATTTTAAATAGACCCGACAATTATGTTGGCATTAGTGGAATTGCACTAGCATGGTTTAAATCATATTTATCTGACCGTTATCAGTTTAGCAGTAAACGAGGAGATGTCTTATCGGTCAAAAGTTCAGTATGGTGTACCACAAGGCTCAGTACTAGGACCGTTGCTGTTCACTCTGTACATGCTACCCTTAGGAGATATCATTAGGAAGCATGGCATTAGTTTTCACTGTTATGCTGATAATAATAATCTCTATATTTCTTCACGCCCTGACGAAACTTACCAATCCACAAAATTGCACAGCTAATGCATAGCTGATATAAAAAAAACTGGATGACTAGTTTTTTCCTATTACTTCATTTTGAAAAAAGAGAGATTCTAATTATTGGACAAAAAACTTCCTCACATAATAGCCTAGAATACTGTGTAACACTTGATGGCTGCCCTGTCAAGTCCTCATCGATGGTTAGGAACCTGGGTGTGCTCTTTGATGCTAATCTTTCATTTGAAAGTCACGTGTCTAGTATCTGTAAAACTAAATGTTTTCATCTTAAAAATATATCTAAATTACGCCATATGCTCTCAATGAAAAATGCAGAACAATTTGTTCATGCGTTCATGACATCAAGGCTAGATTATTGTAATGCTCTACTGGGAGGTTTACCGCAAACCGCCGGATCCAGGCCATATCCAGATCTGATAAAGGACCATTGCATGGACACGATGACAACGCAGTCCTGAAGTGCCAGCCTCATCAACACTGAAGGCCTCATGGACACCTCAACAAACTCATCTCCACACCGGCATGATGACTTCGACCCCCAACCAGATGGAACTGGATAAATATCGTGAAAGTTCTGATCCCATCTGACTTCTGACCTATAATGCTGCCTAAATCATAATCATACACTGTTCGTTCGTTGGTCAAAGGAGGACTGGGTTCTCCCAAGGTTTTTTTCTCCTGATTCTGTCACCTGATGGAGTTTTGGTTCCTTGCCACTGTCGCCTTTTTCTTGGGCTTGCTTAGTTGGGGACATTTAATTTTAAATTTAACACTAGTACAACATTATTTTCCTGTTATCTCTGTAAAGCTGTTTGAAATAATCTGTATTGTAAAAAGCGCTATACAAATAAAGGAGACTTGACTTGATACCTTACCTTATGAAGGTTTAAAACTGTGTCATCTCTGGCAATAATCTCTGGGAAATAACTCCACAACCATATCAGTGTCCAAATACACATTTTACACCCTACACTGATGTTTCTCTTTGTCATGTTGCACTGTGTGCCTGGATGATACACAATGATGATCATTGATACAAATGCATGATCTATTTTGTTGCACAACAAACACATTCAACATTTTTTAAAAGTCATAAAGTTCCATAAACATGTATGTTCTTTCTTGAGCTTCCATTAGAGGCACTTCTGACTTGAACTCTTGAAAAATTAAACCTTTGTTGGATCGATGTTAAAACATGACATTCTGGCATTTTTATCACTTAAAATTTGCATGACAAAAGTTTGGAATCACTATGATTTAAGAAATGTTACACTTTTATAGCAGGAAAGGTAAAGGATGCCTTAAATTAATCACAAATGACAAAAAAAATGTTACAAAAAAATATAATTTTACATAAATGTTCTTTTGTACTTGCTATTCATAAACAATCCTGAAAACATATGCTTCATAATGATTTCCACACTTCATTAAGCAGCACAAACATTTTCAACTGTGATCATTATTAGAAATGATTCTTGAGCAGCAAATCAGTATTAGAATGACTTTTGAAGGGTCATGTGGCACTGAAATCTAAAGTAATGAGCTCTGCCATCACAATAATTCTTTTTTTAAACAAATAAAAAACAATTGATAAAAATATTTCACAATATTCCTGTTTTTCAGATAAATGTAGTCTTGGTACCTTACTTAGAGGTAGAGACCTTACTAATACCAAACTTTTGAACAGTGTATTATTATATCAAAACCAGCACAAGCACACCTTGTAATCAAAACAATCAAAAATATATATTGTTATATTATTTTGCCAGTATGTATATTTTTAAATATATATTTTTTAGAACATCAAATTGGTTGCTTATTATATTCCGTAAAATAGTCTTAAAGGCACACTGTGGAACTTTTCAACCTTTATAATATATTACCAAAACCCATTGAGATGGTACATCGACTTACAATAGGTTGAATGACACGTCTGCCGAAGCCTGAAGGTGTCTGTATCGCTTTTACTAGCACTATGTAACTTCGGGTTTCGGGTAGGAACCCGAGCACAAAAAGAACTACAAAATTCGAACGCTTTACGGCATACGTCACTTCCCCCACCACCCCAACTTCCTCAAATTCTAACGTGAGAGCTCAACTCGCGTTTGACTGCCGGCGTCTGTATGTTGTCGTCATGGCTGAATCAACAGCTACTCGGAAGAAAGCAAAGATTTTGTCAGAGGAGACCAAAAAAAGAAAAAGGGAGAGTGATAAACTAAAAGCAAGGACGAGGATAAACATTGGTCAAGCGTTCCCTCGCTGGCGTGCGATAAAGGAGGATGAGGGATTCCCGACCGATGCTGACCTGGCCGTCATGCTTTTGGACTAGTAAGTTAAATATATTGCTTGCACAATATCTCTACTTTTTCTCGCAGGCAAGGTCTCTCTCTCTCTCTCCGCGCTACACGGTTTGGCGCTGACCGACGCACATACAGTAGGCTATGTTCTGTCTCGCATGCGCAGCTCTAGATTCTAGGAGATTTTAACTAATTTACGTGTCGTGTTGCTGTTGTATCAGTCAGATCAGCGTAGCACTCAATAATCGGGACAAATAAATTAGGCCCAAAAATCGGGACGTCCCGGCTAATTCGGGACAGTTGGCAACCCTATCTCTAACCCATTGCAAAGAGATCCTGAAGACGTTAATTGTTTGCTTCAGGTGTGTTTGATTAGGGTTGGAGATGAACTGTGCAGGACAGACGATCGGCAGGAGCAGGATTGGGCAACCCTTGTCAATGCAACTTACCTGATCAGACATTGTTTTCTGCGTATGCTACTTTTATTCAATTTGTTTTCTTTATAGGATTTATATTATTAATCTTATATTTATATTATTATTTTGGTCAGTAGTGAATCGATTAACTTTCTCCAACATACAAATCAAATGCGTCTGCACACACATAAAGACACGGGAGGTTGACCGGTTGACTGTGTTGACTTTTGCGACAATGCTGCGGCGCTTGTGGCCTCTAGGGGCACTAGACGTGAAAATTACAGGTCGAGCGCACCCTAGTGGCCAAAAGTTCCACAGTGTGCCTTTAAGTGTTTTTTTTTCACTCTCATTTACAGTAACCTATCTGTACCAAATGTAATTTATCCACTTTTGTCCATACAATTTTGATTAATCCAAATTGCGCTTATGTATTAAAGCACCACATTCATGCTTGTATGTGGTCTTAAATAATTTAGATTATTTAAAGTCTGGACCTTCTTGAATTATTGACTAAACAATTAATTTCCTCGGGTAAAATGTTTCCTGCTAATAATGACAGACATTAAGAAAAACCTGTCTTTCAGATATTCAAAGAGATGACAGGAAATTAACATGTTCAGTATAAGTAAATTTTAACAACCAATCCCCCCCATCAACCCCCCCCCCCCCCCACACACACACACACAAAGCCTTTGCTTAGTGTAAAACAACCAGCGCAAACAATATCGAAAACAGTTTCAAAATGTCAAAGCACAGTTTCATCTAACTTCAAAAACATAATTGATAAAAGGAAAAAGTAAATAAACACTTAAACA